>CM061034.1:36647301-37097301 GCA_030763125.1 Hippophae gyantsensis
TAAATAATTTTATCCCAATTTCGATAATAAATCTATTATAATTCAGTACTCTTGATCTTTTAAAAATTTATTGGACGTGAGTTTAATTACAGAAATATTATTATTAGAGACATGTCACATTTGATACTGATGGACGTAATCTAAAAAATAAAAAGATACTATATTTCTATTGATTTTTTTAATATTCACTTATAAAAAATTATCATAACGAACATAAGTAATTATTAAATAATTAAAAAGAAATTATAACAAGCCAAAAATAAATTAAAGTCCATAAATAATAAAAACAATTTTTGTAATTAAGAGGGTGAATATATTTTATCATTTTAAAAGAAAAATATTTATCTTTGATTTCGCATAATACTTTGAGATGTATTCCACGTTATAAACATATGCTAAATAATTAAAATATGAAAATTGTGTAAATATTTTCAATAATATAATAAAAATAACATTATTATGTTAAAATATTCTTTCATTTTTTAAATTAAATATATTTTGAATTTTTTCTTGTTTTTATTTTTTAATTTGCATTAAAGTAACTATTTTTTATTAAAGAAGTAAAAAATTATACGGATGTACTCGAACTTGGTTCTAAGGTGGTGGAAATGGGAGAGTCATACCATTTGGATTACAAGTCAATTCCTACTAAATATATTTTTAAAATAAATGTTAAAAAAGTATGATTAAATCGTGAAAAAAATTACTAAATACTCATAAACAACGATTCAGCTTGTCCGAATATATCCGAAATTCATGTAGAGTGGTTATGAGTTATTGAAAGTATAGAGTAAGTTATCCTATTAGTCATTCATTTTATGTATTTAGACACTTTGGTTATATAAGCTAGTTTTGCATGGGACACATGGGTCATTAAATATTTTAAAAAATATGACACGTAAGTTACTTAGCTCTCCAAACCATAATGTAAATTGATTAAAATTTGGAAAGATAATGCTTCTAGTAAATGATAAAATTTGGGTCAAAATGGTTTAATGAACTAGGTAGTGATATCTGAAAGCAAATGGGACCATAAACAACAATGTACACAATGGACTTGTTTATACTTTTGATGGAAACTTGAAACTAAGAATTTTAGCCACAAATATATTTCTCAGGTAGTGGACATACATATTTTATTCAAGTATGGTTGGTGAGAAATCTATCTCTTTACAAGCAAATTTCAATACAGCTAAAAATAAGAAATTGAATGGAAGAAAACATGTTAAAAGACGGTTCGCTTCAATGGAGTAATAATGCTAAAGTTACAATGGATGAAAAACATGTTAAAAGAAAATTTTATCCCCACTTAGATATGTTCATTTAATTGTTAAGAGATTTTAATAATATAATATTTTTTTAAACTATTAACAAAATAAATAACTCTAAGCGTCTCCAATTTTATATTTTTAGTGACCTATGTGCCGTTTATTGATGCAAAAACTACTTTATCAGAGATATCCTAATGACATAAAGTGATTGACTTCAAAATTTGATCACCCATTAGCATAACCGTCATCGATCCATCCACGTGTCTCTTCCTAGACTTCCGAGATGTTTTAAATTTTAGATTAATTACATTTTATGCTCATAATATATGAGATAATTCTGCAAAAATATCCAAAAATATTTACTTTGTTATAATTATGGCCCTCGAAAAAAGTATATGTATCGTAGCAAAAAATATTGTCCAATAACGTGTATTTTTCAAAGTTGAACATTACATCCTGTAATGTATGGATAAATGATACAATTATGTCTAAAATTGGGTACATGTTTTTTATCATTACTCATACATTAAGGGCATAGAACCATTACAAAAAATAGAAGATATTTTGTAGGTATTTTTATAAATTATTTATACATTGTGTGTATAAAAATACTATGTTTTTATCATTACTCATAACATTATGGGCATAATTACAAAAAAATAAATATTTTTAGGTATTTTATAAATTATTTATACATTTGTGTGTATAAAATATAATTAATTTTAAATTTTTAGAGGGTGAAATAAGAAGATAATTTAGGATTGACTATCTATGTATTAAACTTTATCTTATCTTTTGATATTTTTTAAATTCATAATTTAATTATAAAAAATTACCAATTTATTATAGTTACATGCATTGAATATCTTAGAAACTTTTTGTATTTTTAATGTTAATCCATTATGAAATTATTAACTTTAAAGATGATATCACAGTGAAAGTATACATCACTAATATATGATGAGTTTTCAAGTTAGGATAATCACTTTTACTTTAAAAATATAAGCTAACTTATTTATAATAAAAATAATAAATTATAATTTTTTTTATAATTTTTCTATTTTGAAATTAATTTATACGTTAATATTTTATATTTTTGAATATAATTTTTTTATTCTAATTATCAAATAAAAAATCACTATTATCGTAATTTATGCTTTTTAATTAAACCACGGGCTACCGACGTTAAAAGGTAATTATCTTGTATTAGGCTTGTTCCTAATAATTTGAAAAGTTTTATCTTGACATTGCACCAGTTTTATTTTTTTTATTTAGAATATTAATAATTTTTATTTAAATAATTTTATCTTGAATTTCAATAATAAATCCATTATAATTCAATGCTATTGATCTTTAAAAAAAATTTATTGGACGTGAGTTTTCACAAAAACCGTTATTATTAATTTCATATTTAATAACGATGAATCAATCTAAAACAGTAAAAGATACTATATTTATAAACAATTTGTTTTATTTATTTAATCTAATATCTTCCACTTGTAAAAAATTATCATATGAAATAAATAATTATTAAATAATTAAAAAATTATCACAAAAACCAAAAATAATTAAAAGTCAGTGCAAATAATAAAGACAATTTTTTTAAGAGGTTGAATAGTATTTTATTAGTCTGAAAAGGAAAATATTGTATATTGGGTTTCATAATATTTTTGAGATGTATTTGACACTTACTAAAGTTTCTCTATAAGTTTTTTCATAAGAATGTATTTCATAGTTTTGAATACATTATTAATATATATTCTTAACATCATTAAAGTAGTATAAAACTTGGAATCAATTCTATATTTGTGAAATGATTTTGATCCATATTTTAAGCACTCATAGAAGTTGAAAGAATGTATATTTAAGCCCAAATATTAATACTTTTTTAGAACTAATATAATTTTATTGTAAATTATTTTTTCACTTTTAATTGTATGATAATATGAATATACATTAAGAATTTTATCAGAGTATTTTCGCTTGATGTAATGTTACTTATCTATCGGGGATAATTTTGTACATCTCACCTAACACAGTCAAAGAATAATCCCACTAATTAACAAAGAGCTTTTATAGGATAAACTTAATAGATGCCTAATCATGTGCGAGAAATGTGAACCCAAGATAATTATCTTAAATGGATAAAGGCTTAATGATTATCCTTTAATTATCTTAAAAAGAAAAACCAAAAGATTATCTTTTAATTATTTCAAAGGATAATTGAGAAGATAATTAAGGATAAATATCATACAAATAATAGATGTTTACAAAGGATAACATATCTACAATATACAAAGTATCTACAAAGCTACAATAGCTCAATCCTAATCAAATATAGAGACAAATATCCACGTTAACCTTTTCGCCCATATATGTTCCACATAGTGCATATAATAAAAGATCATCTTATATCTTGAAATATCACTTGAACTCATAGCATAGGAATTAGACCAAAGAGCACTCTCTTTTCATATAATTTATTGATAGCGATATTTGTAGATCTCTTTTACCCTTCATCTTATAGTTATTGACTTAATTATTGTAGAGGGTCGTTTCAAAAAGTGCCTACATAAGACGTGGGTCCAAGGTCATAATAGTTTGTTGTCATCTTGTAGATTCCATGAAGAAAAAATCCTACATTATGTTAACAAAAATCATAAGATATCAACATTTAGTACCGACTATAGGAAACAAGTGACTGCCTACTCGGTTGAAAATTTCAAAAGTTATGTGACTCCTAAAAAGTTCTCCAATTTCTTTGATCTACTAAAAAATAAAACAGCTATTTAAAGAAAGACCATGAACCTTTGTAGTAGTGTTTTTTTTGAAAAACAGAGAATCTTCAAAATCTTATGATCTGTTACGGCTTTCATCTATTTGACTTTTTGGACTTTTAAAAAGAGTCATGAATTAAATAGCTAACTCCACCTTTTAAACCTAGATAAATAGTTAGAAGCCAGTCCAACTTGCTTACAATAAGTAAGAGCCATCCTTCCAAACTCAACTATAACCCTGCCAGGAAGATACGAAAGCACTAGATCTACAGACCTACATCGCCCACAATGAGCCGGTATAAGGCCAAAAAGGTAAGGTGACCTTAGACTCAGAGCCTATTAAACACGGTGGAAAATTCCTCTCCTAGTCTATCCTAGTGCACTAATTGTAAGATCTATTGGCTCTTCGGACCAAACATCATCCTTGAGAATGTTCTATATAGCATCCTTCAATGCCTATATCGCATATGCACCAAACCCATAGCCGTTTTAGGGTCTTATCTAGTGCAAGATGACCATCCGAGAAAAGGACCCCGAGTCCCTGCCAAGTACCATTGACTCAAAAGGCGGAGCAAGCTAGGTAACACATACCCCGTTGGCTAAAAGGTGGTTGGAAAAGGAAGCGGTCACTTAAGTCAAATGTCATCACTTAGGATGTGGCTGGGCATACAGATCATTTACCTAGGATCAATTAGGTCAGATTTCATGTGTATTCTCATATGGTGAAAATTCTAAAATTTTCCTAGTCTACTACTTGGCTCAATACACAAAGTGACCTCTATTTGTATGACAAATTGCAAGCAAGATTTTCTCTTAAGCATTTCAACAAACACCTAATGTGCATTAAATAAAATAAACAAATCTCATCCTACCTTAGTTTCTAGAGATGAAGAAGATTTCACATTCTTACCTAAAGAGATTGTCAAATCTCGAAAGGTAGAGGAAGTTGATTTCCTTCTATATCTCTTTGGAAACCACCTTTAACACCTTTCTAGAGCACCTCTTTCGTTCACCTTGAACCTAAAAAACAAACTAACATACACTCTTAGATAGAGGGAGATGTAGAGTTCAAGGCTTTTAGATCCAACCACCTAGCAAGGAAGAGATAAAGAAAAGAGAGAATTTCTTGAACTAGGGTTTAATCACTTAGGGTTTTGGTCTTTAGGATTCAAGCACTAGGTTCCAAATTTTTGGCCTAGAAAGAAGGAAAAATGTGAAACTGCTGAAAATTGGGAGATTTCGGCTAGGGTTGAAAAGGAGAAGCAGCTCATTTGGGATGATATTTTCCTTAATTATGTCTCCTTAAATAGGCAAGTGTTGTAGGAAACTCTTTGTAGGTAAGGTTTGAATCAATTACCTGACAAATACTATTGGGGCCTTGGTTTAGCCTTCCGTACATGCTCTCCTTAATCTCAAACTTGTGGATTGGTTTAATAAATTAATTTATGAACAAATAATATTATTCAGTATTATTCTATTATACAATGTCTCTATTATTCCCTTATAATGCATTCAAACATTATACCAAAATAATATTTCAGCATAACTTCACAAATTTATTTATGGTCTAAGCATGTCATATTATGACATTTTATTTTAGCATTTCTCTCATCTCATGTGTATTTTATCACTTATACATCATTGGCATGAAATGTAAAAATACTCGCCAGTTGTTTCTCTTCAGCTTGATGTGATTGTGATAGAGGATCTGATATCATTCAAGCAATAATATAAAACTTTATATTATTGACTATAAGAGGTTCTATCATTACATTATACGTTTTCCAAATGACATAGTAATGATACTTATATTGATCCACTAATTTTGTGTCTATCCTTGTCACATGATATTATGAATAATATGCAAAATAAAGATTGTGTCACTTTTGCATTACTATTATCTATTTTCTTGGTCTCTCAAAGTGAATTATAAATTATAATCTATATCGGTTATATTACATACGATATAATTCCACTTTACTACCATGGGCCTAGTAATATCATAACTCAAAAATCAAAGGAGACAAGCGATAATATTAACATCTATAGATTTCTTCTTCCTACAAGTTTGTACACACAATGAACTACTATTTCATTCCTATTATAATATATTATAGTATTTAAATGAAGCAATCACATTATACACTTCCTTACGTGAAAAACTCTTGCACATCTCATATCTAAGATTCTAAAGACACAATGGAAACATTAATAGACACAAAACACAATCCATATCACATGTCTCCATCTAGTTAGGTTTCATGGTCAATATATAAAATACACATTTTATATACTTGCATGTCATTTAAATGATAATCCCTTATCAACATGTTATAGAACTACAATTTACTTTTAATCGACATGAAAAATTTTTCACAATGATGATTAATGTTCCTCGCTTAATTACTTCACAATTGTGAACATATTTAGGATTACATATTTCTAATTTTAAGAGGTTCTATTGTTACAAGACCAAGTGCATATTCTTGAACAATTCCACAAATATAACATGTTAATCTCAAGGAACAAGAATACATAATATTCAAAATCATGAACAATACATAAATCTTTATCAAAAAGAATCAACTTTTGAAACACACATCCGCAAACCTTAGCTAAATAGAAAAATATCCTACTCTTATTTGAGGATGAGCCATACAGATCATCTACATTTGTACATCATTTCCATCGAACTAATAAGAAAGGTAAGATGGGTTCCAAAGAAAAAGTAAATATTTTTTCGCATGATCCCATGAGGATATACTTGGCATAGATAAAAAAATCATAGTGCACCATCTCAATATGGACCCAAAGTTTAAACTTGTTAGGAAAAAAGATTCAGAAGGTCATACACTATAAAGAAAAGCGTACTTTTCCATGAAAGGTAGAAGTTGATAAAAATCTTGAAATTTGAATATGTATACAATAGAAGTGTACTATCTTGATTGGTAGGAATTGTTTTCTTGGTCAAAGAGAGCCAAATGGGCAAATGGAGAATTTCTATATAGATTTTACTTACATTCGAACTTAATGCTTTCTGTCCCACAAAAGACAAGTTTCCTATTTCCATGTATAAAGACTGTCAGCTTGTGGACTACCACCATAGGACATTAATCGCCTTCTTCTTTATGTGATGCTTGCTTCTGTACAGCCAAATCCGGATGTATAACCCCGATATAAAAAAAGTTTCATGACCGATCAGGGCTGTTTTAATTGTTATAAAGTCATAACCTTTGAGTCCGAAAACCCTAGTGTTATATATCAAAAAGTTAGTCAACAATTTTTTTCAAACCTCATTGGAAAATCAATGGAGATATATATAGATGATATGATTATCGAAAGCATGCATACCAAAGATCTTGTCACTTTCATTTGGGTTGGAGCCTTGGACATTCTTACACACATAAGGAGAGCTAAATCTTGAGCAAGTGTATGTTCGAAGTAGGTTCAGAGAAGTTCTTGGGGTTCCATGATCAACTAAGGATGAAATGGATCCAAATCCTGAGAAGGAATAAAAGCATTGATAGATATACAAGCCTCCAGGACTATCAAGGAAGTCCAAAGATTGAATAGGAGAGTTGGTACGCTTTGAATCTCATTTCTTCTCACATGCAATTTGACAATTAAATGCACCTTTCTTCAAAGTATATATTATGTGTGAAATTCTAATTTTCCACTGATCAAAACTATGGTAGAAAGAATTTGAAGGATGTGTAAAGAAATATTTGAGAAGTCCATAACTAGGTGGACATCCTTTACCATGTACGTAGTGTAGCCTAAAAATAGCCACTAAGGCAACCATAGTAAAGGATGATAATGGGAGTCCAAACACTTGTATACTATGGCTAAGCAAGTCCTCTCCAAGATGAAAAATTAGAGGTATTCATAGATAGAGAAAAAGAGCAATTCACTTTATAAAGTAGCTTGTCTAGAAAGCAAACCATATTTCCAAGTTCAAAGCATAGTTGTCAGTGAGCCAATGGACACCTAGCTTTAGACAAGTACTTTCTAAGCCCGAGGTTTGAAAATTTGGTAAAATGGGCTATTGAAGCTTAAAGTGAGCGGATATTGACATTAAGTATGTTCCTTGTAATTGGGTCAATATTCAAGGATGGAGGGACAACCTTGGCCCGGAGGGGCAAGTTGCTACTCTGAGACTTCATAAAAAAGTTTGTAGGTAACATTTAGATAATATTTTGATAAATTCCTTTTATGCGCTTCATCATTATCTTTCATTTTTACATTATTTTTATATATTTATTTTTGTAATTTAAAGCCTAAATTAATTATATTACAAAAATGATATAAACTCAACTCCAACCCATTTTTCTCTATTAAAAAGTAAAGAAAAAGTGCTGGAGGAAAAGAAAAGAACAAAGATGGTATAAACACGCTGGCAGCACTTTATTAAAGAGAAAAGGGGGAAAAGGGAGGAAAAAGAAAAGAACAAAGCTTTACCCAAACCACATTAGCTAGTGTTAGGAAATCACCCCAAGGTCTTTAATCTAAATTACTGCCCAAATCAAATTCATTTTTCATCTTCCCTTTAAGCCTAGCTTAAGTTGAAAAGTCAAGCCAGTTTGTGCTATATCAAAAATCACCATGAAGGCCTTCTATCCACCTACACAACAAAGTAGAAATAGGAAGGCCAAAGTAAAAAAAGCAATTTTTTTAACAATAAGGTACGACCTCTTTGCCTGAACTTTTATATTTCCCGATCCTTTGCTCCCCATACATAGTACTTATAATTCTTGAACTCAAGCTCACGCCTAAGAAATTGGATTTAACAAGCATCATCACAAGTCGAAACATCCAAGGATCGGATTCTATGCTAAGTCCTACCATATAAATTTTACCTTTTTCTATTGTAACCCACTGATGATGTAGTGTGGCCATACCTTTTATATAATTGACATGTATTCATGCCATGTATCCTATATATTTTCCCGTATCAAACCAAACCTAATTTCAGCTCTTATTTTCTAAAATCTGATCTAGTTTCTCTCTCTAAAATTGAATCATCCTTAAGATTTTAGAACTCTATCTTAAAGGCTCAAGATTTAAAGATTATGCTTTTATTTTTGAGGCCCATTATTTCTGTGCTTTCTCCACCTCGAGTTTTAAGAGAGAAACTCCTAAAAATTAAAATATTTCAACCCCACACTTGCTTTATTATGACAATAGTCACCACTGGCCAGAGTATTCGGACCATTGATGAAAGATTAATTCTAGCTAATGACTCTAGCAATAGAGGATAATGTCACATCTACATGCAAGAAGGTTCACAGATGAACAGTCCTTGCACTAACCCATCTCAAGAGGTTGAATCTCCTCATAGATAATTGGTGCAAAGAATCCTTAAACTCAAAAGAGAACTTGGAGAAAAATTACACAAGAAAATAGAGCACTACGTTGCACTGAACAAAGGCAGCTTCCACAAATAGGTCAAGTTAAGAATTTAATTGAGGAGGTTGAGTTGGTACCAAGGATAAAATGAGCCCTGGAAGAGTAAAAGATGTAGTCAAAGTTGATCTTGCATTATAATGTATGTCCCGAGCTATGCCTCAACTAAATTAGTTGGGGCAGTACGTACAACCTAGTATAACAAATGAGCAATGTACTATGAGGAAAATGAGGTTATAGGAAGCACATTTCCAAGCTCTCAAATAAAATAAATTGGAAAAATAAAACTAAGCTCTCAAGAAGATAAATAGAAAACAAGACAATGGTAAATATCACTATGCTATCAAGTTGATGAGAGATCATAGTGAGACTATCGTGTGTGTTTTCCCTTTCTTTGATGAGGATAGAACACAAGGAACTACCCACACTAAATTCAGTGCTCCTAAATGTCTTGATTATCAAGGGATGAAATATGACCTATAGCAATCCAAACATGTGCACACTTCGGAAATAACTACATGGCTCCCTAAGTAAATCTCACATGAGATAGAAAATATGATATGCATGTGTAGAACTCTTACATGAACTGTCTTAATGCGTGATGCTAGTGTATAGAAATGGATTCAAATAACTTGTGCACATCATACTATAACTTCCTCGCATTATTTTCCAAGTTGTTCATCACTAATTATACAAATAACAAACTTCATGGGGAAAGAGTCTCATCATCTTTTTCTATCAATCACTTTAGAGATATGATGAATTTGTATAAGGGAAAGTAATATAAGAAGATTGAGAAAGAAGAAGTTAGAAATCGTAGACTATCCTAGTTTGATATAGATAAAACCATTAAGGAAAAGTATTCCCTAAGAAATTAGCAGACTTGTTTGTTGAAATTGACAAGGACCTGCTAAGCCACACACTGCGATGGAGTGAGGCTTATGACGAGGTCCAAAAAAATCTTTATTAATATTGGAGAGAAAAAAGCTAAAATTTGGTAGAAAAAGTAAGTCGGTTGTCAGAAAAGTTGCATAAGGAGAAACAAAAAGATGAATAAGTCCAAACAAAATGGTCACTAAGAAAAAATAAAATTTTTCACCTCCCCAAATCACAGTAGAGTAGGAGGTCAATGGTCTAGAAATTCTCGACCTAGTGGATATAACACTCATCGTCTTTTAAGGGCTATCTCACTCGAGATGCTGAAGCTTGGCCTTAGGTTTTTTGAGGATGAGAATAAGAAAAACATTAGATAGCCAACAAAGATGAGGAAACCTCTAAAGATACTTTTAAATAGTAGCCCTTTCATAATGTACACATGGGGCATAAGATGCCAAAAAGATCAGAGATACTTCTAAAGAAAGAAATTAAAGATCTATTATCTAAGGGATGATTTGGGTGACGTGTGGGGAATGATAATAAGAAGGATGGATCATCGTGCTCAATAAGAGGTATCGAGATTCACCTACACTTCACAAGTTAATATGGTAGAGCTAAATGTAATGAAAGACAATTGTAAGGAATAGGTATACTCTATAGATTGAGAGAACTAGGCTTAATGCAGGCTTTCTCCATAATAACACGAGAAAGAGGCACGCTTAAGTATTAATGTGCGGGGTCTTTCCCAATGTTTATAATTTCACATAAGGTGATCCTCCTCTACCTCAATCATTTTCAAGCCAAGTAATGATAAGAATCTTATCTTCTGCTTACGAAGATCCTCCCTGCAGTAGTCGGACTTTCGGGTGGGGTTATACAATGTTTACAAGATCTTGAGTTGATCATTGCTCAGGAGTTCCAATGGACCTTATTTTCCTCACAAATCCGTACGAAGGCATTAGGAGTAAAAGATTGTGAAAATTACTAAGAAATATTTTCCTTTAGCTGGGATGAAATAAGTAGCACCACATATGCTATAAGGGAACTATAGGTACAAATCCTAGTCATGCATAACTGGTTTAATTGTTATGGCCAATTTTGTGGTGATTAATGTCCTAGCTCATTATAATGCAATTACGTGGGAAGGATCCTAGATACATAAGATGAGTCCCATCCCATCAAACTATCACTAAAGTTATTAAATACCCAATCGGGAGGAGGGAATAAAAGATATAAGGGGTGAATAAGAGAAAAGTTTTAAGAGTTTTTTATAATGTTACTATGAAAGAGGTAACCCACTAAGTAGCAACTATAGCAAGATTTGCCATAGCAAATTCCCACAAAGAGAGCTGTCTAGAAGGATCAGGTTGAGTAGGATGGAATTGAAGCTATACAAGTTTTCCATGAAGGAGAAGACTCATTCCTTGAGAATGAGTACCAATCTAACAGGATAGAAGTTAGAGTACAGAATTTTACATTTCTTAAGCACCAAACATTGATGTTTTTGCATGGAATCACAGAGAAAATGCCTAAAATTGACCTAGCGGGGTTATATAATAACATACGAGTTGAATGTTGATCCTAAAGGCCAGACTTATCAAGTAGAAGAAAAGAAAATTTCCAAGGGAAAAGAATGAAGTTTGATCAAAACTCAAGTGACTACACTTAAAGAAGAAATTGAAGATTGCAGAGAGGTAGATTATCTAACATAGCTATCTAATTTTGTGTTAGTGAAGCTAAATAATGTGGATCATCTCGGATGTATATAGATTTCATTGATTTAAGCTAATGATGTCTTGCCCAAAAGACTATTTTGTATTTTGCTAAGTATTAATCAGTTAGTTGACGCCATCGCTGGATTCAATTTGATGAGTTTTCTTGATGCATATTCTGGTTACCATCAAATTAGAATGCATCTAGAGGATAAGAAAAAAACATCTTTCATTATTAAAGAAGGTAAATTTGGTTATACTTGAATTCCTTTTGGTTTAAAGAATCTTTGGTGTTACTTATCAACATTTGGTTAACAAAAGTTTTGAAGAGTAACTAGGGAGAAATATGAAAGCATATATAGATGATATGGTGATCAAGTCTGGATGACCTATGGACCATGCCAAAGATATAAAATTAGTGTTTGGTTTCATTAGGAAGTATGGCTTGAAACTTAATCCCAAAGTGTGTTTTTGGTGTTACCTTAGAAAAGTTCTTAAGATATCTTATCTCTGTCTATGAATCGAAGCAAATCTAGATAAGTTCCAGGCTCTGATTCACATGAAATATCAATGACTTGAATGGACTCTAACAACTAAATGAAAGAATTATGGTGCTTAGTAGGTTCATTTTCAAATACACTAACAAATGTTTGCCATTCTTCAAGTTATTAAGGAAGAATAGCATTTGGGTACACCTCTTATATTGGTTAGCCTACAGAGATACTATATTTGTACTTGGTTGTTACTTCAAACATGGCGTTGTACTCTTAGTAGAAATAAATAAAGTTTAACATCCTATCTCTTACATTAGCTAGATTTTAACCAATGCCCAGTGCAAACAGGTTTTGTCACCAAATTTAGCTTTTCACCCGAGGTTATTATTAACGAGGTGTAGCATTTCTAATACTGATTTGGAGAAAGTCCAAATAAAGTAGGTGTTCATAGATGGTTCTTGATGAGCACAATCAAGTATCTAACAATGGCCTTAAAAACTTGATGATAAATACAACAAGATTGGCATCGGATTAGCAATATCGATCTTCTGCGGATACTTTGGTTTTATATTTGTAAAATTCTCGTAAGTGCATGAATCATTTTATAGAAAATGAAAAGTATACTCCACAGTCAAACTAAGGAAGAAATATATGTGATTTTTAATTTATTATTCAAACTTTTAAAAATTAAATTAAATCCTAAACATCCTTTTACAATATTTTGATTTTGTTTCCTAATCTAATGATATAAAAAAATAAACATAGATATGAATTAAATAAAGAATAATGAAAATTTTTATCAATCATAAAAGTGGATTATTTATAGATATAATAATTAAGTTAATTATGCTTGCTTATATTATTTAGGTTATTAAAAATATAAATTGATATTTGTTGATTTTCTTTTTTGGTATGAAAGTGTCCTTAGGTAGGGTCCAAATTATTTTGTTTAATATTAATTAACTAATATCCTTATGTGTAGCCTATTAATTAATTAAGCTATTAAATTTTAGCTTTATTTTTAAGAAAATAGCAAACTATCTAATCATAGCTTTAGGTGGAGTCGATTAATTAGACTTTATTCAAAGTTGTCCAAATTAAATCAAAGAATTTAATTATTTGAGTACTAACTTTAGTTTTAAAACTACTACTAAAAATATATTATCAATACATTTTTGAATAATAGTTCTTATTGAAAACTTTTGAAATAGAGCTTTACTCTAACTATTGAGCGATTGTACTAACAAATAAAAGAGCACTACTCTAAATCGACCAGGATAATTAAATTTTATAATCTAATTTTCAAATTTAAGCTTATAATAAAAAATAATATATTTCTCTCTAACATCTTTAATATAAAATCTTGAATAAAAAACAAAATCAATTTATTTTATAGAAATATTTTACCTATTTAATATTTTAAGCTTAACAATGTTATTTTTATATCATATTTATAACAAATCAACCATGTTAAATTCAATCACGTAAAAAAATTAAACATAACATATAAGAATAAAACATAAAAAATAACTATAAAGTTTTATTTTAAAATTATACCTCAAAAAGAATCCTTACGTAACTTTGATGCTAATTTTGATGTTGGAAAACCTCCAAACAAATTTACATTTCTGTTTATTGAATCAAAAACTAGAAATCTATAAAAGCGTAACTAGATCTTCTCAAAAGAGAAGAACTTTTAAAACTAAAAAATAAGAACTATAGAGAAAGCTAGAGAGAAGATATTTTAAGGGATGAATTTTACAATGGAGGAGAGGGTCATTTTTATAGATGAGAAAAAGCCAAAACAAAGTGGAAAAATATCTCAAAAATTGATTTTGGACACGTTTGGATAGGTGGCATGTGTGTGTGGAAGCGAGATTTGTGGCAAGCGGGCGCTTGGGACGTCTGGAGAATAGGTGCAAGCATTTCTTTGCACACATAGAACTCAACATGGATGTGTGTTGGGCGTGTCTTTGATTCTGTACGAGTGTGTTGATGACTCTATGAAAGTAGAGTCATTAGCGTATTTTTTACTTAATATTTACTTATTTTATTCAATAAATAGTATTTTTGTGGATAAAAATATTGAAATATAAACTTTTTAGTGAAGAGGAGAGAAAATATAATTTTTGGAATTTTTATGAATTTTTAATGTAGGACAAATCAGGAGTTGCCACATGGCATGCCACATGATAAGAGTCAAATTATTGCATTTTTGTTATGATTTAAATGTTGATATTTGTGTGCAAATTGCGTTTATTTGATTATTTAATCCACAAATATCATTTCACGGGTATTTCGTGTTTAAAGTGCAATTCAGGTAAAATCATGATTTTGGAGAAGTTTGGGACAAATTTCAATGATCGGGGATTGAGTGCAAATAAAAGAAAACAAAGTTTCAAAATTTGGAATTCTACCGCCGGCGAAAATCATGCAGGGAGCACGGGTTTTGGCAAATTCATCTTGCCGCCGGCCAAAGTAATCTCACCGTCGACCAACATAATCTCGCAGCACGCCAAGTGCATATCGCCGCCACATTTATCTCGCTCGTCGAGAATCAACAGAACCAAAATCGTAACTTTCTAGAAATCTCGCCGCGGCGAGAATAATGTCGCCATGGCGAGTTTCGTCCTAAAACACATTTTTTATGTTGTTTTGTTCCAAAATTGCCCCAAAACCCTAGTTCTATATATACAATATGGTGGAGAAAGAGGAGAGCTAACGGCGGAAGAAGCGTGAATCGAGTCATTTTTGGAGGAGAAGACAATTTTGGAGAGAAAGTTTGGAGAAGCTTTAAGGATTATCACCATTGTTGCTACACAAGTGTTCATATTCAAGAGTTTTTCATCTCTTCTCCTTAGCTTTCATTTTCCATTTTATTCAGATTTGTTATTCATGGATTCAATTGAGATAATGTTTGTTCTTATTTTTGTTATGAACTAATTTGTTTTTGCTAAGGCTATGATGTAGTTGAATCAAGAAAATCCGATTTATTTTGTTATTGTTATATGAGTTCATTGTTTTCAAGTTGAGTATTTATTTTCATGCTTAATGCTTTTAAATTTCGGCCAAGATTTAGATGATTTGTTGCATTATATTGAGACCAGGAGGAGATGTATAATGAATACTTCTTGTGATAAATACCGTATGTTGAATGCGAGTGTGAGAACTAATGCATGATGTACGTGGTTATTCTAGAAATTCCATAAATTGTAATGTGCTTGTTTGTGATTAAATCTTCATAGAAATATAGTTGGTTTTCATAGATAAGTAATTCTAATATAATTCGAGAGAATATTAGGTAAATTTGGGTTTTTGAACCATCACTTTTAGCTTTGATTCTCATATAACATAACTTGAAATCGGATTGAATTGATTTAGCGAAATCAAATGCCTTAGCATTTTTAATCATTTGTGAACAACATTCAATTTTGTTATTTGCATTTAGTTTTAAGTTAATTTTTTCCTTAAACCATTTCAACCATTAGGTTTTCAATAAAATTACGATTAGTCAATTTCGGTACTTAGTAACGCCATTCCTTGTGGGTTCAATATCCATACTTTTGTACACTTTATTACTTGAAATGAGTTGTACACTTGCGAAAATAAGCATCACCACACAAGTAGAGAGCCGACGGGCAAGCCAAGTGGATGCCACGTAAGTAGAGGAGTTGTACACTTTGTTACGTCAATGCGTGTGAGGAGGACAAAATGCATGCCATATGTCGCATCTGACGTTCAATCCAAGTTTAGGCTTGGTCAATCCGCATTGCCACGTGTTGCTATGCCATTGCTCTGTGCATTCCACCCATCGCGCCACGTGTCATTGACTCAGCAAGCATTGACTTATATCAGTCTCCCCTACCATGTGTCGCTCCCTGATTTGCTCAGTGAATTCCTGATTGCACGTGTCATATCTTTGTGATTTGGCCGATGTTATCGCTTTGTTTCTTTTGATGGTAGCCACCGATCTATAGCTAATCTCGATGGTCCAAATTGCACTTGAGCAATATTTAAGCCCCAATCATGCCATAAACCGAAAGGTGCTTCTATTTGCATAATTTTGGTAAGTTTTTGGAGCTAAAAAGAGAGAAAAATACAGAAAAATTCAAGAGGGGACACAATTTTGATGGAGATTCAAGAGGATATTAACACTACAATTCAAGATATTGAATTTATTGCTTTTTTTATTCTTTTCTTTATCAATTTTTATGTCTTCTTTTATGAAAAATATGAGCTTTATGAACACAATTATATGTAATTAATTTATTAATCTAGGGATCTTATGAACCCAATTTTTACCATGTGATGATTTAATATTTTACCCCAATTATAGTTTTAATTTAATTATATTACTTAATCCGATTTGTATGCTATTAGTTGTTTGGCCAACAATTTATCTATAGAGGCAATTAAATAGATTTGAGAGAATTATTTAATTTTTTGTCTTGATTATGTATATGATCTATAATTGATGAACTTAATGAGTAGTATGCAATTTATTTGGCATGTGAGTGTGATTAAATTAATTACTATATGGTGTATAGTTTTCTTGAGAGAAGAATACATGCTAGGTTAGATTCAATTGATCATGTAATTAATTGATAATTATGTTGTTGGGATTTTAACGATTCATATGTTTATAAAATTGGGGGATTAAGTATTCCTAGATATTTTTTCATATATATTTTTAGTTACAAAATCTAATTTAAATAATTATTGTTACTTACTTTTAGTTATTTTAATTTTGCTTTCTTAAAATATAAAAACACATAAAAAATTGATTTTTGTTTTTTTAGTTTCTAATCGAATAATCTGTGTGAATGATCTTTTCTTTTCATTATATTACTTGTTGCGATATGTATACTTGTGTATTCATAGCACACACTTATATGTGGAAATCATATGTGCAGGGCATATGCTGGTTACATATAGACGTGTGTTAGGCATGTGCTAGGCGTGTGATGAGTGCTCAAAAAGTACTAAAATTACCATGATTTTATGCACGTTAATTAATTAAAAAGATATATATTTATATGATTTTATCATATATTTATATAAATCTATCTTTTCAGAATCACAGGTATTTTTATTGTTTTTCAGGTATTTTTGCTTAAAAAAAGTAACTTAAAGACTCGAAGACAAATATTGGAGGCAATACATCACAAATATATTGATAAAATAAATGAGGAAATGTAAAAAAATATGAAAAAATTGGATAAAATGGATCAAAAGGGTAAAAAATGTCAAAAAGGGTGAAATCGTGCATGCAAGCTCCGCCCAAAGAAGACCGACTTGACGTACACTAAGCAATGTGTGCACATCGCCCAAACCACAGCTGAAGGCCGCGCGCCCACCTGCACACTTCTCTCCCATTCCACGCTCACCTGTGCTCATCTACGCCCAGTATGCGCATGCCCGCACCAATCTAAGCCCAGTCTATGCGCCACCATGCCCTACCTACCATGTGTTTCCTCCATTTTTTAAACATTTTTCCACCCACTTTTTCTTCCTCTTCTCATCTATAAATACCCTCATTTTCTACACACCTCAAAAACATTTTCTTCTCTCTTTCTTTCTCTCCATTTCTTAGTTTTTAGTTTTTCTTAGTTTTAGAATTCTTCTCTTTTTGAGAAGAACTAATTATGTTTTTGTAATTTATTTGCTTTTTGATTCAATAAATGGAAATGTAAATTCCATTTGGAGGTTTTCCAGCAACATGAATAACATCAAAGTACTGTAAGGATTTTATTTTCTTTATAGTTATTTTTTATGCTTTATTCTTATATGTTATATTTAATTTGTCTATGATTAAATTTAACTATGTTGGCTGTTTGTAAACATGATATAATAATAACAATGTTATGCTTGTGAAATATTAAATAGGTAAAAATCTCTAAAATGAATTGATTTTGTTTTTATTCAAGATTTTATATTACGAATGTTAGAGAGAAATATATTATTTTTCATTACAAACTTAAATCTAAAAATTAGATTTTAAGGTTTAGTTATCCGGTCTGATTTAGAGTAGTGCTCTTTTATTTGTTGGTACAATCGCCCGGTAGTTAGAGTGAAGCTCTATTTCAAAAGTTTTTATAAGAATTATTATCTAAAAATATATTGACAACATGTTTTCAGTAGTGGTTTTAAAACTTGAAAGTTAGTACTCAGATAATTAAATTCTTAGGTTTAATTTGGACACCTTGAATATAGTTTAAACTGTCTAACCCCACCAAAGGTGGCATTTAAATGGTTCATTTTCAATCTTTTAGAAAAAAACATTAATTTAATTAACCAAATTAGTTATCAACCCCACCCATAGGTGTTAATTGGTTTGTTTAGATAACAAAGAATATCTAACCCTACCAAGAAAGAGGTAGAGAAAGTTGCTAAAAATGCAACTTGGAAGCTTATTTTCTTTGTATATAGGGGGCCTTATTTATAGGAAAGAATGTGGGAAAAACTTGTGTTTTGGCACGATGGGATCATACCGTAGCCAGATTTTTTATGAGTTCAAACCTCCTTTTGACGCAGCGTACAATTATTTTTTTCTTTATTTTCCATTATTTCTTTTTTTCACTTTGGATAATATCAAATAAATGATATTTATTTAAGCTCCAAAAAGTGTGATAAATATGCTTCGATTATTTTTCTTTATTTTAATATTTATATGTTAAAATATCTACAAAACATTGCAATATACCCATTAATATGAACAAATAGATTTGAAAATATAATAGAATAAAGTAACTACAAATCTATTTTATTAATTAAATGTCATTGAAACTTGGTATATTTAATGCTTTTTAAGCACTAATCAACTAATGCTTTAACTATACCTGAGCAAGGAAAGTTCACTTCTCAAGCTCGACTCAAACCCAAAAAAAGCCTTGACATATGGCACCAACCTCTAATACTAATGCCACATATTTCAAAGAGATCAATGTCATTTCAACACATAGTGGTAAAATTATAAAGGGACAACTATACCAAGTCCATAAACTAACACGAGAATTATCACAACTATGAGTAATCTTTGATGACTCACTTTCAAAGGCAGTGAATAAGATACCAATTGAAGTACCCTTTCCTCGAAGCCCTTAAATCTAGAAGGAAAAATCCAAATAACAAAGGTGAGACCCAAAAGTACATGAAACAAGTTAAGATTAAACTTTCCTTGTTACATATGATTAAGTAGATACCCGTTTATACTAAAGTAATCTAGGATCTATGCACCATGAAAATGAGGCACTATGTCAAGAAGACTACATCTCTAATCGAGCTAGTTAGTGAGGTGATATCACAAAAGACACCACCAAAGTACAAAGATACTAATTATGCCATAATTTCCTGCCAGATTAGGATGCATGAATTTGTTCAAGCCCTCATAAACCTAGGAACAAGTGTCAAATTGATGTCTTATTCTATATACTTACAACTTGGACTTGGAGAGATCAAACTTACATCTGTGGTACTAAAATTGGTTGACCATTTTGTATGAAGACCAAGAGGGATACTTGAAGATGTTTTGAATAAAATGAATAAATTCTACTACCTTGTTAACTTTCTAGTTTTGGATACTCAATCTATTATTGACATGGAATCAAAGATCCCATTCATCTTAGGATAACATGTCCTTGCTGATGAGTGCCCAAAAAGCACTAAAATAACCATGATTTTATGTACATTAATTGATTAAAAATACATATATTTATATGTTTTATCATATATTTATATAAATTTGTCTTTTTCGGAATCACGGGTATTTTTATTGTTTTTCAGGTATTTTGGCTTAAAAACGCAATTTAAAGACTCAAAGAGGAATACTTGAAGCAATACATCACAAATATATTAATAAATAAGTGGGAAAAGGTCAACAAACATGGAAAAATTGGACAAAATGGGTCGAAAAGGTCAAAAATGTCAAAGATCGGAAATCGCGCCCCGCACCCGGCAGCCTGCCAACGCCCGGCGCCTTGCCGCCCCAAATGCCGTGCTATCCATGCGCTGCCTGCCTCACGCCCATCCGCGCGCCCATCGCAGCGGGCAGACTGTTCACGCGCGCCAGGGCCGCGCGCAGCAACCCGCGCGCGGCCTTCAAAGACCCCTCCAGCGCGCCCAACGCCTTTTTCGCCCCATTTTTCACGTGCGGCCGCCCTTCGTGACGTTATGCTGACGTCATTAATGACATCAGCAATTCCAATACGCGTTTTTACATTTTTAAATATTTTTTTTAACATTTTTTTACTCATTTTTTCTCTCCATCCTCACCTATAAATACCCCCCTTCCCTTCACTTCAAAACACACCTTCAAAACACCTTCAAAACACACTTCTCTCTTCTTTCTTTCTCTCTTTTCTTAGATTTTTAGATTTTTTAGTTTTTTCTTAGTTTTTAGTTAATTTCTCTTAGTTTTAGAGTTCTTCCTTTGAGGAAGAACTAGTTATGTTTTGTAATTTTTCTAGCTTTTTGATTCAATAAATGGAAGTACAAATTCCGCTTGGAGGTTTTCGACAACGGGAATAGCGTCGAGGATGCAACGTAAGGATTTTATTTTCTTTACAATTATTTTTTATGCTTTATTCTTACATGTTATATTTAATTTGTCCGTGATTAAATTTAAGCTGTAAGAGCTTTTGTTATTGTTTAGTAAACATGATGTAATAATAACGTTGTTATGCTTAGAAATATTAAATAGGTAAAAATCTCTAAAATGAATTGATTTTATTTTTATTCAAGATTTTATATTAAGAATGTTAGAGAGAAATATATTATTTTTCATTACAAACTTAAACTCGAAAAATTAGATTTTAAGGTTTAGTTATCCTGGCCTCGATTTAGAGTAGTGCTCTTTTATTTGATGGTACAATCGCCTAGGTAGTTAGAAGTGAAGCTCTATTTCAAAAGTTTTTATAAGAATTATTATCCGAAAATGTATTGACAACATGTTTTCGGTAGTGGTTTTAAAACTTGAAAGTTAGTACTCGGATAACTAAATTCTTAGGTTTAATTTGGACACCTTGAATAAAGTTTAAATCGTCTAACCCCACCAAAGGTGGCATTTAAATGGTTCATTTTCAATCTCTTAGAAAAAGAAATTAATTTAATTAACCAAATTAGTTATCAACCCCACCCATAGGTGTTAATTGATTTGTTTAGTTAACAAAGAATATCTAACCCCACCAAAGGTGGTATTCATATAAAAAGACAGAATCAATAAATATCAATTCATATGTTTAATAACGTAAATAATATGAGCAAGCATAATTAACTTAGTTATTATATCCATAAATACTCCACTTTTTTAAATGATAAAATTTGCATAAATATTTATTGAATCTTTGTTTATTTTTATGTTAATAGATTAAAAACACAAAACCCAAAGTATCGTGACAGGATGTTTACAATTTAATTTCGTTTTTAAAAGTTTGAATAATAAATTAAAAACCACATACATTCCTTCCTTAGATCGAACTTGGGAGTATACTTATCATTTTCTACGAAATGATTAGTGCACTGCGAGAGTTTTATAAATAGATAAAACCAAAGTAACTGCGAGGATCAGCGATGTCGGATTACTGCCCCGATCAAGTTTTAGCGCCGTTCTTGGGGGATGGTATCAAGTTTTTGGCACATTCTTGAGGGATGGTATCAAGTTTTTGGCGTCAGTTCTTAGGGAAGGAATAGCGTTTTTAAATTATTTATCAAAATTTTAAAAACTTTTTGTGTTGTAAATAATTGTGATTTTTTTTATTAAAAAATTAAAAAAAAAATAAAAAATTTTGTTGTTTGTGAAAAGTAAAAAAAAAATTCAAATTTCAATTTCGTAATAAATAAAAAAAATATAGCATGAATAATAAAATAATTTTGCATTTTGAAATTTGAAGTAAAAAAAAAAGTAAATAAATTTTAAATTAAATTAATAAATAAATAAAAATAAAAAAATAAAAAAATAAAAAAATAATAAAAATAATAAAAATAATAAAAATAATAAAAAAAAATAAAATAAAAAAAAATATTAAAAAAATAAAAAAAATAAAAAAATAAAAAAAATAAAAAAAATAAAAAATAAAAAAATAAAAAAATAAAAAAAATCAAAAACTTTATTTTCAATTTTTTTTTATTTTTGTTGTTTTTCTTTTTCTTTTTTTCTTTTTACCTTTTCAATTATTTTTTTCAATTTATTTTATTTTATTATTATTATTTTTTTGGCTTAATTTTTATTTTTTCTCTTTTCTCTTTTTTATTTTATTTTTTTTTTCAAATTTTTAACTACTTTTTTTAATTTTTCGTTTAAGTTAATTAACTTAGGTTTTTAGTAACTTAATTTACTAACTTATATTAATTTAATTTACTAACTTAATTAACATAGATTTTCAAGAACGTAATTAACGTACCTTTTTATTAACTTAATTAACTTAAATTTTAATTTAACTTAACTTAATTAACTTAATTTTAATAGCATGAAAAGTAAAGATCTAAGGGAGTTAAATGCAGGAGACTAGTTCTTGGAAGCCTTTGTGCCACTGGTCTTTCCTGAGGAACGTTGCTCTGTCTAGGAGGATGGTTTTTAAGGAGCCTTTGCCCCACCATTCTTTCCTGGGAGCACTCTTGGTTAATCTTGATTATGTTATTTTAACTTCAAAAAAATAAAAAAAAAAAAAATTTAAAACTATCTCCAAAATTTTAAAGCTTTAATTACAATCTAAGGAGTTAGTTGTTTTGTTTTGTTCTAGGTACAATTGTGTTTTGATGCCTTAATTATTTGATTTGCACCTAGATGTGGGTTATCTAAAACCCTCAAGCATGCCCTAGTTTTTGAGTACGAGAAAAATTTGAAAATCAATAGGAGCATGTTTGAAAGCTTGATATAGGTAGACAACATTGTCTTACTTGTAGGTTTGATTGACTCAATGATGAGGGGACATTGAGTTTACTTAAAAGGCAATCCCAAGTTACGTCTTGCTAAGGCGTTAAACTAAGCTACTTGGATGGGAGGCAACCCATCATTTTAGGTAATTTTTTTGTTATTTGTTTTAATTTTATTGTTTATTTTGGTTTAATTATATGTGAATAATTCTTAAATTGTTAAAACTAAAAATGTTTTTTGAGTTGTTAGAAGTTCACAGCAATCTGTCTGTATACACTTTAATGATGAATATGATGAATGCACTTGCATTTCTCCATTACTACTTACACATTCTCAAGAAATAGGTAATCTTTCTTCTCTTTTCTCTTTATCTTTAATTTACAGTTGTTACATTGAGGACAATGTAAGTTCTAGGTTGGGGGTGGTGAAAAGTTACCATGCTTAATTAGAAAAGAAAAAAAAAGATTTAACAATTTAAAAATTAAAAAAAAAAAATTATTAATTTTTTCTTTTTATGTTCACATCTTCATTTTTGTTTTTATTTTTATTTTTGTTTTCTTTGTTTCATTAATTTTGGATTTAAAAAAAAAAAAAAAGTTCTTCCAAAAATTTATTATTTCTTTAACTCAAATTTAAGTAAATAGTTAAGTCTTTTGTCTTTGTTAGATTAATTTTGGAAAACATATCATGAAATATTATGTAATTATTTTTGATAATTAGTTAATTTTTGTCATAACTAGTATTTCTTGATAAGATGTAGAAATTATATTAAACCCAAAATCGGTATTTATGAATTTGTTTTAGTGGAGACTACCTTTGTGAGATATAATTTGAGCCTAATTTCCTTTATTCGAGTGAAATATATATTTTTTCTACTCCAAACACATTTCTTATTTCTTCAAATTCTTAGATGATCTCTATAGGCATTAATATTGAATGTATGAAATTTTTCTCATCTTAATAGAGTGTCGTATATTTTTTATTATTATTTTTGCTTAGATTAAATGATTTGAGTAGAAATTGATAGTATATGCTTTTATCTCATTCGTGCATGACTGTTACAAAAAAAAGAGACATATCTGGGGTTACCTAAACCAAGATCAAACAAAAAAGCCACAAAATTAACCATTCACCAAAATCCTAAAAAACAAATGTACAATCTATACATGGGTTGACTCTCTAAAAAAATGATATATATTGAAAAGTATCTTCAGAAAAAAATAGAGAGAGAAAGAATATATAGTATAATCTACATACTATGACCCATATTGCCTACAAAATTGTGAGTAAAGGCTAATTACAAAAGAAAGATAAAGGAAGTAATTCCCTAAAAAGTCATTGCACTTTCTTCATTTGTAAAAGGCATATATCTTGAAATTTTTTCTTAATGAGTTTGATTTATGCATGAAAATAATTTTTATATATGATATCTTTATAATTTATACATTTGATTCCTTCCATGAGATCAATGTCAAAATAACACTTTGAGCCTTTCTTCTTTATACATATGCGAACATATTAGTTCATTTCTATACATCAACTCTTTCGCATATAAATTAGTATGAGTGTTTGAACCCATAGGATTCAGTGTTTTGAGAGTATTGACTTGTGAGGAATAGAGTCGAAGCGAATTCGGATTTATGACACTGAAATTGGGTGAAATTAAATTGATACATTTTTGATATGAAATATGAAAATGATTTCCGACTAATTATTATAATAAATCATGATTGTTTAAAAAGATTAAAATAACTTATGCTTGAGATTTTAATTATGATCTTAAAGGAGATTAAAAAGTATGAAACATTTTTGTGATATGTTGTTTTCTTTTATTCTTAAACGTTAATTTTTGATTTTTTTGTTGATTGTTGTTATTATTTCTTTTAATTTTTACATTTAGTTCAATGTTTGTGGGTATCATTACTGAAAACCCTCACGAGACTCAAACTCGTCCACTAGGGCAACCTAGGGGTTTAAAGGCTTGTTGCATAGGCTAAATGCAATCGTGTCAATCTACGGAAGTGATTTAGGATAGTTTAATTTTTAGTTTTTATCGCTTCTCTTGCTAAGGGACTAGCAAGAAAGGCGGATTAGAGGTTGTGATGAGTGCCCAAAAGCACTAAAATAACCATGATTTTATGTACATTAATTGATTAAAAATACATATATTTATATGTTTTATCATATATTTATATAAATTTGTCTTTTTAGGAATCGTGGGTATTTATATTGTTTTTCAGGTATTTTGGCTTAAAAACTCAATTTAAAGACTCAAAGAGGAATACTTGAAGCAATACATCACAAATATATTAATAAATAAGTGGGAAAAGGTCAACAAACATGGAAAAATTGGACAAAATGGGTCGAAAAAGTCAAAAATGTCAAAAAGACGGAAATCGCGCCCCGCTGCCCAGCCGCGCGCTCGGCCAGCGCCCGTGCCGCGCGCGCTTGCGCTGTTCGCGGCCTGCCCGTCCGCGCGCGCCCCATCGCGCGAACACTTGTTCACACGCAGCAACGCTGCAGCGGCAACAGCCCGCCTTGTATGCGCCAGCCCCCCTCATGCGCGCCCAACGCCTTTTCGCCCCATTTTTCACGTGCGGCCGCCCACTGTGACGTCATCATGCCGACGTCATTAATGACATCAACAATTCCAATACGCGTTTTTACATTTTTAAATATTTTTTAACATTTTTTTACTCATTTTTCTCTCCATCCTCATCTATAAATACCTTCCTTCCCTTCACTTCAAAACACACCTTCAAAACACCTTCAAAACACACTTCTCTCTTCTTTCTTTCTCTCTTTTCTTAGATTTTTAGGTTTTTTTAGTTTTTCTTAGTTTTTAGTTAATTTCTCTTAGTTTTAGAGTTCTTCCCTTTTTGGGAAGAACTAGTTATGTTTTTGTAATTTTTCTAGCTTTTTGATTCAATAAATGGAAGTGCAAATTCCGCTTGGAGGTTTTCCAGCAACGGGAATAGCGTCGAAGTTCTGTAAGGATTTTATTTTCTTTACAGTTATTTTTTATGCTTTATTCTTACATGTTATATTTAATTTGTCTGTGATTAAATTTAAGCTGTGTCAGTTGTTTAGTAAACATGATGTAATAATAACGTTGTTATGCTTACGAAATATTAAATAGGTAAAAATCTCTAAAATGAATTGATTTTATTTTTATTCAAGATTTTATATTAAGAATGTTAGAGAGAAATATATTATTTTTCATTACAAACTTAAACCTGAAAATTAGATTTTAAGGTTTAGTTATCCGGTCTGATTTAGAGTAGTGCTCTTTTATTTGATGGTACAATCGCCCGGTAGTTAGAGTGAAGCTCTATTTCAAAAGTTTTTATAAGAATTATTATCTGAAAATGTATTGACAACATGTTTTCGGTAGTGGTTTTAAAACTTGAAAGTTAGTACTCGGATAACTAAATTCTTAGGTTTAATTTGGACACCTTGAATAAAGTTTAAACTGTCTAACCCCACCAAAGGTGGCATTTAAATGGTTCATTTTCAATCTCTTAGAAAAAGAAATTAATTTAATTAACCAAATTAGTTATTAACCCCACCCATAGGTGTTAATTGATTTGTTTAGTTAACAAAGAATATCTAACCCCACCAAAGGTGGTATTCATATAAAAAAGAGAGAATCAATAAATATCAATTCATATCTTTAATAACCTAAATAATATGAGCAAGCATAATTAACTTAGTTATTATATCCATAAATACTCCACTTTTTTAAATGATAAAATTTGCATAAATATTTATTGAATCTTTGTTTATTTTTATGTTAATAGATTAAAAACACAAAACCCAAAATATCGTAACACATTGTTTATCATTTAATTTCGTTTTTAAAAGTTTGAATAATAAATTAAAAACCACATACATTCCTTCCTTAGATCGACCTTGGGAGTATACTTATCATTTTCTACGAAATGATTCGTGCACTTGCGAGAGTTTTATAAATAGATAAAACCAAAGTAGCGGGCAGGATCGGCGATGTCGGTTCTGCCCCGATCACTTGCTACAAAAAATGCCCTTATCAACTGTAAGAATGGTCTTATGATGTTATCTTTTAGGAATGTAACTTTAGATGTGAATATTTTTCGTGTAAGGAAGCAACCACAAGATGACCATGAGTGCTATCAGACTTACATGATAGACACACTTATTTAGGAAGAAGTAAACATACATGTTGAGTTTGAATCCTTGGAATATATCCTTATTAATCATAAATCTAGATCATTACTTTTTTATACATTTAATATTTCTTTGGTTTTTGATGAAAAGTAGGATAAGCAATCAAGATATTGGAAACCACACTTTGAGAAGTTGCTAAGTGAAAGAAAGAAACCAAAACCCTCGGCCACAGAGACACCAAAAGTAGAACTTTCTCCATTCCCAAAGGCTTCAAACATGCATTATTTGGTCCAATGATACTTTTCCTATTGTTATATCTTCTAAGCTTACTATTAAGCAAGAAGAAAAATTAATAAATATTTTAAAAGAACATAAAAATGCACTAGGTTGGACTATATCTGACATAAAAGGTATTTCTCCATTAATTTGTTTCCATAGAATACATTTAGAAGAAGGGGCTAACCCCCGAAAATACCTCCAAAGAAGACTTAATCTCACAATGAAAGAAGTAGCTAGGAAAGAAGTCTTAAAATTGCTAAACTTAGGTATAATTTATCCAATATCTGACAGTAAATGGACGGGTCTAACACAAGTAGTTCTAAAGAAATGGAGGCGACTATAGTTGAAAATGATAAGGAAATTATTATTCCAACTAGGGTAGTAACTGGGTGGTGAATGCGTATTGACTTTAGAAAATTAAATTTAGACACCCAAAAAGATCGTTTTTCATTACCCTTTATCGACCAAATCTTAGAATATATAGCAAACCATCCTTTCTATTGTTTTCTTGATTGGTATTCTAGTTATTATAAAATAGAAATAGATTTAAAGGATCAGTAAAAATTACATTTACATGCCCATATGGTACTTATGCTTTTTGTAGGATGCCTTTTGGTTTATGAAATGCACTAGCTACCATCCAGTGTTGTAAGCCTAGTATTTTTATGATAGGGTTGGAAAATGCAAGAAATATTTTATGGATGATTTGAAAATGTTTGGTGATTCCTTTGACTAATGTCTTCTTAATTTAGAAGTTGTGTTGAGTAGATGTGAAGAAAAAAGACTTTTTTTGAATTAGAAAAATGTCATTTCATGGTATCTTTTGGGATATTTTTAAGTCACATTGTGTATGAAATGAGAATAGAGGTAGATAAATTCAAAATTGAATTAATATCTAAATTACCTTCCCCCAAAACAATAAGAAATATCCACTTTTTTCTTGGACATGCTAATTTTTATAGGATATTTATACATAAGTTATCTACAATATCA
The DNA here is from genome assembly GCA_030763125.1 of Hippophae gyantsensis. NCBI lineage: Eukaryota > Viridiplantae > Streptophyta > Magnoliopsida > Rosales > Elaeagnaceae > Hippophae > Hippophae gyantsensis. Next base: position 36,676,123 of record CM061034.1, read on the forward strand.
TATACATTATGTAACCTCCTAGTTAAAGATGCTAAGTTCAACCGAGCTTAAGAGTGTTAGGAAGCCTTCCAAACACTCGTTACAAAACTCCTATCATGTAGTCACTTGATTGGAACATGCCTTCTGAAATTATGTATGATGCAAGTAACTATGTAGTAAGAGTTATCATTAGACAATGAAGGGATGGGAAGATTTTGTTGTTTAGTATGCTAATAGAATTTTGAATAGTGCTCAAATGAACTATTCTACAATAGAAAAAGAACTATTAGCCGTTGTTTTGCTTTAGATAAATTTCATGCTTACTTGATTGGTTCACCTATTGTGATGTTTACTTACCATACTGATTCTTAAGCACCTTCTTACTAAGAAGGATTCTAACACTCACTTAATTAGTTGGATTCTTATTTTATAGGATTTTGATCTAATCATTAAGGGTAAGAAAGGTGTCAAGAATTTTGTGTCTTATTTAGAGTTTAATGATTCAAAGGATAATCCATGCATTCAAAATACTTTCCCGTTGCAATTAGCCAAGTACCTTGGTATGCACATGTGCTAATTACTTGGATTTCGATGAAGTTCCATCTAACCGGAATGCACAAGACATGCCAAAGTTCTCGATTGAGGTAAGAAATTTTTATTAGGATGATCAATATTTTTGAAGTATTTCCTAGATGAAATTATGTGATGTTGTATTCCAGAAGGTGAGATTTATAGTGTAATGAATTGTTGTCATGTTGAAGCATGCGATAGTCAATTTTCCATGAAAAAATGCTATTAAAATTTTACACTATGGCTTCTATTGGCCCACTTTGTTCAAAGATACTAACTCTTTTTATAGTTCTCATGAAAGATGCTACAAGTTGGGTGTACTAACCCTACATCACATGATGCCCCTCAAACCTATACTTGTTATTGAGATATTTTATTGTTGTGGTATTTATTTTATAAAATCTTTTCCCCCTTCTATTGGTTATCTTTATATTCTTCTAGCTATAGACTATGTGTTCGGATGGGTGGACGCTATGGTATGTAGGACTATTAATAATGCAATTGTGCTAAAACAATTTGAAAAAAATGTACTGTCTAGGTATCGTATGCCATGTGTTATCATTTGTAAGTAGAGGATCCATTTTCGTAATGGTTCTTTTCAGTCTTTGATGCGTAGGTATGGTGTTATGCATAAGAATTATATTTCTTACCATCCAAAGACTAATGAATAGGCAAAGTTAGCTAATGGGAAGGTTAAGCAAATTTTAGAGAATATGGTCAAACCACGCAGATTGGTCTTTAAGACTTTCTGATGCACTTTGGGCATATCGCTCTACTTACAAGACCATTCTTAGAATGTCACCTTACAAGCTTGTCTATAGGAAAGCATGTCATTTACTTGTTGAGTTGGAGCATAAGGCTTATTGGGCTATTAAAATCCATAATTTTTAATTTGAATGTTGCAGGATTTCAAAGAAAGTTACAATAATAAGATATAGAAGAATTGAGGAATGATGCATATAATAACTCTAGGATTTACAAGCTAAACTAAAAATGGCTCATGATAAGTAGAGCCTGGGGAAGAACTTTGAGCCAAGCCAACTGATTCATCGTTATAATTCTCGATTGCATATCTATCTTGGAAAGTTGAGATCAAGATAACTTATAAAACTTAGTCGATAAATTGATATAATATGACTATTGTTTATCTTTATAAAACTTTTTTAATAAAAAAGAAAAAAACAAAATATATGTAATAATGTTGTTTTATATATGTACTTGTATATTTCACATCCAATTTCAGATGCAATATAATTCAACATGTTTAAAGAATATTTAGAGTCATAGAATTTTAAGTGATAACGTTATGATTCTTTATTAATGGGAAAGAGTTGATTATATAAAGACATAATTTTGTTGGTGCTATAATTATAAGGATAAATTAAATATATATATTTTTATTTTTTAAGTAATAAAAATCCTATAAATTTTAAAAAATAACAATTATATTTTTTATTATTTTTAATTTTTTATAAAGAGTTATTTGTAATAAAATTAACAAAGGTTATGAAATTGAATGAAAGATATATATCATAATAAAATAAGAAAAAAGAGAATAATTGTATATATTTAAAACTTGAAAAACATTTTTGTATTTTTGAAAATTTTATAATAAATTTTTCTAATTATAATGATGGAGTTTGTGGTACAAGTCTAATGACATGATAGTACAAGTACAAAATATTTAAATCATATACAACACGTGAAGTTATAAGATTTTTGTTACCTGAATAAAGTAAAGTTATAAATTAAGTGTACGTTGGTTTAAATTTTTTTGATTAAGTTTGATAATTTTTTATCAAAATAATTAATCAAGAGATATAGTACAAATAATCAATTAAAAACAAAAATATAAAAAATAATGTTAAATTTTCGGGTAACAATAACATTATCAACCAAGTGAATGTTTGCCCAAACTAATATCAATAAAGAAAATATAAAATGAATTTCAAAATGGGTTGTGTGGAGTTATACTATACAAACTGTACACTAGTCCCAAATTGCAGTGCTTAGATTTGAAGTTATTGCCGTCGTTCTAAAGCAACTACTCATGTTTTCCAGATTATGAGAGGACTAGTTCTATATGTAGCTACTGCTAAGCATAACTACTTTTTTTTAATATCAAATTATTAGTATTCCTCTGCCTCCATGGGTTCTAGAAGAAATATGTACATCTCACTGGGCTTTGATTCAGCGCTTGTTCTCAAAGGAAGAACACCCTTAAAGATCTACACTACTTACGTGAAGTAGTTTATGATTGTCTCACTGCGTTTATATAAGAAATACTATATTCTTCTCTTTTAAAGAAGTTGTTTTCCTCGTGGATTAGGAATATGGATTCTATGACTCTACTGATTCACAGTTAAGATATTTAGGCCAGTCTATGTTCAAACAAAAGTTGCGAAATTAACGAAAGACATACATATTTTTCCAAAAATGTGTACGTAATCTTTGTATATTCTTTTTAAAATATGTTACTAAACTTTACATATTATTTTAAAAATATGTATATAATCTTATATATTCTTTCTAAATATCTATTTAACTCTTATATATTCTTCAAAAAAAAAATATGTACCTAAGTCTTTTTTTAGTTTTTCAAAACTCAACCAACCCAAATAACAAATCGAAGTTACACTTGACTTCATATTTAGAGCTCATTATAGAATTAAAAATACCAACTTGATTCTAGATAGCTTCATATTTATAGATAAAAGATTAATACAGTTATTATATGATTTCAAAAAGATATGGTTATTATTATATCACTCGGATGTAGTAATCTCTTTTATTAATCTTTTTAACATATATAAGTTATTTTTTGTGAATTCGTGATATTGTATTGGAATGATGATTCTTGGAGGTTTTCCTGTACTTGGTTGGCCAATGACTACCATGATGTTGTCATAAGGGAACTAGGCAAGAAAGATGATATGAAGTTTGGGCAAAAAATAGATCCATAAAATAATTCATTCCCCTAAATACATGAGTACATAAACATCCATCGAACAAGGGACTTCAGACACATGAATAGAGAAATAAAGTATTATAAAAATTACCATTATGTTGTCATATGCTATTCAAGATCATCAGAATCTTCTCCTAATTCTTCTTTGAATGATATAATTTGAACCATGTATTCTGCCCATTCCTCTCGTAAATCATCAAAAATTTATGGGTCAGAGCCCGTCTTGTTCCAACCAAAGAACTACATGTATTTAAATTCAAAATAAGAATGTAATTTCACGAATTCACAAAAAATAACTCATATATGTTAAAAATGTATATTGATAAAAGAGATTACCACATCTTTAATTGAAATTTTGATATTTGTGATGATTTCGCTCATAAACATTATGATATAGTAACCATACATGACTCCATCATTTTGTTGTGTAACTTACAAAAAACAAGTGTACATGATTTTTCATATTCGAATATCTTTATTATTTAATAGTAAAATTAATAAAATTATTAATATTTGCTTGTACATACCATAACTTTGTGACATATAAGCTTATGAGATTTTTTAAGGGCAATGCCCCTACTCTTGTTCCACAGCTTCCATGTCCTACCAAAGTTTAAAACGATTAGTTTTTTATTAAATATTACAAAGAACAAAAGAAAAAAAATAGCTAGCTATAACTCTTACATTTCAACAACTTCTTTTGTATCTTTACTCAATTCTATGGAAGCTGAGTCACAGTACCAAACATGATTTCCATACAAATCAAGGATTACCAACATCCAATGATCTTGGCCTTGTTCAAACCTTAGTAGCCAATGGATTATAAACTTATGATTTCTATTAAGCATTAATGCCCTATCATATAATTGTTTAGCTCTGATGCTAACATCCTTATCTTGATATTGATTGACAAATGAAGAATCATAGAGCATTACTAAATGTGATGAGTGATTTTGTTGAAGTTGATAATAACATGCCCTATATAAAAGAAATATATATAAATAATTAGATAATATAAATATAATTATATATGTTCTACATAAATGAAAGTTATTTACTGATTGAGGACTCACCTTGTCCACACTTGAATTATACTTAAATCGACCATTTGATATTCAAATAACTGTAATATACACTCAATCGATATATATGTTTGGTCGATGTCTACACCAAAAATTTCTATAGGAAATGGAACAGTCCATCCATCATTTCTACTAGATGCCTTCGCAATAATAGTCATCAAAACGCCAATATTTCTGCTAAAGTTTAAAACATAATCATAATTATACTTTTTCCATGGCTTCTTCTTGAATGACTTAGTGTACGATGATTGGCCACTAGACATAGATTTACCACGAGATACTTGCTTCGTATTTCTTAAATGTGCCATATTTACTAATTCTGGTATATTAGACTAAATAAGAAGTATTATGTATGTTAGTAATAATAAAAGAATAATAATATAATAGTAAAAAAGTGTTATCTTTTAAGTAAAAAAATAGTACCATGTCAAAATTTATCACAACTTGAATCGACGACCAAGCCACATATTGTCCAACCGCGTCTTAGATTGTGCTAGCATCAGAAGGCACAGGTAGTGGACAATCATGGAGACATGGTTGATCAATTACTATTCGCTAATGATTTGGCAAATATTAATTATGAATCATCTCATCATTACTCAATTGTTGTACCGTTCCAATAGCAACAAAGTCCGTCGATGAAGGATGTTTCAACAAACATTTCATATTCTATAAAACATTTAAGCGATATATATAATAAATAAAATATATAATAAAAAATAAAAATAATAAATTATCTATATAAACTTAAAATCTTACCACAAATGATTCATCAAATAGAGGAGGACTCCCATATAGGGTAGCAATTGGAAGTACATTCTCATCAAAACATTTATATTGATGTGATTGATGGTAGATTGCATTGGAGAAAATGAACCACTACTTGATTGCATCTATATTCATGGCATAAAGAGAGGACCAATTGGATGACTATATCCCATACATAATATATGTTGGGCACCATGAGATTTTATAGGTGACATGCCTCGCATGGATGGTGCCATGCCTGGCTTAGATGGTTGCATGCCTGGCATGGATGGTTTCATTCCTGGCCTGTATGGTGGTATGCTTGGAATGGATGGTTGCATGCTTGGCCAATATAGCATGGCCTGATTATAGTATGATGTCATACCTGCCATGTGTTGTGATTGATATTCTTTTAAAGTGGCAATCGCACTCAACATTGAGGCCTTAAAGGAGCTCAGTTCTTCTTCAATTTTACAGTACTTCTCCTTACTGACCATCTAAGGCTTTTGTTTTGGAATGTTAAAATAATCCATATAGCTATCATATTGGCTTCCTCCCTTAACATGACTAGGATGCTCACATCCGAATGCATGATGTATGCATAAGGAATTTTTGTCAAGTTAAATTACTAATCAACTTATTTAGTTATTCTTCTCCTCGCTTAGTCATTGGTCTTGACTTCTTCATTTTAGGAGTCTTTGTTTCCATGTACAATTCAAATCAGGTAACCGGTCTACTAAATTAAGCTTCCTACATAAATTAAATAAATTTATTTACCATGACATCAACTTAAAATAAATATAAAAATATTTATAAAATTAACAAAAAATAATAATACCATTCTATATTTAACTTCTGGATTTGAAGACCTTCTAATACGCTTAGGAATAATATTATACATTTGTATATTATGATTTTCTTCCCTAATAATTTGAAATTCATCCGTACATCTATAATCCACGAAGTCTTTCCAAACTTAAGGTGTAATCCAGGGGTGTCCTTTAGGGATTTTGTAGAGCTCTACTTCATCAAATGGTTCCAAACATGGAAACACATAATTTCTGGCCAATCTGGAAGTTTTGTATTCCTTCCACGCCTTATATGCAATCTTATAACAGTTGCTCTTCCAAGTGTCATTGACTTTATAATGATTCGGTAAAAACACACTACAAAAGATGATATATAATATATGTAATTAGTTATAAAATATAAGATACTTACACAATGGTTTTCCATATTTTGTACTTTTTAGCGTCATCAACTTTAGTCCAATCATTTATATTGATTGGTATACTTGACTTCACAAGTCTACCAATATAGGATTTCAATTGTTGGCCATTTTCCCCTATTGGATTACCAGTAGCATCAAATAGAACGGGTACTCTATCATTTTGGTTAAGTGGAGCATCATGTATATTCGCCCAACCCCTTATTTTCAAATGCCCTAATGGATCATTTGGATCTATAAGATCTGGTACCTTAATATCCATGAAATATCTGCAAACAATGAAGAAATATAAATTAATTGAAAATTTTAAGTCTATGCATATATATAAACATCCAAGAGTTATTAGAAAAATATAGAACATACATTATGTTTAATTAGGTTTTTGATCGTATACATATATTCCTTCATAATCACTTTGAGTCCATGACGAAGAATCATCGTCATTAACTAGATCATCACATACATTAGGCAATTTGTTTGAGAAATGACTAATATTAGATAATGTATCAAGCATAGGGTCATCAAGCTTCATAATGGTAGAACTCTTTTTGTGAAGGCACTAACACAACATACTATATTGTGTCAATTTGATCGCTCACGTAAAATACTTGTTGTGCATGAAGTGCTAACGGGAAAGGATCATCAGTGTGACTTATCTTGGATAAATTTACAAGGAAACATCCAAAATCATCTATTTTATATCCAACATTGATAACATCTTTGACCCAATCACATAAGAATACTTTTTCATGGATGACCTCATAATCGAGTTCCCAAATTTCTTGAATTATACCATAATATGTTCTATGAGAAAGTACAAGATTACCATCTTTTGAAATGGAAAATTGCATAGTTTGTGTAACCATCTTCACACCACTATTCTGATTTACTCGAACTTTGTCCCTTACTTGAGTCATAAACCTCGATCCATTAATTGTGAAACTATAAAATGATTTGACATCGAATTTTGGACCATATGCAATAATCCATTCTAAAAGTTTTGTTATTTTATGATTAGGTTTCTTGAGTTGAACTCGAATCTATGCATATAAGAACATGAAATGTTTTTAAAGCAAAGTTTTAAAACATTGCATAGAAGTACTAATGAATTCTTGAATGTGAAACTTACATGGTTGCGAAACCAATTAATAAGCTCTCACTTATGTTCATCATACAACCATTTTTCTCCTTTTTTTTATAACGAGGATCGATCTTTAGTAAGTTTAAATGCATTCTGTAATGTTATTAAAGATATATCAAGTAGATATACCAAAATGATTCGATGTGTTTTTCCCATCGAGTGCGATTGATAAAAAATTTCTTACTTCCGCTAAGCATAGGATTACCTACTTGGGTCATGTGACGTTCTAAGAACAATTGTGCATAGGATTCCCAAGTTCAGTGTAAAACTCAGTGACCTCTTCAGTAATGTAACATTCCACCATACATCCTTCAGGTCGATTTCTATTATTTACATATCCTTTAAAGACTGCATATACCTCTTGAACTAAATGAACACACAAGTGAATCATTATATTGAAGAAAGAAGGAGGAAAATATTTTTCAATTAGACACAAAGTCTCTACAACATATTTCTGTAAAGAGTTTAACTCGCCAATTGATATAGATTTCTTACATATTGTCTTGAAGAATGAACAAAGACGAATTATTGATAATCGAACATGTTTTAGAAGAACTGATCTAATAGCAAATGGTAATGACTATTTGATAACTGTATTTTATATAGTTATTTTCACCTATTTTATTAATTATAATTGCTACGTTCTCACTATTTTTAGTTAATTTTAGTTTAATAAATTAGTATTTACTGTTTTTTATATATTTTAAGAAAATTAAATAAATTGTATCGAAAACGTTCTTAATGCCAAATTTGTGTCCAAAAATATAATTTCAAATAAAAGTATGATTAATTGCAATTTATAAAAGTTGAAAATATAATTTAAATTAAAATTGGGCTTAATTTCAATTATTAAAAGTTTAAAATTTAATTTAAATTACAAATGGGCTGTATTGCAATTAAAGAAAGTTTAAAATGTAATTTGAAATATATTTGTGGGTGAAAATATAATTAAATAAAGTTTAATATTCGTGCAGGAGAGAAGAATCCACGCGTACAACGTGGACCGTCCGATCAAATCATAAACGGTTAGGATTGGCGTGTGTTGATCACATCCGACCAAAGCGAATGGATGCTGCGTAAGCCGGCGTGCAGCGTGGGGCCCACCCGTCTGACGCCTTGCAGACATGTCCCCCACCTTCGCACGCGCCTTTTCCAGTGTAGTTGATCCACGTGCGCCCGGTTATTCCACGAACCAGAATCTGCCACGTGTCCCAATTAATATTTCAGCAAATCATCTTCCGACACGTGGCATGTAACAATGCGCGCGACCGCGCTGGATCACGCCCGTGTTGTAGCCATTGGCTCTCGTGCGACAATTCATCGTGCGCCTGTTTCCCACGGCGAATGAAATGCTGCCACGTGTCCCACTATTTATTTCAACGAATCAGAACGTGACACGTGGTAGCATGGAAGGAAAATAAAAACAGAAACGCGCAAAGATCTCCACTCACATTTTCGATTCCATTTTCGATACATTTTTGTCCCCCATTCGTAATTTTAAATTATTTTCTCCATTATTATTTGTCTCCCCGCGTGTATAAAAAAATATATTTTTAAATGTATTTTTTTAGAAATTTTGTGTTATAAATAGGAGATAAGATGATAGAGTTAGAGAGTTTTTTTTTAGTTAGGAGTATTTTTAGTTTTAGTTTTCGAAAGTTTTTTAGATTGTTGAAGATTTAGAGTTTGTAATTTTTGTGTTGTTTGTGTGTTGGTTGTGAAACATGCAGAAGCCATTTTTGGCTTTTGTTGTGTTCTACGTGTGCCAAATATTAATGATACAAAATTGTTTTAATTTTCTTTCTTCTTCATCTTATTTTTCTTTATCTATTGTAATTTTAATTTTAATTTTATGAAGTAATTTAATTTTTCTAGGGTTGCATTTGATCTAAATTTATGAAGCTTTGATTTTAATTATTTTTGATAGATTTATAAGACGTTCGATTTGTTCGTTCTATTTTGTGCTTAATGCTTTTTGATTATTTACGAATCTTATCAAAACGATCCATGGCACATAAATAAACTTGGAAGAGGCATTTGTGTGTATATTGCTCGTAAATAGAATGACATGTATGAAGAAGGATAGGAATATACCCTAATTGTATGTGTGGCCATTTGAAAGCTTAGAACTTAATGAATCTTATTAAATTTAATTCTCATAGAGATATAGTGAATTAATTTAACGAGGTGTGTTTATACGGAGCTCGGAAGAGATGTATGAATAAAAATAGAAGTTTTTGGTTGACAAATTAAATGTACTAAAAAAATATAAATCAAAAGAAAATAACATGATTTGAGTGAATTAGTTTGGTGAAAAATTGCAATCCTAGATTTCTTTTATTTTCTTATTTTACTTTTTTCTTAATCAACGATTGTTTTGGATAAAATCAGAGAGATACAATTTTAGTACTCAACAAACTATAGTAACAAATCTCCGTGGGAACGATCTTTACTTACAAATCTTATTACTTGTGATCGTGTATACTTGCACGTTTTTATGTTCTCTTTTAGAGACAACACTGTTACATTAAGATATGATAGTCAGGTGATTTCAATCCATATATAAAGTTTATTATCGATGATAGACACAAAATTTCTTAAGTTGGATGAGTAACCATCAGAAACTTTCACACCAGCCAAACATTTACAAAACACATCCTTCTCTTTTGTTGACATAGTATATGATGTTGGTGGCAAGTATGTTCGATTCTTATCATTTTCCACCCTTGGTGCCAATTTAGGTCTTATGCCTAGTTTCTTTAAATCCAATATTGCTTTAATTCTATCCTTCATTTTTCTAGGTATATTAAGTAATGTATCAATCAAGCTTTCACATACATTTTTCTCAATGTGCATGACATCTAGGATGTGACGAATGTGTATGTCTTTCCAATAAGATAATTCCTAAATTATTGATTTTTTATTCCAATAACCATGGTCTACTGAATTAGTAACATTTTCATTTTCACCCCTTTTATTACTTGACCTCTTTCGTTTCCCTACCTTAGTGAGTATTCTTTTTTTCATCTTTCCATATCGTTTGAATGTCATACCATTCAATTGCCTTAATATCTCAACACCTCGTAAAGGTCAGGGTGTAGGATCATGATCTTCTTCACCATCGAACGGTTTCTTTTGGTATCTAAACTTGTGTCCAGATGGAAAAAATCTTCTATGTCTTCTATAAGATATATTTCTTCTGTGAACAAGATAAGTTGCAGAAATGCCATCACTACATATAGGGTACCCTATATAACCTTTTATTGCATGTCCTAATAAGTTCCCATAGGTAGGAAAATCATTAATTGTCTATAAAAGGACCCCCCTTAAGTTAAAATGTTCTTCTTTATGTGCATCGTAAACATTTACACCATTATTCCACAAACGTCTTTAAATCATCTATCAAAGGCTACAAATATATAACAATATCAACACCGGGTTGTTTCGGTCCTGAGATCAATAATGTTAACATCATGAATTTCTTTTCATACACAACCAGGAAGGAAGATTGTATGTTACCATAATTACTGGCCAACAACTATATCTACTACTAAGGGAACTGTGTGGATTAATTTCATCAACAACAATGGCAAGATGAAGATTGTATGGATCAGATATAAATTGAGAGGATAAATTATCTACTACTTTCCAATATGGAGAATCACAAGGATGATGTCGCACCCCATCATCAGATCGATTATCTGAATGCCAAGTCAACATCTTTGATGTCTCTTTACTTTTAAAAAACCTTTGAAACCAAGGAATCGAAGGAATTTACCAAAGAACCTTTACAGGCACACATTTCTTAGGTGTTGTCTCATTTGTAACATGCTTCCATCTCGATTCTTTACACATCGGACAATCATCTAATGTCTCATATTCTTTTCTATAAAGAATGCAATCATTTGGACAAGCATGAATCTAATGATATTCCGTGCCAAATCGACTAAGAGATTTCTTCACTTCATACATTGAATATGGCAATTCAATACCCTCAGAAACATATCTATTAGTAGATTTAGTAATTCTATGAATCCCTTGTCAGAAAAATCATGTTTTTCCTTCACATTGTACAAATGAACCAATCCTGACATTTTTGTGTATTTCTTGCATTTTGGATACAACAATTTTTTGGCATCTTCTAGAAGTTTTTTAAAGCTTTCGAGATCATCCTCATGTAGTTCATCTTCAACACCATGAAACATATTTTCGATCTATACATTATGATAAGATGTATGTAATCCACTCACATTCTTATTTATCTATTCTCCATGAGTATCATCAATATTTTCTCCATGATAATACCAACATTTATAACTCAAAAGAATACCACTATGGATAAGGTGATACTTAACCTCATCAACTTCATGAAATCACTCATTTTTATGTTTAACACATGGACATCGAATCATACTAATTTCATTATTACTATTTCTACAAGAAAATTTCAAGAAACTTTCAACTCCAGAAATGTAGTTATGCTCAATTCTACACTTTGACATCCAAGATTTGTCCATTTTCTATTAATGACATTAAGCATATTAAATATGTATCCAATCAATATATTTCAGGTATTATTATATATGAATTCTCTAATTATTAGAATATATACCAAAACATACATAATACAAAAAATTATAATTTTAAAATTTTATTACTTTTACTAAATAAAATATAATTATTTATATGTAAATAAATTTATCCACGTATGAAAATTAATAATAATAATAAAGTTTGCATGACATTATTGAAACTAGCTAATATAAAAGTCTCTTTCTTCTTCCAAAAGACAAGAAAAGCACATTATTATTTATATTGGAGCAAAACTGCCTAGAAAATCCACTCTTTAAAGTAGAGACAACAATTATGAAATTTTTTGTCATTCATTGCAAATTTTTACTACATAAGAAGTAGGGTATTTAGTTTGGTAGCTTTTAATTTATCTTCATAATGCATCGTAACTATTCTAGTCCCTGAAACCCACAACATCCATATATTATTTCCCTTAACCCACCTAAAAAATCAGCTAAATAAATAATAACATGCATAATACAAAACATACATAATACACAAATTTATACAAAAAATAACATGAAGTGAATAATAAGTACTTAGGATTAATAGAAATACTTACAAGAGTAAATGAAGTGACAAAATGAAGGAAAAGAAGAAAAAATGGTGTTTTGTAAGTGAGAAAATGAGTATAAATGTTTTGAGTATTTTGCTCAAAAAATAAGTGATCTGGAAGATAATTTGGAGAGGAAGAAAACTCACTAAATAACGCTAAAATTGGTACTGGTAGGTAGCCAAAAAAATAAAAAAAATGTATTGTGTAATTTCAATTTTAAAAACTGTTAAAATAAAAAATTAATATGTAATTTTGCATAGCGTTGGTTGACATGTTAAACTGACGCTACACATAAGACGTAGCGTCAGTTCTATGTGTCAATTGACGCTATTCATGTGTGTGGCATCGGTTGACACATCGAACCGACGCTACGTCCTACGTGTAGCATCGGTTCAATACATCAACCGATGCTACAAACACGTCTGTTTTTTATCGAACCAACTTTAAATTCATTATAAATCGGTTTTCTCTAAAAACCGACTTTAAATATCGACTTAAATGCCACATTTTGTAGTAGTGATACAGGTCCATTTATGGTGAAACAAGTTTTTCACAACGATGATATTGACATTGAGGATCCAACTAATGGGAGAATTTTTAAAGTTAATGGACAATAGTTTAATACTTATGTAGATAGAGTAGATCATTCTATGTGTATTAAGGAGATTCATTTTGTGACTCTAATCTACCAACATTGATGAGGTTTTATTTTTGGTACATTAGTTTATTTCTTTTTTGTTATTTTATTTATTTCTAGTTTATGTTATTTTCGGGTTTTATTTTTCAGTACATTGGTTTATTTCTTTTCTATTATTTTATTTATTTTTAGTTTATGTTATTTTTTGTTATTTCTTATTTTTTTGTCTCTAGGTGATACACTTCGAAGCAATTTTCATATGAAATTTCATGGCTTAGGTTCCCTCTATCCCATACTTTTTTATTTCATATTTAATTTTGAGACATTGAGAATAGTGTCAAATTTAGGTTGGGGGTGGTAGCACTTCATGCATAATTTTATGCACATTTTTTATATGCATTTATGCTCATTATTCAAGTTAAAAGAATGATTTAAAAAATGCTTAGATCTTAGTACTTTTACAAAAATAAGTTTGCATTACATGTTTGAAATGTTCAGATGAAAATATTTGTACTACTGTCTAAGTATTGAGTTCAAATTGTTTGAATTCACAAGGAGCTAAATATCTCTTGGTTGGGATTGTAGATGGACAAGATAATTTAGTTTTTGTTTTTATTTATAAAAGTATGTGGTATGTTTTCGTAAAATGGTGCTAGTGATAAGAAATGTTGAATTTTAAGTAATATACTTTCCTAACTTTATATCAATATTTGTTTATTTGTTTGTCTCAAAGAAAAATACCTATCTCTTTAATGCTTTTTGTTTTCCAATTCTATGAGTGAAATTTATAGTCCTTAAAAATAATTTATTCCTAAAGATATAGAGTTGAGGCATTTATATGAACAAATTTTTAAGGTTATATGTATAGTGGTTAGTGGTAAGAAGGTTTTGGCTTAATTCATATACACATATTTGGAAGTTATAATTTAAATAATCTATATAGTAGCTATAATCCTAAACTAACTTTTTGTTTAAAATACTTAGGATATTTTTTTAGATTTTTATTTGGACTAATTATCATGTTTTTGTTTTCTTATTTACGCTTCAATTGTTAGGAACTAGCAATAAGTTAATTGAAGGTTGTGATAATAGCATAGAAATGCATCCCTAAAATATATAAATTAATTGATATTTATAATTCAAAGAGTTTAAAATTAATATTTATCTATATTAATTCAATAAATATTGAATTATATTAATTATGATTATTTTATCCTTATAGGATCAACAAAATCATCAAAAGAATATCAAAAAAATCAAAATTTAAATTTTGCAACATATCTCGACAAGATTTTATAAATAATTTGCTAGTTTTTTTATCATAACTTTTGATTATGATATTCAAATAAGAGATTTTTCTATAATTTTATATATTTAAAAAAGAATATCTAAATCGAATTATTTCAAGCCTAAAAATAAGCTTAAATTCGAAATATATGACATTTGAATGTTTGATAGTAATTCTAATATATATTTTTATATAGAGCTCCAAATTAGATAATTCTTAGTCTCGTAAAAAGACAAGAGATTTATTTACAATTCTTGTTTTGAAAATATTATCAAGTCAATTATCTTCAAAGAGAAAATAACTTGATATTTTCAGGATTCATCAAATCTTCATACTTTAATACTATAAATAGAAGGGACATTCAATAGTTTGAAGCATCATAAAATTCAAAGAGCTCTTATTTTATTCTCTCTATAATTTATGGAAATGATTTGGAAGCTAAGCCGAAGCTAATGCAAGGCTAGAGAGGAGTTAAATTGTGTAGTTTTTTTTTTATTTCTTTCTTTAACTATTATAAATGCTTTCTACATTATAATTTTGTTTTGAAAAGTTATTTTGTTCATCCTTTGTTATATTCAGTATACTATATTCTTCAATTTCATAAAAATTCAATCATGTTTTTGTATGTGCAACTCTTAGTTTATAATTATTATATTTATTTTATAAGTTAATATTTTATTGGGATATTATCATTTTGATATATTGTCGATCTTAGATAGCTTATAAAAATAAATCTAGTTTGTTCTTCAATAAAACTATTTTCTCAAAATCAATAAATTATTTTTTATTATTGATCTTCAACTTTATATCTTCCAATTGTTTATTTGGGATGTGAAGCAAATAATTAAGTAAGAAGTAAGAATCAAAGTTGACAATATTAAAACTAAACTATTATGTGAATCTAGAAGCCTTGATATTTAGTATTGACTTCCTTTTCTTTCAAAATTCTTATATTTAATTCTTATTATTTTTCTTTATTTCTCAATTATCACCTTTTTATTTATTATTCTAGGATACCCTTTCTGTTATTTATGCTTTTTTATGCAGTCGATATTTAAACCTATACTACAGCAAAAATTTAACTAAGGGTTATAATTTTGAGTGTGATCAATCAACAATAAAAATGTCCCTAATAGGACAACACAACAACAAACACCCAACGTTGCAAACTATATGCAATCTAAGATAGTGATAGAGTGTACTAAGAAAATATGAAATTGTGCCTAAGTGATACTAAGCCACCATTTAGGCATCTTTGCACACGAGAATCTCGAACACTAAAATGATATGACTCAAAGTGATTCAGACTTGAAGGAAATATTTCTAGTTTATGGGATAAATAACCATGGTCTTTTGATTGTTCTCTCATTGTGCTCAAGTATTATAAAAAGGGGATTATGGCTTCTGAGGTTAGCTTGCTTGCTTTGGGTATAGGTGATGGGTGTACCCCCTAAGATTGTGACTGAAGGTGCAATAGGGAAAATTGGTCTTCATAGTGGTCAGGTTTTGAAGATTTATATTGTTGAATGTAACGGTTATTGGATAGCTTTATGCAAATTAGAGTTCTGATTAATATAACTAAGTCATTCCTTTCGGGCATGCAGATTGATAATGGAAGATTGGGTCCCCTATGGATTAACTTCAGGTATGAATGCTTGCTGCTAATTCGCTTTTATTGTACAATTCCAAGCCATGATAGAGTTATCTTCGTCGGTATGCGATGGAAAACCATGTTGCTATGTTTAGTTTATGGATGAAGATAGATGAAAGTGTTATAACTTATGGATTTTTCAAAAGTTTGTTTTTAGAGAGAATGAGTGACTTGAATAATACAATGGCATGCTCTAGTGAGATAGGTGGAGTAAATGATCCTAAGATGAAGGTTAAAGAAGCTCATGTGAAGATGATTAATGCTGATGATAGACATACGAAAACGAAAGGGGATGATAAAAAAATTGTTAAGGTGGGCCTAGTAAATATGGGATGTAGATTGGTGGGTAAAATGTTAGACCTTTTTTATCTAGGCCTATATGTCACGACCCCTAGACTTCAACTAGCAATCGTGCAGCACTTAGTACGGTCCGTTGCACTAAGCCTGCCTTCCTACTCAAACAAAATACTCTAAAGAGACTAGAAAGAGACTTAGAGATTGAGAGGATTCAAGAGCAAAGATAGAACACAAGAGAGTTTGTAAAGAATGCCTTGTATTGCTCTTAGAGAGGTTATCTTACAATTTCCCAAGGATCCCCAGGATTCCAAGGATTTCAAGAATTTCCAAGGATGATTACAAATGAAGACCAATAGGTCTATTTATAGTGTGACACCAAGCTTAAGATTATGCCACAAGCCTCTAGATTCTTCTATGTCTAGAATGTACAAGAATATAGTTCTAGTTTTATCTACAATGTGCCACAAGGTTCTAGGACCTTATAGTTAATCTAGCCAACTCTAGAGTCTTTTAGGATTATCTAGTTCCTTTATGCAAGTTCTAGGATGTTCCGAAAGCTTCTAGAGACTTATACATCCTTCATCAACCATCCAACACGTTCTAGAATATTCCAACCCCCTTTTAGCACCTTCCAGCACATGCTAGTATACTCTGGAACATTCTAGAGTCTTCAAGGCTTGAGTTGAGTCCATCTAACTCTAGCTCCCTCTAGACATCTCTAGGCTACTTTAAAACTTTCCCATGTAGTAACTTGTAAAAAATTCTAGACCCTTTAAGCAAGCACCATTTCTTTGGATTTTAAGGG
The DNA here is from genome assembly GCA_030763125.1 of Hippophae gyantsensis. Classification (NCBI taxonomy): domain Eukaryota; kingdom Viridiplantae; phylum Streptophyta; class Magnoliopsida; order Rosales; family Elaeagnaceae; genus Hippophae; species Hippophae gyantsensis. The sequence goes on from CM061034.1 coordinate 36,693,644, forward strand.
AAAATTTGAGCGAGACGTAACATATAGCTATGGATCTAAGGGTGGATTTAAGAGGATACTAGAGCTATGTGCCTAGAAAAGATGCTAGCAGGTCTCCAAGCTGTGGCTTCTAAATTCAATAAGAGGTGATAAAGAGCAGGATATCCTGAATAATAAAATAAATTATAATGAAAGTTTTTCCAATCTTAGAGTCTAGTTTTGATCAAGTGATTGTGATGGAAGATGGTCCAGAAAAAGGAATACTAACCATAAGCTTTCTTCAATTGAAAAAGTTTCGTATGAGCCAGATCCATAAACACGTTGCATATCTTGTTAGTTTTAAGAATATACTATTAATTTTTATATGAAAATGGACTCTTCGTATACAAATAAATACATACATGTAAAATAAAAAATGAAAATATTTTATGCCTTATACATGAACCTAGTGCTTGTAAAAGTTTCTTCTTAATCCATAGACATGTAGTGTACCTTGGTAGTTCCAAATGTGTGAAGGAGAAGTTTGCTATGAAGAGAGTGATAAGAAGTTTAAGAGTTTGTGTTAGCACATCTAATGGTGGGTTTAAATGTCCTAATTTGAAGAAAAAAAGAAAAAAATATATGCTGATTCAGAAGTTTCTTGAAATGTTAATAGTGTGAGTGTTATGCAGGGTAAGTCTAAGAAGGATGTTAGTGGGTATATATGCTGCTTCAAAATGTGTCAGGTGCGTTGGATCGATCCCGTCATGAGTCATGAAGATATGTAGTTGGAATTCACATGAGCTTAGGAATCCTAGGGAATTCGAAGAACTTCACAGAATAGGGAAGAATCAAGGCCCCATCTTCTCTTCTTGATGAAGACCATATTACAAAATAACAGTATTGATGGGTTTAGAAGAGGTTTGGATTTTTTTGGAGTGAAAAACATAGACATAATCATGTATTTTCTCTCTTTTAAATTATACACCAAATTTCTCTACATCTCGCCATCCTTGCCATTAGGTTAGATTATGTCTATGTTTTTCACTCCGTTATTGCTGTATGACATAGAAAAATTTAATTATTGACAATATATCAAAATACATTCTATTATCTTTCAAGATCCGTATGAGGGTAACCTTAATTTCTTTGGAGTGCATCATTGTCATGAGCAATTGAGTGTTGTATAAAGTATGCTTTTGAATTGGGTATATCCTTATAGGAAATATTTGAGTATAGTAGATGTTTATAAGTAATTTTAGAATACGTATATAAATAATTATTTCTCTTAGACATATTAAATCTTGGATTTTTTAATTGAGAGATAGACATCAAGAATTCTAACGAGTTTTCTATTCGTATTTGCTCATTAATCTCCAATACTTGTATCTAGTAGAATTGAAACTAGGAATTTCATTTGCAATGCATGTGTTAAAACTGCATCTGCTATTCATATATCTGGTACAAAATTAAATGTTTTCATCGTGCTTCATAATCTTTGAAAAGTCGCACCAAAAGCTTGATAAATATCATCCTTGAGAAACTTAGTGAATAGTCTGTAAATAGAAATCTTAGCCTTTAGCAATGTAGTATTGACATGACTACACTTGTAATCTATTTGATCATGTTCTTGGTAGCCATATTTTCTTGTTCAGTAAAAAAAAAGGTTCATCCTTAACTGGAGAGTCTTGTTAGGCTATTAAGTTTCCTTTGGTGATTGTTACATGTTTAAGCATTGGTCTTAATTGTTGATTTATTGATGATGAACTATTCCTTCAATTCTGTTATGGTATGATTGTAGTAGTAGTAGTAGTATATATATTATATAGCTTTCATGGCCAAAGATTAGCTGTACATTTCATAATTGAAGTGGTTAACAGAATATGGACTACCTTGTGCTTAGTTGTAGCCAATTTTGTGAACCATTTGGCTTACCTATAAAAATATTTTGAATGATTACGTAGGGAACAATGTTTTCTCATGCCTAGTGTAAGTTTATAAGATATATACCAAATTAACCTAGAGGGGGATGAATAGGTTATTTTTAATTTTTAACAATTTATAATTTAATAACCTAAACAAAGAGGTCAAGCATGCAATCATGCATAAAAATAAAGTGCCGAAATAAAAAATAACACACGATATTTTTAGGTAAAAACAACCTAGGACACAACCATGAGCTAAAAGGAAAACCACTAGTCCACTAAACCACTTAACCTTTTATAATGAAATCAAATATTCAAGTACAAACTCTATTTTATGCTACCCTTCCTAAGATATTACTCCAGTATATTTTACTTACCAGCCCTTGCTCTGTTTTCCCAGTTTCTAAAATTAGCGTGAGTTATTTCCAGACCGACATTCCAATAAGCATTCCACCAATTAGATACGTTACCGAATTAACTACAAAATGGTTAGTACAAAAAAACACAAGTGCCTGTCTATATACTATGATGGATTTAACAATGAATAATCCTAACTAGATGATTCGAAACATATGTCACTTAAATCAAATCAACTAGAAAATCTCTAGAGCAAAAAGATTAAGCATAAATTCAGTAAAAATAACTTCTTTAAAATTTAATAATTAAATCAAATAATTATGATCACATAAAATTATCTAAACTAAATATGTAAAAATCTAATAAAAAAGAAATTATATAAAAATAAAACACATTAAATAAATTTATAAATAAATATCTCTAATATAAAATCAATATAATATTAATTAATCTATTTCATACATTGTTCTTCAATCTATTTTGGAAGAACTGCCACCATTATTGATTGCTTTTCTTTTCCTTTTGATTCAATCATTAACTGCCCCATTGATTAATATATATATTAATTATCAAAATTTCATGCGGCCATTCTTATTTCTGTGTTTTTTTTGTGCAGCTTATTCTTTTTTAATACACACCCTAATTCAACCCTAATTTATCTATCTATATATATAGATAATAATAATGACCTAATAGTATTATAGTTAAATATATTTTAGACTTAATTTTTTAAAACCAATAAAAAACCTTAATATTATAAATAAATTATTTTTTAAAATACATCTTAAAAATATTAAGACACATCTAAAAAAATATTTAAACACATTTATTTAAAAAATAACTAATTGATAATTTTATAAATTGATTCAAGTTTAAATAAATATTTTAGTACAAAAAATAATTTAAGATTTATGAACATATGCTATTAAATGTATAAATGCAATCTTATGTGTCGTAGTTATCAAAGATATACTTGAAGTAAGATTATCTAGAACTCGAGTATTTGTTTGACTTTTCTTAATAGACTTGATAGCAGACTTAAAAATAAATTTATAGGTAAATATTTTTTCCACAAAAGAACCAACACTCATAATCCTTACAAACTCTCTCTTTGGTATTTTCGTGTGGCAAAACCTCTCGCTCACTAAATGACACTTATAAAAATAAGATAAAAATACAATGATGTCCCAAACTCTATAGTAGAACTATCTTATGGTCAAGTTAATCCATCTTCGTTGCAACTTGAAAAACTTGTAAGTAATTGAAATGACATAAGCAAAGCATAAAACAATTCAGCTAAAAGCCTCATTGTACATTAGTTTAGTTTACATAGAAATAAGTGAAGCGTAAAGAATAGTTATTTAGTATGCATTCATACCAATCAAGCTTAAGTAAGTATGTTCTCCCCCTATATGCATAACAAAATAAAACATGGAAGTAAAACATATTATTCTCTCTCCCCCTTTTTTGACATACGATAAGGACAAAGCATTAGGCAAAACAATGAAGCTAAACTCCTCCTAAAGATATAGCAACGTAAAAGCAGAGTAATGCAGAAGTACAATATGCTTTAAACCCTCCTTAAGTTCTATGACTCTCTAACTTAGAAACCAATTAAAAATGTAATAAAGAAAAAATATAAATGAAAAAAATATTATTATTATTTATATTAAATTTGTATAAATATTCACATAAGATATTAAACTCATTTAATTACAAACGAGCATACAACTAATTGAGAACTCATCATTTTTTAACTCAAATTTTGATTATTTATCATATAAATAAAACAAGCACACTTTGCACATATAATGACATATTGACATTTACTCAAAGTAATATATATGTTTAAACTCCACAAATATGTCAATTAATTCATTTATGATCTATCAAGAAAGACTCAAAAGAAAAAAATATCACCTATCATATAAAATTATAATCTTGTCTTTAATCTCACAAAATAAAATATATCTACCAAAAGAGGACTTAATTTTTTTCTTTATTTTATAAATGAGGTAAATGATATTATTTTTTTAACCTCTATTGGCTCTTTATTTTTGTGCATTCCAAGTAGAAGATTTATAAGCAATCAATTTTTATATAATCTTTCCTTTTGTTTTTTTTTTTTTGCACAATCAATAAACTTAGCATGATAACTTTCACACTAGTTTTGAGGTAGCCCTCTCCACTCACTTCGGTAGCTTCACACAGCACAGTAGGTAGCCCTCTCAATACTAGGTGTCTCCATATGGTAAAATTTTAGTAAGTAAAAAATAGAACTCAACACAATTTTACACGCAAGATTAGTTCAAGTACTAGAGTCATTCAAGAGAATTCACAAAATTCAAGCATAGCATATATGTGTGTTTATGAGAGTGTGAATAAGATCATGTCAACATCGATCATCACATATACAAGAATATGTGTATGCATAAGTCTAAATAGTAGAATAATTTATACAATAAATATCAAAATGATTTGAGTCACTAAAAATGAGGTTATTTATATGTAAGTATTAAATAAGTCCAATAACGTGTTGGGAAGATAAGGATTCTAATTCTCTTTTTTTGTTTAATTAATAAATAAAATAAAGACATTAAAGATTTCTCACTTAGGGTCATTTAAGCATTCTAACAAAAATACCTAGATGAAGGAATAAAAGACGGTGAGGTGACCGAAAAAAACACCCTTTCCTAACCCACATTTTCTTGCATTTTGGTTTCTCTATATCATTGGGTTGGGAATCAACAAACATAGGTTTCATAGGCATGTTCTTAGACTTAGTTGTTTTTTTCTCATTCATCCCAAATGAAGATGCAATATGCATATTAGGATGATGATAATGAGTCATAGCATTAAAAGTACTGAATTTTTCTTACCTCTTTGAACCTAAGACTTCATGCTTCCTTGTAGAATTTATGAACAAGTTATTATAATTTTCATTCATCCTTGAATGTGATGTAGCATGCATAGATGAATGATGCTTATGGGTCCTACTATGTGAAGCATGGAAAGAATGATTAAGTTTAGCAACATTCATCAAAAATCTACATTTTGGTCTTATATGACCTTTTCTACCACAATAATGACAGATAGACACAAATTTAACAACTTTTTCTACCACAGGTGCAATAGTTCTTTGTGCATAAGTAGTAACAGTAGGAGTAGAGTTTAAGGGCCTTACAAATGTGGTCTTTAATGTTGAAGGTATTGAATGTTCATCTATATATCCAAGACCTCTCTTATGTCCATGTAGCTTTCCATAGTCTAGAACTTTGGTCAGTTTTTTAGCACCTATGGTCAAATTTCATGAAGGCACGATAGTTAGTGTAATCATCTTCCGAGTTACTAGCATTATCCTTCTCACTTTCCGTGTCACTAAGTGTAGCACATTCTACAAAAATATGACCAAATCCCCCATAAGTAAAGCATTAAGGACTAGTGGGCTTACTTTTCTTACCATCAAGGCTAGGAGGCTTGATTTCCCTTGAATTTTGGTCATTCGAACAAATGGGTTGTCTCTTGTTGGATTAATTATTCTGTTGACCCTTCTTCTTCATGAAATTCTTAAATTTTTGTGCTAACAAGACTAGTGACTCATCATTCATATCATCATCACTATCAGAGATGTCTTTTTTGGAGCTTTTGAATGCCACATATTTATTTTTCTTGGGTGGATCAAGAGAAAGCTCATAGGTTTGGATTGACCCAACAAGTTCATCAATTTTTAGTATGTTCATATTCTTGCTTTCTTTTATAGCTGTAACTTTCATCTTGTAGTCTGCTATTAAGGAGATTAGGAGTTTGTGTACTTGAATAAGTTGTGGAATTTTCTCACCAAGGTTAGAGTAAGCATTAGTGATATAACAAAAGTGAGCATAAAATTGACCAAAAGTTTTAGTGTTGGTCTTTTTAATAGAATCAAACTAAGATGTTAGCAATCTCAATTTTTTTGTTTCATTTGGGAGGTTCCCTCATAAGTAAGAACCAGTGCATTCCATGCATCTTTAGCAGTCTCACAATTGGAGATATGATGAAACTCATCCATCAACACTGCAGCAAATATTGAGCTTAGACCTTTTTGGTTTGCCCCACTAAGGGTGCGTTCTTCAGTGGTCCAATATTTTCTTGGCTTTAAGGTTATTACACCATCTTTTGTTGCTGAAGGTGGTTTCTAACCATTAAGAATAGCATCCCATACTTTTTCATCTTGTTTGAGAAAGGCTTGCATACAAGCCTTTTAGTAAGGATAATTAAACCCATCAAAGAGTGGGGGTCTAACAGATGACCCACCTTCTTTCATTTGGCCCATAAGTAGGAGTGTGTGTCCTTAAGGATCAAACTCACTAAGTGTGTCTAGTGTTGGCTTTGATACCAATTAAAAGTTTATAAGATATGAACCTAATTAACATAGAGAGGGTGAATAGGTTACTTTTCATTTTTACCAATTGATAATTTAATAACCTAAACAAAACGGTTAGGCATGCAATCACGTGTAAAAATAAAATACGGAAATAAAAGAATAACATAAGATATTTTAGGTGAAAACAACCTAGGCCATAACCATAACATAAGAGGAAAACCATTGGTTCATCGGACCACCTAACTTTCCGTTATGAAAATCAAATGTTCAAGTGTAAACTTGGTCTTATGTTACCCTCCTAAGGATACTTCCCCAATGTACTTTACTTATGAGCTCTTGCTCTGTTTTCATAGTTTCTAAAATTAGTGTGAGCGGTTTCCAGACCAACGTTCCAATAAACTTCTCGCTAATCATATACGTTCCCAAATTAACTTCAAAATGGTTAGCACAAAAAAAAATGTCAGTACTCGTGTATGTTCTAGGATGGATTTAACAATGAATAATTCTCAATAAATGATTCAAAACATATATCACTTAAATTAAATCAATTAGAAAATCATAGAGCAAAAAGATTAATTACAAATTCAATAAAAATAAGTTCTTTGAAATTTAATAATCAAATCAAGTAATTATGATCACATAAAATTATCTAATTTGAACATATAAAACTTTAATAGAAAAGAAGTCATATAAAGATAAAACATATCAAATAAATTTATTAATAAATATCTCTAATATGACATCAATATAATATTAATTAATCTATTTAATACCTTGTTATTCAATTTATTCGGGATGAACTGCCACCATTATTGATTGCTTTTTTTTTATGCAATTGCCGTATACTCAACCTTTTTTTTATCCTTTTGATTCTATCATCAACTGCCCCATTATTGATTAATATATATATATTAATTATCAAAATTTCCTGCCGTCATTTTTCTTTGTGTGTTCTGTTTGTTTTTTTATTTTTTTTTTAGCAGCAGCTCCTTCAAGGTTTTTTTTTCAGCTTATTCTTTTTCAGCCCACACCCTAATTCAACCCTAATGTATCTATAGATAGTAATAATGACATAATAATATTAATGTTAAATATATTTTGAGCTTAATTTTTCAAAGTACATAAAAAACTTTAATATTATAAAAAAATTATTTTTTAGAACACTTCTTAAAAATTTTAAAACACATCTAAAAAAATATTTAAATACATCTATATAAGAGATAACTAATTGATAATTTTATAAATTGTTTAAGTTTAAATAAATATTTTAGCACCAAAAATAATTTTAGATTTATGAGCATGTGCTATTAAATGTATAAATACAATTTTATGTACCGTAGTTATCAAAGATATACATGAAGTACAATGATCTGAAACTCGAGAATTTGTTCGGTTTTTCTTAATAGACTTGATAACATGCCTAAAAATATTTACAGGTAAATATTTTTCAACAAAAATAGCAACACTCATAATCCTTACACCTAGAATTTGGTGACTTTCTCTTACCATCTATCATATGTATATATCGTTCCCTACCTAATATGAAAGTTTGATGTGTACTTTAATTTAGGATGCCTTGGAGTTCTTACACTTTCTTGATCAAGTTGAACATGCTAATGCTGGGAAACTTAAATTGGACCTTGCAAGATGTTTCAAATTTTGTATCGAAGATCCTATTTTGTGTTCATCGGAAAAAGTTGCTTACAATAGAAGGCTTGACTACATCTTTTCTTTAAATATCCTACTTAAATAAGCTAAAAATAAAGGTTAGTTTATTAGGTTAATATTACTTTTTATTCATTCATATCATAATTGCTATTCTTATGATTCTTTTATGTGAGAGTTTAGAAGAACTTGAAACATTTCAAAAACTAAAAGCAGAAAGAATCTCGAAAGGGAAGGAAGTGTAAGTTCCAATAACTATATAATGATATTACACTTTACTGCCCAAAAAGGTATTTAATTACGCATACATTGGTTCTAGATTTAGCGACGAGGTTGTGCATCCAAGGGTGCCTCTAGAAGCATGCCTTGCAAGATTTTCATCACTAGAGATACATCACTTTTATAGCACTACATTGAAGGCTAAAACAACAGCTATCAACTAAGATTCTATAATTCATCAATATTATCAATTGATGTTTCCATTTTGGTCTTATCCATAGATGCAAATTTATCTTTCTCATTTTGAATATAGTATATTAGTGATGGAAAGTAAGTAACTAATTGAAACTATTTATGCCTCTAGTTTGAAATTGTCCCCTATACTATGATTAGGGGTTTCACATTTACTAACCATGTGCTTTTTTATTGATTTAACATTTAAACATTTGATGATTAGCTCTAACGTGAAGAAGTTGAGTTTTATAATTGTTGTACCTATGACCAGGAAGTACAGTATATCACTTTTAGCTCTGGTTGATGTGGAAATTTTTAACCTTATAACAGGAAATGGGATATCATTGGAATTGCAATTTATCATTGTCATAGCAATATTGGTAGCATTCTTTCTAAAAATGGAATTGATGTAGCATTCTTTTCCCTGCCATTTACGTATGAGATTGGTGGAAAAAAGTAGTCATTATTTGAAATTAGTTGATTTCTTGGTCAATCAATTTTGCAATAGACATAAGGTTGTTTTCATATATTTTTCTCTAGTTTTTTCAATAAACATTGAGATGATTACAGACATGGATATTGTTGGTCAAAGAGAAGCTACATGCTACTATATCAAAGTGTTTGGAAAACCTGTCATTTTCTAACCTAGATCAAGTCTAATAGTTATCAATTGTGTAGAAAATTGAGATGGCAACATGATAGGACTTAGAAAACAGAATTAGTTTAACATAATTTTTCTTGTTCTCTTCCTTTCTTTTTGTAGGTGTATGCATAGTCAACACTATTTATTATATGAATAGTCAACACTCTATAAAGGTATCATAGTTAACATTGTTTCTTATATGCATTTTCAACCCTTCACAGTTTCAAGATTTTGTAGGTAATTTTCATCAATCAATACAATTCTGAGCTAATGGTCTTGTTATCTTATTCTAGGGTAGAATGATGAGATTTCTCTCTTTTACTTTTACATTTTTTTTTGGCTATTTTAATCTATTAGGATTCGTTTGAGGATGACAAGTCAAAACCTTTAATGATATTGTGTGGAAGCTTAGATCGGAAAGAGATACATATGATGATCTCCACCCTTGAGTATAAAGCAAATGAAAAGTCCACTTTTAGAGGCCCTAATATGCCAATTAAAGATAAAGTTGGGTTTGAAGCTTGTTCATTTGTAATATTAATTTCTGGGAGCAAGCCCTTAGAGTCATAGATTAGTTTAAGTTGAAGCTACACAAGAGTATGTTTTTGGTTCTATACTTCTAGCATAAAAGCATGTAAAATGCAGTAGAGTATGCTTGTGTTACTTTCCATTTACGTCTTAACCAACATAAAAGAATGTAAGTCAACTTGTAATAGTAAGAAGTCAGCTTGTAATAGTAAGGTTATTTGTTATAGTCATTGTAAATATTAGAATTAGCTAGTAAGATTTTATTATATTTTAGTGTATAAACTTTCAAATGTAATTACACTCTTAATTTTAATATAATATGATTTTTAATATTGTAGTTAATAAATTTATTGAATTTTATATTGACTTTAATATTGTAATTAATAATTACACTTTTATTTAAATTTATGGCCATATACATAACCTATGGCCTCAATCTTATAAAAATTGAGGCCATAAACATACTCTATGGCCTCAATCTTAGTAAAACTAATGCCATAGACATACCCTATGATCTCAATCTTATAAAAATCGAGGTTATAGGGTATGTTTATCGCCTTGGTTTCTATAAGACCCAAGCCATAGGTTATGTCTATGGCCTCAGTTAAAACCCAAGACCATAAGTAATAGTCTATGGTCTCTCTCACTTAGACCTTGATTTTTATGACTGTGGCCATAGACCTACAACCACAATTAAAAACCAAGGCCATATATCAATATTGTAGTAGTGTAAGAATATATTTATACTCTTATCTTCTACCCTAACAAGTGATTATCAATTTATGTGATATATCTTTCTTAATTAATTAATGTTTCCTTGAATGGACTAATATATTCCTAGTTAAGTTTTAAACTTTCAATACTAAACACAACGAGAATTTGTGCACTAATGAGGTGCCTAAGAACTCTATTACTAAGGAAGTACCTCCTATAAGTAAGCTTAAGGAAAATGTAGATGATACTCTAAATGGATGCCAAGGTAGCTTAGGGGTTATGTTCAAAAATGAGTTTGGCAAAGTAGTGTTTTCTTGTGGTACTCCTTTTAAACCGATTTTATCTATATTAATGATAGAATTGCAATCCCTCTGCCTTGTTGTTAATTGTGCTAAGAATAGAGCACTTATAAATGTTCTTTGTGAGATTGATTCTTTATAGTCTATTTTCATAATTAACAAGGTAGGTTAATTCCTTGCCTTTTATGGTATCTTGGTAGAGGAGATTTGGAGTAATATGAGCTATATTAATCTACATGTTTAATTTTAGAGAAGGGGTGCTAATACAGTAGCTCATAATTAAGCTTGTTGGGTTAGCATTGGGGCTAACTAATGTTTTTCTTAGATTGGGATGCTCCCCAAAGTATTTGGGATGCTATTTTTAAAGATGTACCTCAGATTGACTCCATAAGGATTGTGTTTTGTAAGTCTCATTATACTTATATTTTTGTGTTGGCTTCTCATGTATAAAATACGGTGTCTATTTTATTTTACTTAATATACTTGTCTTCCTTTGTATAAGGTTGGTTACTGCATATTAGTAATTCACACACATATATCTAGGTACAATTTGTATGCAGGCATGTTTACACATACCAAGGGTTTATTTTCATAGTATGCATGCTAAGTGGAGTGTTGGTGTTTGATGAGCGAACATGTGAGCAAACCAACATTTTTAGTTGTTGGTTTTAGCATGTTTCAAGTGTGGATATTTTGTATATAGTACTCAATATTTTTGGAAACAAAAAAGTACAACCTTTTAGCACTTCACAAATACCCTTGCCAGCACACCTGGCGAGATGTCTGATAAGGTGTTTGGCAAGATGGCTGACAAGATGTGCATTCTAAGCCCTATAAATACCCCATTCATTTCTCTTTTCTTTACCCACATTTTTAGTGTCAAAACTTTTCCAAAATTTATACTTAGATTTTTATCTATTTTAGAAATCATTTTAGTGAGATCATATTTTAGTATGAGTCGTTTAGTGAGCTTAGTGATCAAATCTTTATATATGTGAGTACGTTGTTTTATTTTGTACCTCCCATACGAGATTCGACATTAGTGTTGGACTATGTGTTCCTTGAGAGTGCGATTTTTTCATATCTAATTACTTGATCTGTGGTTTCCAATCATATCAAATTTGGTGGTATTGGCTATGGAGGAAATCTAGGTTAGTGTGTCAAACCAAGTTACTGTGGAAACAACAACGGAATAGTAGTATTAGATAGTTTGGACGAAGGTCCTGGTTGATAAAGGTAACGGTGGTTTTACTGTCAATTAGTGTTGTAACTTGTTTACTCTTTAGTGAATTATTTATTGCTGAGTGGTTTGGCTTAAGGAACTTGAGGATGTTACCATATAGATACGATCTCTATATAGGTTTACCTTGTTATATCAAGTGTTATGCATGATCACATATTGATCTAGTTAATATGAGTTTGTTGTGTATATGTCTCAACATATTGAAGTATAAACTCGTATTAGAAAGCATTTGTGTTTATTTTATTTTTTCTTTGACATATATATATCTATTATTCAAGTTATCAGCTTTTTGATATTATACTATCTATGGTTCTGTAGCGTGATTTGTATAAGTGTTTATATTCTTGTGTGTACGAGTTAGAGTTGAGTCTTTTAGGAGTCTGTATCTCCTTACCTTGGTCAAAGTCCTCTACCTCACTATAGCCCATCTTCTCTGTCTTGATGTAGCTATTATGGCTCATTTGAGTACATTCATGCAGGTTGTGTTATGCACCTGAGGCACAAAGCATAAAGAAATGAATCTAGCTCAAAATGCCTATCTCGCTCTATTATATGGATGAGTCGACTGATCTTAGTAGAAACTTAAAAAAAACAAACAACGAGTTCCATATACTCCCCACACTTGCATGAGTTAGAGACTATCTCCAAAATCAGTTTCCCCTCATAAATTCTTTAATTGGAGAGATGTAGTCTGATCACTATTTTGTGGGTGATATGTTGGGATTGAATTGCTTACTTTCATTTCTCTCTTTTTTTGTAGTTTTTATGTATGTGAATTTTTGTTTGTTTAGTGCTTTTATATGTCCTATTTTCCTGTTCATGCATATATCTACATTTCTCCTTGTTTCTTTGTCTTGCATAGTGTTTTAACTATTTTAATAGGTGCTATGCTTGACTATTTGACCTATTACTTACTGTTTACTTCTTCTTCGGTGGCTATTTGCATGCACATGGGATATCCTTCAATTTATAAATAATGGCAAATATATTTTTAAGAAACTTCTTAATGTTTACAAATAAATGAGCCCCAAGGAACTTAACTGTTCTTATCAATAATACTGCTTAGTGTGAATTACATAATCAAGCTAAGGACATATTTATACTCTTATATTCTACCCATAAGTGACTATTAATTTATATGATGTATCTTTCTTATATAATTAATGTTTGCTGGAATGGACTAATATACTACTGACTAAGTTTCAAACCTTTAATACTAAACACAATGAGAATTTCACACTAATGTGGTGCCTAAGAACTCTGTTGCTAGGGAAGTACCTCCTCCAAGTAAGTTTAAGGCTAATGTAGATGATGATGTTAAAGGATGCCAAGGTGGCTTAGGGGTTGTGTTCAAAGATGAGTTTAGGCAAGTAGTGCTTTCTTGTGCTGCTCCTCTAAAACCGGTTTTATCTATTTTGACGATAGAATTGCAATCCCACTGTCTTGTTAATTATGCTAAGAATAGAGGATTTATGAATGTTCTTTTTGAGACTAATTCTTTGTGGTCTATTTTGATGATTAACAAGGTAGGTGAATGACTTACCTTTGATGGTATCTTGGTAGAGGATATTTGGAGTAATATAAGGTATATTAATCCACATGTTTAATGTTGGAGAAGGAATGCTAATATAGTAGCTCATAATTAAGCTTATTGGGTTAGTATTGGAGCTAAATAATGTTTGTTTTTAGGATTGGGATGCTATTTTTAATGATGTGCCTTGGATTGACAATATAAGGATTGTGTTTTGTAAGTCTCATTATACATGTGATTTTGTGTTGGCTTTCTATGTATAAAATATGGTATTTTGTTTTATATTACTTAATAAATTTTTCTTCCTCAATGTAAGGTAAATACTATAGAACAGTAATTCACACACGCATATAGTTAGGTACTATTTGTAATCAAACATGTTTACACACCCTATGGGGTTAGTTTTCATAATGTGCACACGTTCAATCATTGATGTTACCACTTGTTACTTTTAGCATGTTTTGGGTGTGGATATTTTATGAATAGCATTTCAATTGTTTTTAAAAGAAAAAATATAAATTTTTTGCACCTCGCCAACACCCCAAGATAAAACAGCCCAGAATCATTGTTTTATATCTCGAATCTTCACTACATTGATGAAGACCAAAATTCTACACCTATCAAATTTTTGTTGCTTAGAAAACTCAAAAAAAATTAGTATCTTCCTCTTTTATTTCTAAGAGCTCTTTTTTAGTAAGACCTATTTCTAATTGATGTGTCTAAACTGAGAGTTGAGGCTTCTATTTATAGGTTTGAGAAAATGTGTGATAATTATGATAAATAATGGTTATATCTGGTTGGAAAGAGTAACAACCATTTCTGATTAGAAAAGTAATGGATATTTCTAATAAGAAAAATAATGGCCATTTTCTGAGTGGAAAAGTAACGGCCAAATCTGAGTAAAAAAAATAACGGCCATTTTCTGAGTGAAAAAGTAAGGACCATTTTTTGAGTGGAAAAATAATTTGAATCAAAAAATTATTTCCACAAAAAGAAATGCCACAAAAGTGGGTACCCCTTGGGGCCCAAACCCAATAGAAAATCCTTTTCTATTTATACATCTCCTAAGTGATGTAAAATAGCAATGTGGGACAAAACTTAAAAAATTACAATTTTTTTTATTAAAATTCATATTTCTAACAATCCCCCCTTGAATTTTATATAAAAATAGTTTTCATTGAGCAACCGATCAATTAAAAGTATAAGATTGTGCATAAGCAAAAGGTGTCTATCAACTTGAACCTTTGCATAGTACTTATGCTTTAGAATATACTAGAGTAACTCTTAGTTTTGAACTCTATCTCTAACCACATTACACACACAACCTTTCCAAGGTGTAGTTCAAAAATCCTGTGCTTTATGGGTATTGATAACTGTATTTTATACAGTTATTTTCATCTATTTTATCAATTATAATTGCTATGTTCTTTACATTTTTGGTTAATTTTAGTTAAATAAATTAATATTCACCTTTCATATGTTAAGAAATACATTTTTAAGAAAATTAAATAATTTGTATCGAAAATGTACTTAATTGCAAGTTTTTGTCCAAAAATCTAATTTCAAATAAATGAGTGCTTAATTGCAATTTATAAAAGTTAAAAATATAATTTAAATTAAAATCGGGCTTAATTTCAATTATTAAAAGTTTAAAATTTAATTTAAATTACCAAAAGGGCTATTTTGCAATTAAACAAAGTTGAAAATGTAATTTGAAATATATTTGTGGGTGAAATAAAAATTGAATTTTCTGCGTAGGAGAAGAATGTCACTCGCACCACTCAACGCGCCCATCACCCACCGTTCGATCATCCAATCAACGGTCCAGATTTGGCGAGTGCATTCCAGACGAAACAAAATCGCGTGCCCAGTATTTCTCACACGGCTCGGCGTGCCAGTGGGGCCCACCTGTCGTGCAGGCCGGCGTGCAGAGTGGGACCCACATGTCGGCTGCGCAGATATTCCCCCGAGGCGCATCGCTGACCATTGGATCATTTGAATGGTCCAGATTGAAGCGTGTGGAACCAAGCTGTCGCGCACCGAACTGTTTGTCTAAAAATCGTATGCGACGCGGTTCATGCAAGTGGTGTGCACCCTCGAGGTTTACTGAATACGAAGAAGCCACGTGTCTACTTGATCTATAAACCAATAATATTATGACAGGTGGCATGTTACAATGCGCGCGACCGCGTTGGATCACGCCCGTGTTGTAGCCGTTGTCTCCCGTGCGACAATCCATCGTGCGCCCGTTTCCCACGGCGAATGAAATGCTGCCACGTGTCTGCATTAAATCCTTGCAGCAAATCAGACGCTGACACGTGGCATGCACTTTGAATTTAAATAAAATCCGAATGGCGCCTATCTACGCGTGATTTTTAAGTTTTTTGATATCGAATTTCGAAACGCGTCGATTTTAGTTTCGAGGGAATATTTTTTTTATGCGTTTCTGAAAAGCAAAAAAAATGTATTATTTTTGATGTATTTTTTAGCTATAAATAGGTGTTAAGATGTTAGAGTTAAAATTTTTTTTTTCAGTTAGGAGTAATTTTAGTTTTAGTTTTCGAAAGTTTTTTAGAGTGTTGAAGATTTTTTGAGTTCCTAATTTTAGTATTGTTTGTGTGTTGGCTGCGGAACACGCAGAAGCCATTTTTGGCTTTTGTTGTGTTCTGCGTGTGCCAAATATTTTCGTATTGAGATGTTTTAATTTTCTTTCTTCTTCATCTTATTTTTCTCTATTTGTTGTAATTTTTATTTTTAATTAATGAAGTAATTTAATTTTCCTAGGGTTGCATTTGATCTAAATTTATGAAGCTTTGATTTTAATTATTTTTGATAGATTTATAAGACGTTCGATTTGTTCGTTCTATTTTGTGCTTAATGCTTTTTGATTATTTACGAATCTTATCAAAACGATCTGTGACACATAAATAAACTTGGAAGAGGCATTTGTGTGTATATTGCTCGTAAATAGAATGACATGTATGATGAAGGATAGGAATATACCCTAATTGTATGTGTGGCCATTTGAAAACTTAGAACTTAATGAATCTTATTAAATTTAATTCTCATAGAGATATAGTGAATTAATTTAACGAGGTGTGTTTATACGGAGCTCGGAAGAGATGTATGAATAAAAATAGAAGTTTTCGGTTGACAAATTAAATGTACTAAAAAATATAAATCAAAAGAAAATAACATGATTTGAGTGGATTAGTTTGGTGAAAAATTGCAATCCTAGATTTCTTTTATTTTCTTATTACTTTTTGTTCTTAATCAACGATAGTTTTGGATAAAATCAGAGAGATACAATTTTAGTACTCAACAAACTGTAGTAACAAATCTCCGTGGGAACGATCTTTACTTACAAATTTTATTACTTGTGACCGTGTATACTTGCACGTTTTTATGTTCTCTTTTAGAGACAACAAGTTTTTGGCACATGTATCCTAGTATAATAAATGCTCTAGTAAAGTTTGCCCAAAATTTACATAGGAAGTGGCCAAACTTCCACATTCACATAGACGAGTCTATCAAAAATACTCTTGTAACTATGTACTCCATTCCACATAGAGTATAGAACTCATTAAGAGTTTAATAACTAACTCATCCTACTCTATTGCTTCAGGACTTCATGCTTCTAACAATATAGAATGAGACTTCATGATTCATCTTATATCACTTCATGACTGGTTATTACCCATTGAACTTATTTCTTTTGATCTCAAATTTATAAGTTGGGTTACCATCACGAGTGACTCTTAATTCTAAGGACATCAGTCCCATTCCTTTTGAGGTTTTGAAAAATTTCTCTCTTGGTAATCCTTTTGTCAAAGAATTGGCCAAATTTTCATCAAAACGTACTTGATCCATTCTTACAGCTCCTATAGAGAGAAATTGTCTAACAGTACTATTCTTATGACTTATCTATCATATCTTGCCATTGTAATAATGGTTTTGAATCTTTGTAATAGCTGCAATACTATCGTAGTGTATCAAGATGGCTAGTATCAGTCTTTCCCATAAAGGGATCTCAACTAACAGACTTCTTAACCAGCCTGCTTCTTCACTAGTAGTAGCTAGTGCTATCATTTCTTACTCCATCATAGATTGAGCTAATATTGTCTATTTCTTAGACTTCCAAGAAACAGATCCACTAACAATGTTAAATAAATAGTCGTTAGTTGCTTTGTAGTCTTCTGATAGAGTATTCCAATCAACATCGATGTAATCCAAGGTTCATAGTTCTCTTAAGGTATCTCATGACCTTTTCAATAGCATTCCAATGCTCTATACTAGGTCTACTAGTAAACCTACATAGTATCCCCATAGCATAAGCTATGTATGGTCTAGTGCAATCAGTAGCATAATGAAAGCTACTAATGATGCTCACATACTCAGTTTGTCTAACACCATCTCCGGTGTTCTTGAACAACTTTCACTAGGATCATAAGAAGTACAAGCAGGTTTGCATTTAAAGTAATTATATTTCTTTAAGATCTTCTCAATGTAATGAGATTGATCTAGAGAAAGTCCCTTTTCAGACCTAATAATCTTTATACCAAGGATTACACTAACTTCTCTGAGATCTTTCATATCAAAGTTTTCACATTATTCACAACATGAATATTTGACCCAAAAATAAGCAAGTCATCCACATATAAACATATAATAGTGCAAATGTCATTTTTTGATTTATTATAAATGCATTTGTCACTTTTATTTATTTTGAATCCATGTGAGATAAATTGATTATTAAATTTTTCATGTCATTGCTTAGTTGCTTGTTTTAGAACATAAAAGGATTTATCTAGTTTATAAACTTTATTTTGTTGACCTAGGACAACAAAACCTTCAGGTTGGTCCATATAAATTTCTTCTTCTAAGTTATCATTTAAGAAAGTAGTTTTAACATCCATTTGGTGTACTACTAAATCATGGATAGCTGCAATATAGAAAAGTAAATGTATGGAAGTTATTCGTGTGACTGGTAAAAAGGTATCACAGAAATCTACATTTTCCCTTTGCTTATACCCTTTGACTATAAGACGAGCTTTATACTTTTTAATAGTACCATTGGGTTTTAATTTGTTCTATAGTATCCATTTACATCCTATGGTTTTGCAACTAGGAGGTAAGTCAACTAAATGCCAAGTTCTATTCTACTTAAGAGAGTCCATTTCATCATTTATGGCTTCTTCCCATAAGTTGGCATCATAAGAATATAAGGCTTCTTTAAGAGTTTGGGGATCTAAACTATTAGAAGATTAATTCCTACTATCCTTCAATTTAAAGGGAAACTTATGTTCATAGAAGTCAACATCATTTGATTCTATAACTACATGATCATTTAAGTAATAGAATTTATAAGCTTTACTATTCACAACATATCCTATGAATACACATTCATATGCTCTACCAGCAAGTTTATTTCTTTTAGGATCAGGGATCTTATCATAGACTAAACAACCCCAAGTTTTAGAATAAGTTAAGTTAGGTTTCTTATTTTTCAAAATTTCATATGGTGAAATTTCACTAGTAGATTTAGGCACTATATTTAGCACATAGCAAACAGTTAATAAAATTTTTCCCCACCAATGGGAAACAACACTAGATTTTAATAAAATTACAACAATTGATTCAATAAAAGTTCTATTTTTTTCTTTCAGCTTTGCCATTCAGTTCAGGAGAATAAGGTGCAGTTTTTTCATGAATCATTCCATGAGTTGTATAAAAATCATTGAAAATATTGGAATTATATTCAGTACCTCTATCACTATGAAACCTTTTTATTTTTCTGTTAAGTCCATTTTTCAATTTCAGTTATAAATATTTTAAACATGTCAAATGCTTCACTTTTATTTTTCATTATATATACATAAGTATAATCTAAATAGTCATCAATAAAAGTAATAAAATAGTGTTTTCCATTTCTTGTTAAAGTTCCATCAAGTTCACATATGCTAGAGTGTATTAAGTCTAAAGGTTTGGATTCTCTAACTACTGACTTATGTGAAGTTTTGGTTATTTTAGTTTGGCTACAAAAGTAATTTTTTCCAAATCACTCAAAGATAGTTTAGGAATTAGTTCTAATGTACTCATGTTCTTGATTATGCGTTTATTAACATGACAAAGTATAGCATGCCAAATATTAAAAGAACTCAACATATAAGCAGAAGAAGAAGCTTTTTTAATTTCAATGTTCAATTTAAACATGCCATCAGTGGTGTACCTTTTCCCAACAAAAATATTATTTTTAGTTATTGTATATAAATCAGCCTTTATAGTTTGAGTAAACTCAGCTTTGTTAAGAAGATAGCTCGAAACAAAGTTCTTTCTCATATCTAGAGTATGCAGGACATCCTTTAAGATGACAGTCTTTCTAGAGGTAAACTTCAGTTCCACCTTACTAGTATCAGCAACTTTAATGGAGTGGGAGTCACCCAATAGCACTTTATTATCCTTAGACTGAGAATAGGACTTGAACATGTCTCGATCATAAAAAAGATGGTGAGAAGCACCAGTTTCCACCCACCATCCCTCAGATCTACCAACAAAATTGATTTAAGATATCATAGCAATTAGTTGATCTTTGGTAAGGTTTGCCTGCAGGGTAGGACGATTCCTTTTCCAGTAGTTCCTGACCAAGTGGCTAGGTCTATTACAACTATAACATGTGAATGTGTTATTTCTTGAGGGGGTTGAGGTCTATTCTAGGGAGGATAATTTATGTTTCTATTTTGATGGTTACGATTTTGGTTATTATTGCAATTCTGAGTTTTCATGTTTCTTCCTTTAGGTTTCAAAATTATAGAAGAGGATTTCTTATTGGTATTTTTGTTTGAGACAACGAGTACTTCATCTATTTGATCTTGTTTTCAGGCTTCTTCTTCTATTCTTATACTGATTATAAGACTTTCTAAATAAAATTCCATTATTTTATGTCTAAGTGCATTCTTAAACTCTTTCCAAGCAAGGGGTAATTTATCTATAATTAAAGCTACTTGAAATTGTTCATATAAACCCATACCTTAGAAGTTATCTCATGTGCTATCTATTGTAGTTCATGTGATTGAGTTTCTATAGATTTTCCATCAATCATTTGGTACTTCATGTATCTACTAACAATATACTTCTTAGTTCCAACTTCTTAGTTCCAATTTCCACATTTTCATACTTCTTTTGAAATGCATCCCAAATATCCTTAGCAAACTTTTTTGAATTATAATAATAATATAAGTCATTAGCTAATCCATTAAGAATACAATTTTTACATAGAAAATCATTTTCCATACTGGTGTCAAAATCCTTTTTTGTAGCTTTAGTAGAAGGATTAGACAATGTTGGTTAAGAAAAATAACATTTTTTGTCTCTATATTTTAAAGTGTAGTCCTTCAAAACAGAACAATTTGTTGAGATCAGCAGTTAACATTTCAATAGACATGTCAGATAGAAATCAGCTTAAAATTGTTGGAACAAGTATGTGAAAATAATGTAAGAACAATATTACTGATATACTGAAATGAACTGCTTGGGTTAAGAAATATATTGATGACATATTTGATGCTTATTTTTGCAAGTGTACGAATCGTTCAAGTAATAAAGTGTACAAAAGTACGGATATCGAACCCACAAGGAATAGCGTTACTAAGTACCGAAATTGACTAACCCTAATTTTATTTGAAAACCGAATTGTTGAAATTGTTTTAAAAGTAAATTAACATAAAACTAAACGCAAATAACAAAATTTGATGTTGTTCACAAATGATTAAAAACGCTAAGGCATTTGATTTCGCTAAATCAATTCAATCCGATTTCAAGTCATGTTATATGAGAATCAAAGCTAAAAGTGATGGTTGAAAAACCCAAACTTATCTAATACTCTTTCTCAAGTTATATTAGAATTACTTATCTATGAAAACCAACTATATTTCTATGAAGATTTAATCCCAAATAAGCACATTACGATTTATGGAATTTCTGGAATAACCACATACATCATGCATTAGGTGTCAAACTCGCATTCAACATACGGTATTTATCACAAGAAGCATTCATTACACATCTCCTCTCGGTCTCAATATAATGCAACAAATCATCTAAATCTTGATCAGAAATTTAAAAGCATTAAGCATGGAAATAAATACTCAACTTGAAAACAATGAATTCATATAACAATAACACAAGAAATCAGATTTTCTTGATTCAACTACATCATAGCCTTAGCAAAAATAAATTAGTTCATAACGGAAATACGAAGAACCATTATTTCAATTGAATCCAATAATAACAAAACTGAATAAATTGCAGAATATAAAAGCTAAGGAGAAGAGATGAAAAACTCTAGAAGATGAAGACTTGGTAGCATCAATGGTGAAGATCCTTCAAGTTTCTCCAAAATTTCTTTCTCTCCTCCAAAAATGTCTTTGAACTCCCCTTTCTGCCGTCCCCCTCTTTTTCCATCATATTATATATATAGATCTAGGGTTTGGGGGGGCAATTTTGGAACAAAACAACCAAAAAATCTGTTTTCGGACGAAACTCGCCGGCGGCGAAATTGTTCTCGCCGCGGCGAGATTTCTGGAAAACTTATGATTTTGGTTCTGCTCAATCTCGCCGGCGGCTAGATTATTGTGGTCGGTGGCCTAGATTCACTTGGCCGGCAGCGAGTTGATTTGGCCAGCGGCGAGATTGATTTGGCCGGCGGCGAGATTGCTGTGCCAAAATCCGTGCTCCCTGCATGATTTTCAACGTTTTCGCCGTAAGGTTTTCGCCAGCGGCGAGAATATTCTTGCCGGTGGCGAATTTCCAAATTTTGAAATTTTGTTTTCTTTTTATTTGTACTCAATCCGGTTCATTGAAATTTGTCCCAAACTTCTCCAAAATTATGATTTTACCTGAAATTGCACTTTAAACACAAAATACCCGTGAAATGACATTTGTGGATTAAATAATCAAATAAACGCAATTTTCACACAAATATCAACATTTAAATCATAACAAAAATGCAAAAATTTGACTCTTATCAATATTTTTCATAATAAATTTAAAATATGAAAATTAAGTTTCACATAAATCAATCTAGATTTAATTTGGACAGCTTGAATAGGAGTTTAAATTGGTAGCCCGATTAAATGTATAGAGTTAGATGGTTTGTTAATTTCTTAAATGTAATTTAATTAAATTGATTGACGACACAATCAAAGGCATTAAGTGATTTAATTAATAACGAATATTGACTCAATCAAATGCGTTATATATATATATATATAAAGAATTAATAATTTGAATTTATATTTAATTAATGTAAACAATTTTATAAAGCATAGTTAACTAACTAAATTGATCATTATTTCTCCATTGACTGTTAAATACATATCTACCAATAATTTGTGTGAGCCAATCTATCTTCTATCCATTATTATTTTTATCATTTAAATTAATATTTTCAAAATAAAAATATTGTAACAAAATTTTTACATTTATTTTTAATGTTTGTTTTTAAGATATTTGTTGAATTATTTAGAGCTACATACTTCCTTTTTAGATAGATATTATAAGTATATTTATCACTTTTTTATAAGTGATTCGTACATGTGTGAGCTTTTTGTAAATATTCAAAAAATTTGCATAATTATATTATTTGGACTTGATGATAAATTATGTTTTAAAATTAATGTGATACTTTATTTTAAATTTGAATGTTTTACATTTGGATATGATTGTAATATCATGTTTTTTTATTTGATATTTTTAATTTTGATGTAAACTCAGAATTTCTTCTTTAAATATAACCAAGTTACACAAGAATAATCATCCACAAAAGTAACAAAATACTTAAATTTAGGTTTAGACAAAATAGGACAAGGACCCCAAACATGAGAATGAACTAATTCAAAAGGAATACTAGCACGTTTATTAACTCATGGATTTGACCTAAGATGATGATGTTTTGAAAATTAACAAGACTCACAATCTAATGAAGACACGTTACTAAACTGAGGATAAAGTTTTTGAAGTAAAGGAATAGATGGATGACCCAGTCTATAATGTGCCTCAAAGGGAGAGGTTACATGAAAGCAAGTAACAGATTTCGATATTGGTGTGCCAAGAATATAGAGGCCTCCCAACTCATGTCCTTTACCAATAGTCTTCTCGTCATAAGATCCTGATATAAGCAACGATCAGGAAAAAATGAGATGCAACAGTTAAGATTGCGAGTAAGCTGACTTATAGAGATCAAATTAAAGGATAAGCTAGGTAAATGTAAGATAGACAAAAAAGGAACCAAAGGAGTGGGAGTAATTGTGCCAGATACAAGAACACGAGATGGTGACCCATCGGCTAAGGTAACAGTAGAGGTGAAAGTGTGTGACTGAAGAGTAGAAAAGAGACTAGAATTACCTGTCATATGATCTGTGGCACCAGAATTAATAACCCATTTGGAAGATGAGGAAAGAAGACACACATTTGATTTACCTGAAAATAGCAGTGATTGAAGGTGATGAAGACCTTAGTGATTCTTGATACTGTGAGAACTTGGTAAATTCATCTGCAGAGATAAGAACCGATCTTTTAGAAGTATCATAAGTGGATGCAATATGGTGGTCATGAGTTTTCTTGCCGGTCTTCCCTCTACTTTTGAGACTACTAAGTCCCAGGTTCTTTCTGGTTCTGAGATCTCCTCTTTACTATAAACTCAGAATTCACTCTTCTTAATTTCCATTCAAAGATACTACATATTTATATACAAAGCTAGGGACACTATTAGGTGATATACACCTAATACACAACCAATATATTCAACTAGTGATAGACACCTAATACACACCTAATACACAACTAATATATCTAACACTCCCCCTCTAGTTGGAGCATAGATATTAATCATGCCCAACTTGTTACAAAGATAATCAACCCAAACCTCACTTAAAGCTTTCGTGAAGATATCTCCTAGTTGTTCTCCAGTCTTCACATATCCTCTAGAAATCAAACCTTGTTGAATTTTCTCATGAACAAAATGAAAATCAATTTCAATGTGTTTAGTTCGCTCATGAAACACATGATTAGAAGCAATATGAAGAGCAACTTGGTTATCACACCACAATTTCGCTGGTACTAAAGTTTTAAGACCTACTTCATCTAAGAGCTCATATATCCACATTATCTCAGACGTAGATTGTCCATAGCCCTATATTCTGACTATGCACTTGATCGTGACATAACATTATGCTTCTTACTTTTGCATAAGACCAAATTTCCTCCAATGAAAATACAATAGCCTGATGTGGATCTTCTATCCACTTTCGAACCTACCTAATCTACATTTGAAAAACATTCAATATGAGTGTATTTATGATTTGCATACAAGATACCATGTTCAAGTGCTCCTTTCAAGTAACACAAAATTTGCTCTAACGCTGCCCAATGATGAATTGTAGGGGATGACAAAAATTGGCTAACAATACTGACCAATTATGCAATATCTGGATGAGTCACAGTGAGGTAATTCAACTTTCCAACCAACCTTCGATATCTCTCAGAATCTTTAAAGAGTTCCCCATCTCCAATAAGATGGATGTTTAGAGTCATTAGAGCACAACAAGGCTTTGCTCCTAATTTTCCTATCTCAGTTAATAAGTCCAGGACATATTTTCTTTGAGATAGAAAGATACCTTTTTTACTCCTTGTGACTTCAACACCAAAGAAATACTTTAGCATCCCCAAATCCTTCGTGTGAAATTGAGTATGTAGGAAAGACTTAAGAGGTGAAATTCCCATATTATCACTTCCAGTAATAACAATGTCATCTACATACACAACTAAAAGAATGATACCAACATCTGATTGTTTATGGAACACAGAATGGTTAGACTTGCTTTTCATCATACCAAATGTTTCTATAGCTTGACTAAATTTTCCAAACCAAGCACGAGGACTTTGTTTCAAACCATATAAAGATTTGCAGAGATGCAAACTTTCCTAGACTCCCCCTGAGCAATCAAAGTTGCTCTATAAACACCTCCTCTTGAAGATCACCATGAAGAAAAGAATTCTTGATATCTAGTTTATGCCATAGAAATAAACAACCGAACATAGGTCAATTTAGCAACAGGAGAGAAAGTTTCAGAATAGTCCACTCTATAGGTTTGAGCATATCCCTTAGCAACAAGATGAGCCTTTAATCGAGTAACTGACCCATCCGGATTAACCTTAACTATGAACACCCATTTGCATCCGATAGCCCGTTTCCCTGAACGTAAATTAACCAAGTCCCAAGTACCATTATCATCTAAAGCATTCATTTCCTCGATCATTGCATGATGCCAACCAGGATGAGATATGGCTTCGTGAACAGTTTTAGGGATAGAAATAGAATCAAGAGAGGCAATAAAAGAGCAAGAGGAAGACGGAAAGTAGTTATAAGAAACAAAAGAAGAAATAGGATAAGTACATTTACGTTTACCTTTACGTAATGCAATAGGAAGATCATCATTCAGGACTGGATCTGATGACGAAGTAGCAGGTGCAGGACATGAATTAAAAGGTCTATGTCTGTAGTAGACTTGAGTAATAGGAGGCCAAACATGAACTAGATCAGAGACATGTTCAAATGATGTGATAGAATAGACTAACAAATCATTATCCTCCCTCTGATGTGCTAGAGGAGGAGAAGACAAAAAATAGGGTGTGTCTTCCATAAAGGTAACATCAATTGAGACAAGATATTTGTTAAGACTAGGACAATAACATCTATAACCTTTCTCGAGATGAGAATAACCAAGGAATATACACTTCAAAGACTTGGGATCTAATTTAGTAACATGTGGACGAACATTTCGAACAAAACAAGTGCTACTAATTATCCTAGGGTCAACTAAAAATAGTGACTTATTAGGAAACAAGATTTTGCAAGGAATCTCACCATGAAGAACAGATAAAGGCATGCGATTAATAAGAAAACATGCTGTTGAAACTGCATCGGCCCAAAAAGGTTTAGAAAAATTCATTTGAAATAATAAGGCACATGCAGTTTCGAGAAGATGTTTGTTCTTACATTATACCAGTCCATTTTGAGATGGAGTATCAACACATGAAGTTTCATGAAGCATGCCATTTTGAACCATATAAGATTGAAACAAAGCTGATGTATATTTTTTGGCATTATCACTTCACAAAGTATGAATGCAAACATTAAATTGAGTTTTAATCTCAACACAAAATACACAAAAAAGAGAAAACAACTCAGAATGACTCTTTATTAAATATAACCAAGTTACACAAGAATAATCATCCACAAAAGTAACAAAATACTTAAATCTAGGTTTAGACAAAATAGGACAAGGACCTCAAACATCAGAATGAACTAATTCAAAAGGAACACTAGCACGTTTATTAACTCTTGCATTTGAACTAAGACGATGATGTTTTGAAAATTGACAAGACTCACAATCTAATGAAGACACCTTATTAAACTGAGGACAAAGTTTCTGAAGTAAAGGAAGAGATGGATAACCCAGTCTATAATGTGCCTCGAAGGGAGAGGTTACACCAGAGCAATCAACATATTTTGGTATTGGTGTGTCAAGAATATAGAGGCTTCTAGACTCATTTCCTTTACCAATAGTCTTCTTTGTCATAAGATCCTGAAATAAGCAACGATCAGGAAAAAATGAGATGCAATAGTTAAGATTGCGAGTAAGCTGACTTGTAGAGATCAAATTAAAGGATAAGTTAGGTAAATGTAAGATAGAAGACAAAGGAAACAAAGGAGTGGGAGTAATTATGCTAGACCCAAGAACCGATTTTTTAGAAGTATCATAAGTGGATGCAATATAGGCTGGGTGACCTTTCTGATGCTTGTACTGAAGCTTTCTACAGTCATGTTTCGTATGTCCTGGTTTGTGACAATATTAACACACAATACCTCGTGGATCCTATGGTTGAGTTTCAAACCCTTGCGAGCCATCTCCTTTGCTTCTATTCATATAAATTGACCATCTAGGCTCATAATTATTATTTCGGCTGACCAAAGCACCATTTAATTGAGCAGGTGGAGGTGGAGTGCCTTCTGTATAAAGTACTCGACTAAACACCTCTTGGAAAGAGGAGATCTCAGAACCAGAAAGAACCTAGGACTTAGCAGTCTCAAAAGTAGAAGGAAGACCAGCAAGAAAACTATTGACTACCTTTTGTTCCCATTGGCTTTGCTGAACCTTTGCATTATGGCTAAAAGGAATCAAACTATTAAGCTCCTCATAAGTCCTTTTAAATTCCATAAAATAATTTGTGAGGGTCTGATCTTGTTTGTTTACACGGTTAGGTGATATACACCTAATACACAACTAATATATTCAACTAGTGATAGACACTTAATACACAACCACTACTACAAAATAGGGTATTTAAGTTGATATGTAAAGTTATATTTTGAAAAAAACTGACTTTTAATGAATTTAAAGTCAGTTTGGTATAGAACCGACGCTATCCAGGTAGGACATAGCGTCGGTTGATGTGTCCAACCGACACTACACGTGGGAGTAGCGTTTGGTTCCAGGTGTCAACCGATGTTATGCTACATGGATAGCATCGGTTCACCATATCAACTGATGCTATCCACATAGCGTAGCGTTAGTTAACACCTGGAACCAATGCTATCCACATAGCATAGTATCGGTTGACACTTGGAACTGACGCAACATAAGTGGATAAATTCTTTTCTCTTCTTTATTCCCCAGACAGAAACTATTCAAAGCGCTGCATAACTCTCAAAAACACAAAACCTCTTCCATTTCTCCTCCACACTTTCTCATTTTTTGGCCACCTACAACCACCAATTCTAGTATCGATCAATGGGTTTTCTTCCTCTTTAACTAATCTTTTAGATCTCCTATTTTTTTGAGCAAAATGCTCAAAAAATTTATACTCATTTGTCACTTACAAAACGCCATTTTTTCTTCATTTCCTTCATTTTGTCACTTTATTTACTCTTGTAAGTATTTATATTAATCCTACGCACTTATTATTCATATTTTTTCTGTTATTATGTGTTATTATTTATGTGTATAAATGTTTGTGTTTCTGTTATTATGTGTATAAATTTTTGTATTTTAATTATTATATGTATAATTTTTTGTATTTTTATTATTATGTGTATAAATTTTTATGTTTTTGTTATTATGTGTTATTATTTATGAGTATAAATTTTTATATTTCTATTATTATGTGTTATTATTTATGAGTATAATAGAAAATGAGCAAATTTTGTAAAAAAAAAAATTTAAGTCGGTTCACGCGTTGAACCAACTTTACGTTTAAAGTCATTTCATTTAAAGTCGGTTCATCGAACCGACTTTAATACCTCTTTTTGTAGTAGTGAACTAATATATCTAACAATTATATTATTAGGACTTGATGATAAATTATGTTTTAAAATTAATGTAAATACTTTATTTTAAATTTGAATGTTTTACTTTTGGATATGATTGTAATATCAAGTTTTTTTAATTTTGATTCTTGTCTATGGCCAAAGAAAAAATAAAAAAATGTAAGTTTAGGTTGAAAATGAATTTTATCATCATTTTGAATTACATTTGTGACCTTATATTAGGTTTATCGAGTGTTATTGGGTGATTACCCAAATCCTTGTATTTCGTGGGTCATAGGGACCATTTGGGTGAATTGTGGAAAGTTTTAATGTTCGTGAAATTTTGATCAATATGAATTGAGACATTCATGGAATGTGAGAAGGGAAACATAGTGACAAAATTGGAGTCCAAATGGGCGATTATTTTAGTGGAGTTACACCAAATTTGTTTTGTAATGTTATTAAAATATGTTAATTGATATAGATGTGAATTTTGGTTTTATGAATATATTTGATAATGAATAAAGTTTGTAAAAAATTTCAAATTCTTGATTAGTTTAAAATTTAAATAGTTATTTTGCATTATGAGTTTTAAAAGTGTGAGTTTAAATTTATATATAGAATACTTATATGTAAATGAAATATTCACGTTTAATTTAAAAGTGTTACAAACTTGTGGTATTTTAATATGTTCTATAAATATTGTGGTGAATGCTTTTCGGTATATGTACCAGAGATCAATGTGATAAGATTGAGTGTTGTACTTCAATATTAGCACATAGTTATGAACACGAGGCTACATCCTAGGACACAGGATGGTCTATCGTTGTCTATGCGATAATGAGTAAGAGGATCATAGTCTTGACACACATGATAACTTATCTGAGACATAGAACAAGGGATTAAAGAAACATACATGTATACTTTTCAAGTTGATTTTTATTGGTATGATTTACCATGATGGCTTGGTATTTATGTGTTAAAATTTTTATTTGTTCTCAACCTATAAGTTGTTTCGTTTACTTATGAGTTGAAACTTTATGGACTTTGATTACCTACAATCAGTTTGATTTAAGTTTAGTACAAGGTATCCATATTCAAGTATATACATACATATATATATATATATATATGTAATCAGTCATATTAATAAATATGATTGTTTAATTTATAAGTCAAAATAACTCTATTTGGTGAAAGTTTATTTGTAATTTTTATCTTCCTAAATGACAAGAAGTAGATAACTTGGAGCAATCATGGGATTATTTGGACATAATTATGAGTTTCCTTTTTGTGTAAGTATTAAAAATAGAGAGATTGGGAAAGATTTATAGATGATTATACATTTTGTTTTAAAATATATTGCAATGGTATGATATAATTGAGATCATTAAAGAATCATATATAAATTCTCGTACCGGGTCTTACTCTAAGTTAACATTTTCTTTAATTTGACTACTTGAATGTGAATCAATTATTTATATTTTTCTTTTTCATTTTCAATAACTACATTACTCCTACATTCTAACTGGATTCAAACTTCAGATCTTCTACATGTTTAAATGAACTACATATATTTTAAAAAAATGGTTGAATTGTAAAAAGAAAATAAATATATTTTATTATTAAATTTTAAATTGCCAAAAAATGACAATTAATTTGATTAAAAAATAGTTGAAATTTTTTAATTAAATTATTCTAACAAAATTGCACAAAATAAAAATTACTATGAATAAAAATAAAAATATACAAATTAATACATACATATATAATAAAATAATAAAATACTATAATAAGATAAGATAATAAGCAATAATTCATGTGATACAATTATACTAGTAAAGTAATATATGCGACGTTAGTAACAAAATGAAATTTTTTAAATGCATGAAAGATTGTTATGACAAGCTTGAGTAGGTACACTGAGATATTCCACTATGAGTATTATTAAATGAAGAAAAAATTGTACAAACTAAATCTTAACAAAACCTATGAATACGCTTTCTATTAGCATTTGAATAAACAAAAAATGTCTAGCGAATAGTAGGACATCCCACTACCAAGTCACAGTACAAATAGTATGAGCCCTCGAGGCTATACTATCAGCTACAATATTATTTTCTCTACAAATATGAGAACATTGGAATTTCATGCAAGAAATTTTCTCTAAGTAGTCAATCCAAAAATATACCATTTCCATGTTACGGAAGGTGACCCAAAAAAGAATGACAACAAAAACAAAATCTAACTCTGACCAAGGTTTATATCACCCAAAGATGGTAGCATACATCACTACATGAATGCTCATTGCTAGTTCTATCTTAAAAGCATATAAGATCCCAATTGGGATATAAAAACATCCTTTAGTGAAGAATCTTGATGTCCAAAAAACACACGTACAACCAGATAACCTAAGCGACCCAAAAACAACACGATTTGTGTTAGCCTTGATCCATCTTCAAGGTAGTGTCCTCTAAATAACCTCTATAATAGTAACAAAGTGAATTTAATTATTGATATAATTCTCTACTACTCATAGGCCTTAGGCCATATAATTTCAATGTTGCCAATAAAAATAAAAAAATAGTGAAAATATCATAAAAGTTTATTTGATTAGGTAATTTGTATAGTTTAATTTTTTAAATTATAAATAATATCATTTAATTATTTAACTAAAAATAAAGATGTTAATTAAGAACAAGGTATGTTATTTTAATCATTTTTGTTAAAATATTATAATTGTTTTTCATTAAACGTGACTTTTTTCCTAATAAAAAAATAGATATCTTAATTTGCTATTTGATAACCTCTTTCGAATTTTTGAAGATAACCTGGTCAAATTAACCTCCCCTTTAAAATGATGTAATGGCCAAATTAACCTTATAAACATCATTAAGAAGTGGAGTAGATCTTGAATTGAAAAAATGATATCCATTACTTCTGAAGTAATTTCCCTATAGGCTTGAAGATCGAAAGCAATCTTCTTGTTATTCCCTTCTACACACAAAATGAGATGTTTAAAATTGAGAACATGCTGAGTAGAGGCTTAGAAAGATACAGTCTTAGCATATTCTACCAAAGAAGTAGCTATAGATTTGGTCCAAGCATAACATAATCGTCCAAAATGACCAAACATGCTGATGAGTGCTTAAAAACACTAAAATTACCATGATTCAATGTACTTAAATTGATTAAATAGATTTATATTTGAATGATTTTATCATATTTTTATATAAATTTTTCTTTTCAAAATCACGGGTATTTTTCAGGTATTTTCTTTCAAAAATAACTTAAAGACATGAAGAAAAATGCTCTAGCAATACATTACAATTATATTCAGATGTGGAAAAGTCAAAGAGATGGAAAAAAATTGGACAAAATGGGTCAAAAATGACCAAAGAACCAAAATCTTGTGCACAACTACCCATTTGTGCCGAATCCTTTACGCAACAGCCTATCTGGGCCAAGTCTCATATTATATTCTATTATATTTACAAACTTTAACAAACTAGATTTTAACAGTGATCTTCAAACATCTTTCTAAAATTTCATCATGATTAAATAACAAGAGGCAATGAAAACCAAGAGGATTTTAGTAAACAATCATCAAAGGTGGCACATTAAAGGTGTAAATTCTAAAATTTCATCATGATTAAATAACAAGACAATGAAAACCAAGAGGATTTTAGTGAACAATCATCAGAGGTGGCACACTAAAGGTGTAAATGTTTGATGAAATTTGTGATAAAAAACAACCTTATCATAATGAGAAAGCTAAAGGGTATTTACCCTACTATTGAAGCCAAAGAATATCATAAACAGCTTCCAGTAGTAACACACGTTTAACCAACACAACTGTACAATAATTATGACATTTGCATCTAAAGTTAATAAAAGAAAATTGAAGCATGAGCATTAACTTATCCCTACCAATATATGGTCAGAGAATACATCAATTGTTGGCAAAATGCCACTGCAATAGTATAAAAAAAATTATAATCAACAACAAAACTTATATTTTCTTTATCGTAATAGAAGAATTTATATGAGAACTCAAATAGTAAAATGAATTTACTTCTCTCAGGATTAAACTATAGGATTCCATAAATTCAAACCAGTTATCACCCATTGGAGCATAATTAAGATAGATAAAAATAGGGTCGAATACCTTCTTCCAAGGTACACTAGCTCTACACTTTGGATCTAGATCTTGTCTAGCATAATGAGAACTAAGAAAAATCTATCAGACAAACAAGAGCCAAGACGACTAGAGATTAAAACTTCAATGTAAACTAAAACAAAGAGTAATGATATGATACGTACCTCAACTAGAGTGAATTCGAAGAGCAAATCAGTCGCGCGATGAGGAAATACATCTCCAGCATGCAAGGGGGAAAAAGAAACAAGGGAACGAGAATGGCTAGACGAGGATGGCCAAACAAGGATAGACGGTGAGATAAGGACGGACGGCGAGATGAGACAAGTTAAGATGAGACAAGACGAGACATAGAGAGGCAACTAGAGAGGGTCAATTGATCTTCTCTGAAAAGAATGTATATATATGATGCTTATTTTTGCAAGTGTACGAATCGTTCAAGTAATAAAGTGTACAAAAGTATGGATATCGAACCCACAAGGAATGGCGTTACTAAGTACCGAAATTTACTAACCCTAATTTTATTTGAAAACCGAATTGTTGAAATTGTTTTAAAAGCAAATTAACATAAAACTAAACGCAAATAACAAAATTTAATGTTGTTCACAAATGATTAAAAATGCTAAGGCATTTGATTTCGCTAAATCAATTCAATCCGATTTTAAGTCATGTTATATGAGAATCAAAGCTAAAAGTAATGGTTAAAAAAGCCAAATTTACCTAATACTCTCTCTCGAGTTATATTAGAATTACTTATCTATGAAAATCAACTATATTTCTATGAAGATTTAATCACAAACAATCACATTAAGATTTATGGAATTTCTAGATTAACCACATACATCATGCATTAGTTCTCACACTCGCATTCAACATACAGTATTTATCACAAGAAGCATTCATTACATATCTCCTCCCGGTCTCAATATAATGCAACTAATCATCTAAATCTTGGCAAGAAATTTAAAAGCATTAAGCATGGAAATAAACACTCAACTTGAAAACAATGAACTCATATAACAATAACAAAAGAAATCAAATTTCCTTGATTCAACTACATCATAGCCTTAGCAAAAACGAATTAGTTCATAACGGAAATAAGAACAACCATTATTTCAATTGAATTCATGAATAACAAATCTAAATAAAATGCAAAATATGAAGGCTAAGGAGAAGAGATGAAAAACTCTTGAAGATAAAGACTTGGTAGCAACAATGGTGATGATCCTTCAAGCTTCTCCAAACTTTCTCTCCAAAATTGTCTTTTCTCCTCCAAAAATGACTCAGATCTGTTCTCTCTGCCGTGTCCCCTTTCTCCATCATATTGTATATATAAATCTAGGGTTTTGGGGGTAATTTTGGAACAAAACAACCAAAAAAATGTGTTTTTGGACGAAACTCGCCGGCGGCGACATTATTCTCGCCGCGGCAAGATTTCTGGAAAATAAAATTTTTGGTTTTCCGATTTTGGCCAGTGGCCAAATTAATGTGGCCGGCGGCTAGATGTATTTGGCCGGCGGCAAGATGAATTTGGCCAGTGGCAAGATGAATTTGCCAAAATTTGTGCTCTCGGGAAGATTTTTGCCGTGCTTTCTATAGGATTTTCGCCGGCGACGGGATTTCCAAATTTTGAAACTTTTTTTTCTTTTTATTTTCACTCAATCCCGATCATTGAACTTTGTCCCAAACTTCTCCAAAATCATGATTTTACCTAAAATTGCACTTTAAACACCAAATACCCATGAAATGACATTTGTGGATTAAATAATCAAATAAACGCAATTTTCACACAAATATCAACATTTAAATCATAACAAAAATGCAATAATTTGACTCTTATCAACAACCCCCAACCAACTTCTTGCTAGTCTCTAGCAAGAAAAGCGATTTACGAATAATTTCAAAGTAGATATTAAAAGAAAAATTCAAAGGAAATTTATTCTATTTACAACATTACATTAAGTGTATGCAATAAGCCTTTAAACCCCTAGGTGGCCCTAGTAGGACGAGTTGTAGTCTCGTGAGGGCTTCCAGTGATGATACCTACAAACATCTTGCCTATGACTATCCTAGCTTAAAACAATAAAATCACATAACAAATAATTTGCACAAATGTTTCAAAAATTGTAAATAACACCCAACTTATAGAATAATTAAATGTCACCTAAGCTTTAAGAAATCTCAAATGCCAATTCCACTTTTGTTATTGACTCTTAAACATCCATCAAACCACAAACCAATAGCCATAATGCCCGGATAATATTATGCATAACATCCACAACCAAAAAGGTGAAATCTCAAACTTCGTAGGCTCACTTTTCAAACCTCTATCCACTAATGAAGGAAAATACACCACTTCGGATCAATAGGACTTTATGAGGCTTGTAATGTTAGGCTTAGGTATTTGGTTAAGAAAGAACGGGAAGTGTCAAAATACAAATAAGGGCACTTATTAGATTAAACACAACCAATTAAGTAAAAGAGTAACACCATTCAACCCAAATTGTTTCTTCCGATCATAACCCATTTCTCTAAAGATAAACAAAATTCTTCCTCAATCTTTCACCTTAGTACATCCATCACTAACACTCTTTTATTTACTAGAATGTGAAGGCTTTCTTCTTCTTCTTTTTTTTTTTTTGCATCCTTACTCCAATTGCTCTTGAAAAGCCAACCACTTTCTTCCCATATATGTGGAAGATTTCTCCAATTGCTCTTGAAAAGCCAACCACTTTCTTCCAATATATGTGGAAATTGTTTTTTTTTTCATCCTTACTCCAATTGCTCTTGAAAAGACATAACCCCCAACCAATTTCTTCCAATATATGTGGAAGATTTCTCCAATTGCTCTTGAAAAGTTTGTGTTCAAAATTAAGTGCTCTTAACAAATAAGGTAGGAATTATATATATATATATATATTTTGGCTCAATAAAAGGTAGGTTATATAAGGCAAAAAGAAAGAAAAGTAAGGCTAACAATATGTTTAAATAGGCTCAAAGAGGTTACTAGTGATATAAGGATAACAAGGTAGGCTTAAAATGGCACAATCGATCCAAAAATGGCCTACATCATATCCTAAACATTGCAATTCCAAATTATTTCGACTCAAGAGGTTTTCAAATGAGTTCTAGATTTTGTTGAGATCACAAAAATGTCCATGAAAAATTTGCACATAAGACTTATCTAAGCATTTAGACTAATCAACCAAATCATACCACATACCAAAAGAGTCGCCAACTAGGTAAAATCAACATTTGAAATTATCTTTAAACCGAAGCAAAATTTAATGTCTTCTAAAAGCTACTTGTTATCACAATCACATTTTTATCATCAACGTGCAAATTAAAATAAGTGAAATGCAAATAAAATAAAATAAAAATAAAAATAGAAATAAGACAATAAGCAAATAAAAGAAATTAAATCAAAATGCAGAAAAATAAATGGAAAATCAAAATTAAACACAAATAAACACACAAAGAAAACTACTAAAAATGAAGGGAAGAAAAGATTTACCATTTACTGCACCCCAACCAAAACCTTACATTGTCCTCAATGTAAGAAAGGAAAGAGAGATCTCCTTTTCTGTAGGGCGGTGGCTTCGCCATGGCCGGTGAGAACGTAAGATTTTTTTTCCTTAGATGGGATGGCATTGGCTTTAGCTCAATCTTGTTGGCTCAATTATTTACCACTGAGGTTGGAGTTTCATTTGTTTCCAACTCCTTAAATGTTTCATCACTGCATAAATATTCATTAGGTGCTGCCAGTAATTCAGAACATTGTCTCGTCCCCTCATCTTCCTCCTCAACTGTTGTAGATTTCACAAGGCAAGCTTCTAGTGGTAGCAATGGAGTTCTCTCCTCAAAATTTTCCGAGATTAACCCGTCAAGAGTGTTAATTTGAAAACAAGAATGTACATCACTTGGAAATTTTATTTCTTCAAAAACATCAAAAGTTACTTGTTCATCTTGCATCCGTAGAATGAGCTTTCCTTGCTGAACATCAATCAATGTTCTTCCAGTTGTAAGGAATGGTCTCCCCAATATCAACGGTATCTCTCTATCTTCCTCCATGTCAAGCACCACGAAATCTACAGGAAAAATAAATTTATCGACTTTAATTAAAACATCCTTAATTACCCCTAGAGGATATTTCACCGATCGATCCGCTAATTGTAAAGAGATTAAAGTGGGCTTCACTTCTCCCAGGCCTAGTTTCCTGAAAACAGAAGGTGGCATCAAATTAATGCTTGCTGCTAAATCACATAGGACTTTATCAAAATTGCAACTTCCTATAGTACAAGGTATAGTAAAACTCCCTAGGTCTTTCAATTTTTGTGGCAGTTTTCTTTGAAGAACTACACTGCACTCCTCATTTAGCATGACAGTTCCATAATCTACCAGCTTCCTCTTCTTTGATAGAATTTCCTTCATGAATTTTGCATACTTGGGCATTTGTTCCAATATCTATGCAAAATGAATGTTAATATGCAATTTCTTAAAAATATCCAGAAATTTATCAAATTGATTATCAAGCTTTTTCTTATTCAATCTTTGAGGATATGGGATAGGAGGCTCATATTTCGCATATGGGGAAGGTTGAATATCTTGGGATCTTGATGGATTTTCTTTAGATTCTTCCATCTTTTTCTCCGATTTCCTCTGCCATTCAAGTTCTTTACCACTTCTCAATGTGATAGCATTTGTATGCTCTGTGGGATTTATTGTGTCACGAGGCAGCGATCCTTGAGACCTTTCTACAATCTGCTTTGAAAGCTATCCCAGTTGGTTTTGGATGTCCCTGTTGATTACCTCTTGATTTATGAAATTTGCTCTTGTCTCCTCAATGAACTTTCCCAAAATTTCTTCCAAATTTGTTTGTTTTTTCTCTTGGGGTTGGTAGGAATATGATGACGGTTTGAATCCCCCTTGGTTATTTCCCCATGACAAATTTGGATGATTTCTCTAACCTGGATTGTAGGTGTTCGAGTATGGGTTATGTTGAGGTTTTTGGAAATTTGAAACATAATTTGCTTGCTCAGCATTTGGTGAAGCAAATGGATTTCCAACTTGGCACTCGATACTAGCGTGATTTCCACCACATAAATCACATTGCGCAGTTGGTTTGGATTCGAATATGGATGACAAAGAATCCATCTTTCTTGAAAGAACAGCAACTTGAGCTGACAATGCATTCACTGAATCAATTTCATGCACTACTGCTGGTCTTTTTGCAATTACCCACTCTGAATGCCACTGATTGTTTTTTTCTGCCATAATCTCTAACAACTCATGAGCATCTTCCGGTGTTTTTCCCATTAAAGACCCTCCAGCTGTAGCATCAATCATTGCTCGATAGTTTGAAAGCAACCCATTATAAAATGTAGAGACTTGCAGGAAAATTGGTATACCATGATGTGGGCATTTCCTCAACATTTCTTTGAATCTTTCCCAAGCTTCATACAATGATTCTTGGTCATACTGTGTAAAAGATGTGATTTCATTCCTCAATTTTGCTATCTTAGCAGGAGGAAAGAACTTGGATAAGAATTTCTGAACCAATTCATTCCATGTTGTAATTGATCCTGGTGATAATGAGTTTAGCCACTCCTTGGCTTTATCCCGAAGTGAAAAAGTAAAAACCCTCAATCTTATAGCATCTTCGGAAACACCATTTATCTTGTAAAGATCACACACCTCCAGAAAGTAAGCAATATGTGCATTTGGATCATCCTTTGACATTCCCCCAAACTGATTTGATTGAACCATTTAGATAAAGGATCATTTTATCTCAAAGTTATTGGCTTGAATAGTTGGCCTCCTTATACCCAAAATAGTTCCAGCAACATTAGGCGCAGCATAATCCATCCAAGCTCTACGATTTCCACCTCCCTCAACAAATGGTGGATCCATGGCTAATTGTCTATTAGTAGCTGAAGTTGAACGTCTTCTCTCTCGGTTTAGACGCCTATATGTTCTATCAATCTCCGGATCAAATGGAAGAAGGTTAAGGCTTCTTGTACGTCTCATACAAAAATCCTCCAACCAGAAAATCAACTAGCACAGAAACAACACAGAGTTACTTTTTTTTTGATAAATAAAATAAAACAGGAAAATAAACAAAATTAAAAATGAAACAATGATAAAGCAAATTAACTTCAAATTAAAACTAAGATTAGGTAGTATCGATATTAATAAAATCAAACCATTCCCCGGCAACGGCGCCAAAAACTTGATGCTTATTTTTGCAAGTGTACGAATCGTTCAAGTGATAAAGTGTACAAAAGTATGAATATCGAACCCACAAGGAATGGCGTTACTAAGTACCGAAATTGACTAACCCTAATTTTATTTGAAAACCGAATTGTTGAAATTGTTTTAAAAGCTAATTAACATAAAACTAAACACAAATAACAAAATTTAATGTTGTTCACAAATGATTAAAAACGCTAAGGCATTTGATTTCTCTAAATCAATTCAATCCGATTTCAAGTCATGTTATATAAGAATCAAAGCTAAAAGTGATGGTTGAAAAACCCAAATTTACCTAATACTCTCTCTCGAGTTATATTAGATTTGCTTATCTATGAAAATCAACTATATTTCTATGAAGATTTAATCACAAACAAGCACATTAAGATTTATGGAATTTCTAGATTAACCACATACATCATGCATTAGTTCTCACACTCGCATTCAACATACGGTATTTATCACAAGAAGCATTCATTACATATCTCCTCTCGGTCTCAGTATAATACAACTAATCATCTAAATCTTGGCCAGAAATTTAAAAGCATTAAGCATGGAAATAAACACTCAACTTGAAAACAATGAACTCATATAACAATAACAAAAGAAATAAGATTCCCTTGATTCAACTACATTATAGCCTTAGCAAAAACGAATTAGTTCATAACGGAAATAAGAACAACCATTATTTCAATTGAATTCATGAATAACAAATCTGAATAAAATGCAGAATATGAATGCTAAGGAGGAGAGATGAAAAACTCTTGAAGATGAAGACTTGGTAGCAACAATGGTGATGGTCCTTCAAGCTTCTCCAAACTTTCTCTCCAAAATTGCCTTTTTTTCCTCCATCATATTGTATATATAGATCTAGGGTTTTGGGGGTAATTTTGGAACAAAACAACCAAAAAAATGTGTTTTCGGACGAAACTCGCCGGTGGTGACATTATTCTTGCCACGGCGAGATTTCTGGAAAATAAAATTTTTGGTTTTCCGATTTTGGCCGGTGGCCAAATTAATGTGGCCAGCGGCTAGATGCATTTGGCCGGCGGCGAGATGAATTTGCCAAAATTTGTGCTCTTGGGAAGATTTTCGCCATGCTTTCTGTAGGACTTTCGTCGGCGGCGAGAATAATCTAGCCGGCGGTGGGATTTCCAAATTTTGAAACTTTTTTTTATTTTTATTTTCACTCAATCCCGATCATTGAACTTTGTCCCAAACTTCTCCAAAATCATGATTTTACCTGAAATTGCACTTTAAATACCAAATACCTGTGAAATGACATTTGTGGATTAAATAATCAAATGAACGCAATTTTCACACAAATATCAACATTTAAATCATAACAAAAATGCAATAATTTGACTCTTATCAATATATATGCTCTACACGAAAACCCTAGGATATATTAGGGCTAAGAAAGGAAAAAAAAAAGGAAAAAAAGGAAAAAAAAAGGAAGAAGAAAAGAGAAGAAAAAAAGGAAAAAAGGAAAAAAGGAAAGAAAAAAAAGAGGAAAAAGGGGAAACATAAAAAAATTGATAAAATTTTTTGATGTTAATTTGGGATAAAATGGAGGAAAATAGAGAAAAAAAGGGAATAATATAAAAAAATTGGTAAAATGTTTTGGTGTTAATTTGGTGTAAAGGAGAAAAAATTAATACGGTATGTCTATGGCCTCATTTTTTAAATAACCGAGGCTAAATATCTGAGACTATATATGTATTGTAGTAGTGATATCTAGGGTTACCTATACAAATACAAATAGAAAATTTAAATATTAACCACTTACCTTACCATATAAAAAATGTACAATCTGTACATGGGTCCACTGTATAAAAAATGGATTCTCTTATAAAAAATAATATAAGAGAAAGAAAGAAAATAATGAAAGAAAGAGAGAAAAATGAATAGTATAATCTATATATTATGACCCAAAAAGCCTAAAACATTATGAGAAATGGTTTAGTGCAAAAGAAAATATAGGAAGTAATTTCCTAAGAAGTCATTGCATTTTCTTACATTTTCTAAAAGGCATATTACTTGATATTTTTATTTGATGAATTTGATTGATGTATAAAAGTAATGTATAATATTTTATAAATTTTTACATTTGATTCCTTTCATTATATCAACGTTAAAATAACACTTTTAGTATTTCTTCTTTATACATATGCGAACATATTAGTTCATTTCTAAACATCAACTCTTTCGCATCCATAGGATTCATTGTTTTTAAAAGTATTGACTTGTGAGGAATAGAGTCACAACGAATTCGGATTCTTGACACTAAGTTTGGATGAAATTGACTTGATACATCTTTGATATGAAATATGAAAATGATTTTCAAATAATTATTATAAAATAAGTGTTCAGAGAAAAGTAAGTCAGACACGTGCAAGTGCCTCACCATTGGGAACAAACTGGGTAGGCATGGGGAAAATTTCATGATAGGCCATAACATAACCACTTGTTACTAGGAACCAATACAACTACCAAACCTTGTTGGAATTAGGTAAATTCACAATGAATTTACAATTGTCAAATGGTCTAACACTAAATAAGCCTTACCTATGCATAGTATAAAGACCAGAATTTATCCATGGCTTTCTTGACATTAGGAGGAAATTGTCTAGGAGGTTTCTTACCCTATACCTTATAAAGAAATCTGCACCAAAGATGGAAATGGAAGTTTGCCTCCGATAAATAGCTAATCTATAAAAATAGTGACTCACTCAAGAGGGGGTTTACTAGGAATGATTCCACCACTAGGAAGAATGATTCCAATGTCATCGAGAATCTCAAACATTTCTCTCAACTTGTCAACCATTGGTTTGGTGGTAACTTCCAATAGAGAATCAACTTCATTACCAAGATTGGCTCAAAATTAGAAATTGGATCACCTTTAAGAATGCCTTTGTCAGTGAAAAACCTCAAGACCATTCAGTAACAACATGATGATGATAAAGGCAAAATCAAATGGAAGGCCAGAATTAGCAGTAATGCCAAAGCCACCGCCAGTTGGATGCATCTTCCTTAGCTAGGCCTCTACTCCCATAATTGGAACTATTTACACTCTAGTCATCCACCTTAGGTCCTCTTGGAGCTTCATCATGGTGTATATAGTTACGCATGTAACTTATTCTACTATGTATTGAGCTTCTTGCAGCATTGATGTGGTAAGAACGAAGTGAACACAAAAATTGGCTTCAATACATACATTACTTAAATTTTGTCACATTAATATTATGTACAAATGAAATCATTTTTCAAAATTTTCAAAATAATTATGGCATATGTCATAATATAAAAAAATATAGGTACAAAAATATATACAAAATTAAGTGATATTGATATTTATCGTCACCAAAAATATCACCATCTTTTTTAATGAATGGTTGTACGTGACAAGCCTCAATAGGTGCACCGAGACATCCTAAATAGGTTCAAACCTATAGCACCCTTCTCATTTAGCCCCTCAACTATGACTATTATTAAATAGAGAAAAAAACAAACAAACCAAATCTTAGTAAAACCTATAATTAGGCTTACTATTAGTATTTGAATAAATTAAAGGGCTAGAAAATAGTAGGCCATCCTACCTCCAAGTCATGGTACAAATACTAGAAACCCGAAAGGTTATACAAGTAGCTATAATTTTTCTCTCTCTATGAATATGAAAAAAATGAAACTCCATGTAAGAAATTTTCTCAAAGTAGTCAACCCAAGCATAATACCTTCTCCACAGCACCGAAAGAGATCGAGTTTGAGAAGAGCGACAACATAATGAGAGTTTGACTTCAACCAAAGTTTATTCCATCCAAAAGTGGTAGCATACGTCATCACATGCATGGTTGCTACTTGTTTTACCTCAAAAGCATATGAGACCACAAATGGGACATAAAGTATCCCTTATGCATAACCAAATAACCCTATTGACCCAAAAGTAGCCCAATTTATTTAGCCTTAGTCCATCTTGAAAGTGGTTCCCTCCAAGTAAAATCTACAATTCATAGAGCCAATCGTGCGATGTTTTCCATAAATAGTTAATGATCTGATGATCATCCATTATATTTTTCATGGGTCCACAAGTGAAATTCTGACCTCATGAATAAATCACCAAACTATGGAAAATGCAAAGCTGAGAGTCATTTGTTTATTCTCAAACTAAAAATAGTTTATTCTTATCTATATCACCCAGATGACTAAAACAATCCCTACTTTCCATTAGTTACCAAGCTATAACATAAATTCAGTTGCCATTATACTTATCCATAAAATAAGGATGAAAGAATCAATATGAGGTCTCCTACCAAAAAAAAGGAGTATAAGAGGTCCAAGAATCCTCCTACAAAATGACAACTCAAAAATGATGAGGGATAGTTTCCTAAGCTAGGCCATATAAAGTGTATCTAGAAGGGAAGGAATGTCCATTTTTCTATGCCTAGCAATAAATGTAAAGTTCATTCTATATAGCATGCTAGAGTAAGATGGAATGTGAGGGTGGTTGATCGGGCATAACCGACATCACCGATCCTACCAT
The DNA here is from genome assembly GCA_030763125.1 of Hippophae gyantsensis. Lineage (NCBI taxonomy): Eukaryota > Viridiplantae > Streptophyta > Magnoliopsida > Rosales > Elaeagnaceae > Hippophae > Hippophae gyantsensis. The sequence goes on from CM061034.1 coordinate 36,737,632, forward strand.
TCATTTGGTTTTATGTATTTATAAAACTCTCGCAAGTGCACGAATCATTTCATAGAAAATGATAAGTATACTCCCAAGGTCGATCTAAGAAAGAAATGTATGTGGTTTTTAATTTATTATTCAAACTTTTAAAAATGAAATTAAATCCTAAACATCCTCTCATGATATTTTGGGGTTTTGTGGTTTTTAATCTAATAACATAAAAATAAACATAGATACAGATTCAATAAATATTTATGCAAATTTTATCTGTTAAAATAGTGGAGTATTTATGGATATTATAACTAATTTAATTATGCTTGCTCATATTATTTAGGTTATTAAAGATATGAATTGATATTTATTGATTCTCTCTTTATTATATGAATACCACCTTTGGTGGGGTTATATATTCTTTGTTAACTAAACAAATCAATTAACACATATGGGTGGGATTGATAACTAATTTGGTTAATTAAATTAATTCCTTTTTCTAAGAGATTGAAAATGAACCATTTATATACCACCTTTGGTGGGGTTAGACAGTTTAAACTTTATTCAAGGTGTCCAAATTAAACCTAAGAATTTAATTATCACAGGACTAACATTCAAGTTTTAAAACCACTACTGAAAACATGTTGTCAATATATTTTCAGATAATAATTCTTATAAAAACTTTTGAAATAGAGCTTCCCTCTAACTACCGAGCGATTGTACCAACAAATAAAATAGCACTACTCTAAATCAGACCGGATAACTAAACCTTAAAATCTAATTTTCAGATTTCAATTTGTAATGAAAAATAATATATTTCTCTCTAACATTCTTAATATAAAATCTTGAATAAAAATAAAATCAATTCATTTTAGAGATTTTTACCTATTTAATATTTCGCAAGCATAACAACGTTATTATTATATCATGTTTACAAACAGCCAGCAAAGTTAAATTTAATCACAGACAAATCAAATATAGCATGTAAGAATAAAGCATAAAAAAATAACTATAAAGAAAATAAAATCCTTACAATACTTCAATGCTATTCCCGTTGCTAGAAAACCTCCAAATAGAATTTGCACTCCCATTTATTGAATCAAAAAGCAAATAAATTACAAAAACATAACTAGTTCTTCTCAAAAAGAGAAGAACTTAAAAACTAAGGAAAACTAACTAAGAAAAGCTAAAAACTAAAAAAAAACTAGAAAAACTAAAAAAACTAAGAAATGAGAGAAAGAAAGAGAAGAGAAGATGTGTTTTGAGGTGTGTTAAGAAATGAAGAGAATGGGGGTATTTATAGGTAAGGATGGGGAGAAAAAGTGGGTGAAAAAATGTTAAAAAATGGTGGAAATGCGAAATAGTGAATGATGATGTCAACATGACGTGGGGCAGTTGCCGCGTGGATTGGGCATGGGGCGTGCACAAGCACGCGCAGCTAGTGCGGAACTGGAGCAAGGCATGCACGAAACTAGAGCAAGGCGCGAGCGGCGGCTGCTTGGCGCGATTTCCTCCTTTTTGACATTTTTTACCTTTTGACCCATTTTGTCCAATTTTTCCATATTTGTGATGTATTGCCTCCAGTATTTCTCTTTGAGTCTTTAAGTTACGTTTTTAAGAGAAAATACCTGAAAAACAATAAAAATACCCGTGATTCCGAAAAAGACAAATTTATATAAATATATGATAAAATCATATAAATAGATATATTTTTAATCAATTAATGTACATAAAATCATGGTAATTTTAGTGCTTTTTTGAGCACTCATCACAACCCCCAACCAGCTTTTTGCTAGTCCCTTAGCAAGAGAAGCGATAAAAACTAAAAATTAAACTATCCTAAATCACTTCCGTGGATTGACACAGTTGCATTTAGCCTATGCAACAAGCCTTTAAACCCCTAGGTTGCCCTAGTGGACGAGTTTGAGTCTCGTGAGGGTTTTCAGTAATGATACACACAAACATTGAACTAAATGTAAAAATTAAAAGAAACAATCAACTTAAAAACTAAAATTACAACAAAATCAAAAATTAACTTTTAAAAAAAAACAACATATCACAAAAATGTCTCATACTTTTTAATCTCCTTTAAGATCATAATTAAAATCTAAAGCATAAGTTACTTTAATCTTTTTAAGCAATCATGATTTATTATAATAATTAGTCGAAAATCATTTTCATATTTCATATCAAAAATGTATCAATTTAATTTCACCCAATTTCAATGTCCAGAATCCGAATTCGCTTCGACTCTATTCCTCACAAGTCAATACTCTCAAAACAATGAATCTGATGGGTTCAAACACTACTAATTTATATGCGAAAGAGTTGATGTATAGAAATGAACTAATATGTTCGCATATGTATAAAGAATAAAGGCTCAAAGTGTTACTTTGACGTTGATCTCATGGAAGGAATCAAATGTATAAATTATAAAGATATCATATATAAAAATTATTTTCATGCATAAATCAAACTCATTAAGAAAAAATTTCAAGATATATGCCTTTTACAAATGAAGAAAGTGCAATGATTTTTTAGGGAATTACTTCCTATATCTTTCTTTTGTAATTAGCCTTTACTCACAACTTTGTAGGCAATGTGGGTCATAGTATGTAGATTATACTATATATTCTTTATCTCTCTATATTTTTCTGAAGATATTTTTCAATATATATCATTTTTTAGAGAGTCAACCCAAGTACAGATTGTACATTTTTTTAGGATTTTGGGTAATGCGTGTCATAGTATGTAGATTATACTATATATTCTTTATCTCTCTATATTTTTCTGAAGATACTTTTCAATATATATCATTTTTTTAGAGAGTCAACCCATGTACAGATTGTATATTTTTTTAGGATTTTGGTGAGTGGTTAATTTTGTGGCTTTTCTATTTGATTTGGTTTAGGTAACCCCAAATATATCTCTTTTTTTTGTAGCAGTAATGCATGAATGAGATAAAAGCATATACTATCAATTTCTACTCAAATCATTTAATCTAAGCAAAAACAATAATAAAAAATATACGATACTCTATTAAGATGAGAAAAAATTCATACATTCAATGTTAATGCCTATAGAGATCATCTAAAAATTTGAAGAAATAAGAAATGTGTTTGGAGTAGAAAAAAAATATATATTTCACTCCGAATAAGGGAAATTAGGCTCAAATTATATCTCACAAAGGTAGTCTCCACTAAAACAAATTCATAAACACCGATTTTGGGTTTAATATAATTTCTACATCTTATCAAAAAATACTAGTTATGACAAAAACTAACTAATTATCAAAAACAATTACAAAATATTTCATGATATGTTTTCAAAAATTAATCTAACAGTACAAAAGACTTAACTATTTACTTAAATTTGATTTAAAAAATGATAAATTTTTGTGAGAATTTTTTTTTAAATTCCAAAAATTACTAAATCACACAAAGAAAATAAAACCAAACACAATAAAAATGAAAATGTGAACATAAAAAATAAAAAAATATTATTTTATTATTATTTTTTTAAATTGTTAAATTGTTTTTTAAATTAAGCATGGTAACTTTTCACCACCCCCAACCTAGAACTTACATTGTCCTCAATGTAACAACTGTAAATTAAAGATAAAGAGAAAAGAGAGGAAATATTACCTATTTCTTGAGAATATTGCAAGTAGTGATGGAGAAATGCAGGTGCATCCATCATGTTCATTAAAGTTCACACAGACAGATTGCTGTAAACTTTGAACTTCTCAACAAATTTTTTTAGTTTTAACAATTTTTAAAACTATTCAAATGTAATTAAACTAAAATAAACATAGAAATGAAGTGAATAAAATAAATAAGAAGAAATTACCTAAAATGATGGGTTGCCTCCCATCCAACGCTTAGTTTAACATCTTAGCAAGACGTAACTTGGGGATTTCATTTTAAGTAAACTCAATGTCCCCTCATCATTGAGTCAATCAAACCTACAAGTAAGACAAGATTGTCTACCTACACTTTTTCAATCATGTCCTATGGATTTTCAATTTTTGTTTTTGTACTTAAAACTAAGGACATGTTTTTGAGCTTCAGATCATCCACGTCTAGGTACAAATCAAATAATTAAAAACATCAAAACACAATTGTACCTAGCACAAACAAAACAACTAACTCCTTAGATTGTAATTAAAACTTTAAAATTTTGGAGATAGTTTTAGAATTATTTTGTTTTTTTAGGTATAATATCTAAGTTAAAATAACATAATCAGTATTAACCAAGAGTGCTCCCAGGAAAGAATGGTGGGGCAAAGGCTCCTTAAAAACCATCCTCCTAGACATAGCAACGTTCCCAGGAAAGATTAGTAGCACAAAGGCTTCCAGGAACTAGTCTCCTAGACAGAACTCCCTTATATCTTTACTTTTCATGCTATTAAAATTAAGTTAATTAAGTTAAGTTAAGTTAAAATTTAAGTTAATTAAGTTAATAAAAAGGTAGTTTAATTAAGTTAATAAAAAGGTAGTTTAATTAAGTTAATAAAAAGGTAGGTTAATTAAGTTAGTAAATTAAGTTACTAAAAACCTATGTTAATTAACTTAAACGAAAATTTAGTAAAAACCTAACTTAATTAAAATAAACCAAAATTAATATAAAAAAAGAATTAAAAAAAATTAAAAAAAATTAAACCAAAAATAAAATAAATTGAGAAAGGTACAAGAAAAATAAAAAAATAAAAAAGGAAAAAAATTAAAATTAAAAATTAAGCCAATAAAAAAATAAAAAAGTTGAAAAAATAAATAAAAAAGTTGAAAAAAAATAATTGAAAAAGATAAAAGAAAAAAAATTGAAAATAAAGTTTTTGATTTTTGATTTTTATTTTTTTTATTTACATTTTTTTTACTTCAAAATTCAAAATTATTTTATTATTCATGCTATAATTTTTTTATGAAATTTAAAATTTAAATTTTTTATTTATTTATTATGAAATTGAAATTTTAAATTTTTTACTATTCAAGAACGGTAAGTTTATTTATTTTTTTGTTTTTTTTTGGGAAAAAAATATTTTAATTTTTATTTGTTTTTTTACTATTCATAAACAACAATTTTTTTTAAATAATAAAAAAATCACAAGTATTTACAACACAAAAAGTTTTTAAAATTTTGATAAATAATTTAAAAACGCTATTCCTTCCCCGGAAACGGTGCCAAAAACTTGATACCAGCCCCGACAACAGCGCCAAAAACTTGATTGGGTAGAACCGACATCGCCAATCCTACCATTCATTTGGTTTTATGTATTTATAAAACTCTCACAATTCCCAAGGTCGATCTAAGGAAGGAATGTATGTGGTTTTTAATTTATTAGTCAAACTTTTAAAAACGAAATTAAATCCTAAATATCTTGTCACGATATTTTGGGGTTTTGTGGTTTTTAATCTAATAACATAAAAATAAACATAGATACAAATTCAATAAATATTTATGCAAATTTTATCTGTTAAAACAGTGGAGTATTTATGGATATAATAACTAAGTTAATTATGCTTGCTCATATTATTTAGGTTATTAAAGATATGAATTAATATTTATTGATTCTCTCTTTTTATATGAATACCACCTTTGGTGGGGTTAGATATTCTTTGTTAACTAAACAAATCAATTAACACCTATGGGTGGGGTTGATAACTAATTTGGTTAATTAAATTAATTCATTTTTCTAAGAGATTGAAAATGAACCATTTAAATGCCACATTTGGTAAGGTTAGACAGTTTAAACTTTATTCAAGGTGTCCAAATTAAACCTAAGAATTTAATTATCCGAGTACTAACTTTCAAGTTTTAAAATCACTACTGAAAGCATGTTGTCAATACATTTTCAGATAAAAATTCTTATAAAAACTTTTGAAATAGAGCTTCACTCTAACTACCGGGTGATTATACCAACAAATAAAAGAGTACTACTCTAAATCAGACCAGATAACTAAACCTTAAAATCTAATTTTTAGATTTAAGTTTGTAATGAAAAATAATATATTTCTCTCTAACATTCTTAATATAAAATCTTGAATAAAAATAAAATCAATTTATTTTAGAGATTTTTACCTATTTAATATTTTACAAGCATAACAATATTATTATTATATCATGTTTACAAATAGCCAGCAAAGTTAAATTTAATCACAGACAAATTAAATATAACATGTAAGAATAAAGCATAAAAAAAATAACTGTAAAGAAAATAAAATCCTTACAGTATGTCGATACTATTCCCGTTGCTAGAAAACCTCCAAATAGAATTTGCACTCCCATTTATTGAATCAAAAAGCAAATAAATTACAAAAACATAACTAGTTCTTCTCAAAAAGAGAAGAACTTAAAAACTAAGGAAAACTAACTAAGAAAAGCTAAAAACTAAAAAAAACTAGAAAAACTAAAAAAACTAAGAAATGAGAGAAAGAAAGAGAAGAGAAGATGTGTTTTGAGGTGTGTTAAGAAATGAAGAGAATGAGGGTATTTATAGGTGAGGATGGGGAGAAAAAGTGGGTGAAAAAATGTTAAAACATCTGTATACAAATAACAACAGGAAAAAAAATCTATTTAACAAATAGTTTAAATAATACAAATAATTGAAAAATAAAATATTAATTAATAGCAGAAAAATTACCATAGTGTATTCTTCTCCTGATGTTGTAATACAAACCTACATATATAATACAAAAATTTATACACATAAATAACAACACATAATAACAGAAAAATATGAATAATAAGTGTGTACAATTAATAAAAATACTTACAAGAGTAAATGAAGTGACAAAATGAAGGAAATGAAGAAAAAATGGTATTTTGTAAGTGAGAAATGGGTATAAAAAATTTGAGTATTTCGCTTAAAAAAGGGGATCTAAAAGATTAGTTAGAGAGGAAGAAAACCTACTAACTGGCGTTGGAAATGGTGGTCGTAGGTGGCCAGAAAATGAGAAAGAGTGGAGGAGAAATGGATGAGGTTTTGGGTTTTTGAGAGATATACAACGCTTGGAATAGTTTATGTCTAGGGAAGAAAAAAAAGAAAAAAATTTATCCACGTGTGTAGCGTCGGTTCCAGGTGTCAACCGACCCTATGCTACGTGGATAGCGTCGGTTCCAGGTGTCAACCGATGCTATGCTATATGGATAGCATCGGTTCACCATGTCAACCGACACGACGTCCACGTAGCGTAGCATCGGTTGACACCTGGAATCGATGCTATGTCCACGCATAGCATCGATTCGACACGTAAACCGATGCTATATCCTACGTGGATAGCGTTGGTTCTACACCGAACCGACTTTAAACTCATTATAAGTTGATTTTTTCCAAAAACTGACTTTACGTATCGACTTAAATACCCCTTTTTGTAGCAGTGCTATTAAAAAATAAGTTTGCTAATGAATAATATAATTTCTATTAAACCATGCAAATAAGTATGAAGTTTAATTATTCATCAAAATAAAAACATGAAATTTGCATAATAGATAACCGTTAATCAAAGTGGTTACTTTAATTTTTATATAAAAATAAATTAGCACAATATATTATAATATTTAATCAACATCATACTCAGGCAATTAATACCTTTGTAAAACATTACTTATGCTTAGATATAAGGTTATAAAAGTAATCAAAATTCTTCCTATTTAAATTATTAGATAAGTGTTATTATTATCAAAATAAAATAACACATATAAGTTATAAAAAGGAAGAATAACTATGAAATATTAAAACTATACATCCAAAACCAAAAATATTTTATGAAAGTAAGAATGTTTTAAACAGCAAACATTATTTTCCCCTATTTTTATTTTACATTACCTTTTATTTTAAATTTTTTTCTCACAACATGATATATCTATCAATATTTTAATTGGTTTTTGTTAGTAAATTATTCCACAATTACTTCAACATCTCATCTTGATCGGCACACAAATTATGTACGATGAATACGCAAGTATACGTATCGCAACAAATAATATAATGATAAAAAAGATCATTTTTATGGAAATTATGTTTTTAGAAATTAGTTTTTAAAATAAAAAAAATAAAAATCAATTTTTTTGTATTTTTATATTTTAAGTAAACAAAATTAAAAAAAAACTAAAAATAAATAAAAAATAATTAATTAAATCAGATTTGGTAACTAAGAAGATATATGAGAAAATATTTAGAAATACTTAATCTCCCAATTTTCTAAACTTACGAACCACTAAAATCCCCTAATATAATTATCAATCAATTACATGATCAATTGAATATAATCTAGCATGTATTCCTTTTTCAAGTAAACTAGACACCATATAGTAATTAATTTAATCACACTGCCATATCAATTAAATTTCACACTATATATTAAGTTCATTAGTTATGGATCACAAAGATGAGAATCATACATCTTTGCTTAGAAACTATGCATGTTCAAGACAAGTAATTAAATAATTCTCTCAAATCTATTTAATTATCTTATAGATAAATTGTTGGCCAAACAATTAATAGCATAAAAATAATATTAAATAATATAATTGAATTGAATTCATAGTTAGGATGAAAATATTATATCATCACATGATGAATATTGGGTTCATAAGACCTCTAGATTAAAAAATTAAGCAGACAAAATTTGTCCATAAAGCTCATATTTTTCATAAAGAAAGACATAAAATTGATAAAGAAAAGAGTAGAAGAAAAAATACAACCAATCTCTTGAATTGTAGTGCTAATATCCTCTTGAATCTCCACCAAAATTGCATCTCTTTTTGAATTTTTCTCTATTTTTCTCTCATTTTAGCTCTAAAAATAGATAAAAATTATACTAATGACAACTTGTTAGGGTTTAGATCCAAGGTTGAGATGAAAAAAGGAAAATTTCCAACACCAAACAATTAGAATCAGACATATGGCATGCGTAAATTATAAGGCGAAATAGAGTGCGATACGTGGTAGGGGAGACCGATCAGGGTCAATGATTGGCGAGTCATCACCATTTGGCACAACGTGATTATCGATAATGGATGGCATGGTACACGGGTGGAAGGTATGGACAAATAGAGTGGCAATATGTGTCGTAAAGGTTTGATCGCACTTAAATTCGAATTGAATACCGTGCCGACATATGGCACAGGGTACGTCACTCCTCACACTCGACAATCTATGATTAATCTCCTCTACTAGTGTGGCATTCGTGTGGCATTCGTGTGGCATCCGTGTGGCATCTATGTGGCTTCCCCAGTCAAATCCTATGCTTATATGGTACCACATAGCAGCTCTTGATTTGTCATGCGTTAAAAATTCAAAAAAATTTAAAAAAACACCAAAAAAATTTAGAAATTATATTTTCACAACAAGTATTAACTAAACAAGTACGCTAATGACTCTACTTTCATAGAGTCATAACTTCATAATTAGCATCCAATCAAATGTTGGTACATCACTTGATATATATAACATTATTCTTTATTTTAAGATGACGATATTAATATAACTCAAATTATTATTGTGATAATAATAATTCATTAATGTTAATTTTATTCAACAATAATGACAATAAAGTTAATTGAATTTTATGAATGTAATAGATAATTTATACAATTTTATTATAAAAATAACTATTCACTTTTATATCTTTAATTATCTTTTCACTTTACTTTGTATATCATATATATTAGAAATTTGATGAGTTCATATTCACTTTTTCTCATTTTTATTTTATTATTGATTTTCTTCGTTCTTCTCTTTCTAACCCATTTATTTCATTCCATAATTAAAAAAATTAACAAATATAAATAAATAATTTTGAAGCAACTCTCCTTTTTATAATAGAATAGATTACTATGGTAAGAAATTTGATGAGTTCACATTCTTTTTTTTTTCTCATTTTTGTTCTATTATTGGTTTTCTTCGTTCTCCTATTTCTAACCCAATTTATTTTATTCTATAAATAAAATAAAATAATTTTAAACCAATATAGATTTAATTAGAAAGATTCTTTTTTTTTCTTTCTATTACCATATGAGGCCATATTATGAAAAGATAAATATTGCACAAAATAAAATCAAATAAATAGGAAGCTACCAATATATATATGTGTGTGTGTGAATTGATCATAAGTGATGATGTGATTCCCATAATTATCGCGGATTTTGTTTTTTGCTTTTTTTCTCCTAATAGTGGAGGAAGTCCTGCTAAGAACTTCTCTTTCTAGAAAATTGATTAGAATCTTCTCTTAACAAGTGCACCAAGGATTTGGGGAGTTGATCAAAGAGGTAATACTAAAGAATAATATAACAAGATTAATAAATAAGCATATTATAATGATAGATTAGGCGGCTTAGCCACCCATAGTTTTACAAAAAAAAATATTAAAATTAAAATATAAAAAAGAAATACAAACTTACTTAATATACAATATAAAATTGAAGGTTATGAAGGTTTCAAATTAAAACCTAGTATCAAAGAGGATGGGTAGGTGCGAGCTTGAGAGAAAAGAATTGTGGGTAATGGAAGCGTTGCCTCTGATCTAAAATGAGGTTCTATTTAATAACCAAAATGATATTGTGTGCAGATGCTTGTACTATTCAATGAATAGTACTTTGTCTACTCACTGACATCTTGTTGGAGATGCTTTACTGTACTATGAATAGTAGTTTGTCGCCAACTTTATATTATAGAAGATGTTGATACTGTTGTAAATAGTGAGAACCTTTTATTGTTTTATGAACACTGGTTTGTCTGCATCATTCTCTATTTTGGCTTCTTTTGTTGATGCTACAGTGATTACTACAATAAAATATCTTATTTCTTCTCCAGTGGGTCTTAGGTAGTTTCCTGAAGAGGCATTAGAGATTAGTGATAACGATGAGACTGTTTCCTCTGCTGATTGATTCTTGTGATAATTGCTTGATAATTTCAAATAGTTATTCTTGCATTTTTGTTTGTAAAATGAGGGCATTGGTGTGTGCCTATTAAGCTAAGAAAAGAAAAGTTTGTTGTAGGTCTTCTACCTTCGGTTATCTATGTCCTCTTTTGATCAACCATTTTCTATGGCTGGTTTTAATATGGATTTGGAGATTGTAAATGATGACCACCACTTAATTTGAAACATGTGGTTAATAGTTACCACCTTGATGTAACAAGTTTTAAGACCCATTGACATACCCATTGAACGTAAAATTTTGATGCAAAGATACACAAAGGAGGGAATATTTACTCTTCTAGCACAGGTTTTAAATGTTTGGAAAAAGTTTCATAGTTTTCCTTCACCGAATGGATGAGGATTGCAGGAATAGATCCAAATGATCTCCACCAATTATGAAACCAAGATAGAAATTTTTGCGGGTTAATAGATTTTTATAAAAAACATTATAACAAAACCTTTAACAAAGATTCTAAAAATCAGAACAAATCCTTTAAAAAAAATTAAAGAGTTTACCTGTTAAAAATGCTGTAAGAAAGGCCATACCACCAATTATTGAAAGATGTCTAAAAAAATACATGAATTAAACCTTGAGGAAGACACCTTAAACCAAAATATCTACTTTAATAGTGGATGAATCATCATCATCTAAGTTTGAATCTTAGATTGGAGAATCTAATGACTTAAACCCACGGGTAGATGAGTTGGCATCCTCTAACTCTGACACTCGTTATAAAACAAATACCAATGTATTAACTAAGGAAGAAGACCAACTTCAAGAAAAAATCCTTAGGATAAACGACCTTGATCTTACCAAATTATATATGGACCATTTGACCAACACCCTGGCCAAAACTCAACCAAAACCAAATCATTTTGCATTTCCATCAACCAGCATAGGTTATTATGACCATACTGATGCATTGGAACAAAAGAATAAAACCTTGAAGCCCCAAAATCAAATACAAGATTTGCAGGCTAAAATCAAAACCATCAAGTTGGGAATCAAACAACTTAAAAAAGATTATCAAAACATTAAAACATTAGTTTCTTACCAAAAGCCTAATGATCATAACCTCACCACACCGAGTGATTCAGATGAATAACTTGACAAAATTGGTGAACCAAATCTATAAGAATTAGAGAAAATGGAAAGAATTCTGGAAGACATTCTCTACCTTCTTAGAAATATTACTTCAAGGAAATATTGGATCATAATCACTCTTGTATTTCCTTATAACTCAAAACTTGAGACCATAGCCTTATTTAACACAGGCATCGATCTTAATTGCATTAACCAAGGACTTGTCTCACTACTTTTCCACAAAATATCCACTGAGAAACTCCACTCAGCCAATAAAGCAAAAATAAACATCATTGGCAAAACTGAGCTTGGTATTCTTAAGAAAACATTTCTCATCAAGATTCCATTTGTTATGGTATCTGATGTTAGTCATCAAGTCATACTAGGAACACCTTTTATGGATGTTATCAGTCCATACCTAGTAAGACATGATAAAATCAGTTTTAGCCACAAAGGAGCAACACTCAACTTTCTCTTTATAGATGAACGCAAAATTGGAAATCTCAATATCATCAAAAGTAACTCCATCCATCATTATAAGATATCTACCATTATCAAAGAAAGAGATAATAACATTCTTCACCAAGAATTCCAGACATTCTTATCTCTTCTCAAAACCCTGGAGGATTCTATATCTTCTAGAAACAAAAAAGACTTCCTAGAAGAAATTAGGAATCAAAACATTGGAATATAGCTCCAGAAATTTCCAAAAAATCTTACTAAAAGATAAGAAGAAATTTAAAAATATAACATATTACAGATGCAACAAGAAAAATCATTTCTTGGAAAACTGCCAAATCTCAATCAAAACTTGAGAAGCTAAAATTTGGTAGTAAAACATTCCAACAGGCTACAAATCTTCTCACCAGGAATCTGGAAGCTCATCAACAAATCACCCATCTACAAGCTATAGATACTAACCTATTAACAATTATACAAATCAAAACTAATCACACTGGATATCAAGGAACATTAAAACAAATCCAAAATGATAAGGGATTAAAAATCCAAACAATCAATTGTCATTGGAATAATTGTAAAAATAATTCCATTGCATGAAAAAAAATTATCCATCATTTGGTTCATAGTAGGATTTCAATTTTATCTTAACCAAAAGTTTTTATTAAAAACTTATCATAAAACTACACTTTTACAAAACCATGCATCAAAAAATATTGTGAAACAAATTTTTACTCAATGGGCACTTTTATTAAACATATATGATTTATTCTTGAACTTATTAGCAAAGATGTCGACCTATATCCAAAATTCCTAACCAAGGAAATTCTTTAAAACATGTACAATAATGAGTAAAAAGAAGAAAAAAAGGAGAAGAAGGAACCTCCTCCAAACCCTTCACATATTACCTTTTTTCATCCAAACCCATTATTACCTGGTTCCAAGCGATCCAAACATCATCACTAGATGAGTTGACATCTTCAGTCGAAGCTCATTATCAAGATATCCAAGATTGGATCTCCAACCTCAAAGACACTCCAAAATATCTGTAGGCATCGTATGATAGCATTCAAAGCATTGGAGCACACTTATCATCTGAGTCTAAGACCCCAATCTCAAAAGACAAGGAAAACGTAAAAAAGGAAGAGCCATCTTCTGAATAAAAAATTGTTTCAAAACTTAGAACTGGAATGCTTTCCATTTAAAAAAAATGGCAATGTCCTATATTAATTTCGTCCCTGCCCCGGGGAAAAAGAAATTATTCCCAAACCTATTTCAAAACCTTCATATGAGAATTTTTCAAAATATGACATTGAGATGGTCATAACTATTAAAAAGGGATTTCAAGACAAGAATCCTTATGTAGTAGTCCAAAAACGTTTTGGCAAAATTTTTTATTACAACCAAAATATTACTAGAGTATTTTGGAAATAACCGGTAGTATATAATTCAAATATTTCCTCTACCACAACCAAACTAAAGCCTAGTATTCTACTACCAAAATCCATAAAGTTATAGCTCCAACAGATTGGGGAAATGACTTATTAAAACCCCTAACCTTCCCAGTTAGTATTTCCAAATCCCTACCACATTATCAAACCTACAATTATTAGGATTATTATCATGCATGGTTCAATGCCTTTCTTATTCAAAACAAGGATAATTAACATTCATGGTTATTCCTTTTTAACCAAAAATCTATTATAAACAATTTATAGAAACGAGTATCTACAATTTGTAATAACACATTCAACATTCCCCTTGGCTTTGATACCATAAGTGCACCAAGGATCTAGGGAGTTAATCGAAGAGGTAATACTAAAGAATAAGATAACAAGATTAATAAATAAGAATATTATATTGACAAGTTATGCGGCTTAGTCGGCCATAAGTTTACAAACAATATAAATATTAAAATTATAAAATGAAAATAGAAATAAAACACACTTAAAAAATAAATAAAATTTATATAGACTAGAGAATTTCCATAAAGATTATTGAAGGAAAACTAAGAAAGGTGCGTAGGAAGTGATAAGAGAGAATTCTAGTGTGGTTGAAATAAGACTTATAATTCTTGTAGGGGTTCAAACAAGACTTATTTTTGAATGGAAAGGAGCTCTCCTTTTATAACCAAAATTTGGCACTATTGGAGATGCTTGCACTATTTGGTGAATAGTGTTATGCTGCCAATTTTATACTATATAAGATACCATTACTATTTGGGGAATAGTATTTTATCTTACACCTTTTACTGTAGTTGATGCTTTGCACTGTTGCTTGAATAGTGCATTGTTGGCCACTTTTTTACAGTTTTGTCTTTGGTGCCGACTTAATAATGCTGGCTATTGATGCTTAAGTGACTTCATGTTGATGTCCACTTGGTTATGATGTCTTAGTGATGTATTATTGATGTCACCATGATGCTAATGTTGTAGTGACGCCTTGTTGATGTCACCATTGATGGGCTCTAAATCCTTTTGAGGCCCTATGCATTGGGCTTTAATTTTTATAATACATGGCCTTTAAACCCTGATACATCCAAATGGGCTTTTATCCCTTATACAAGTAGATGAGCTTCTAACCCTAATACAAATGTATGGGTTTTTAACCCTGATATAACTTATTAGCCCTAAAAGCCATTTTTCATGAAAAAGGCCCAAGGGCCATTTTACATAGGTTTTGAAATAATATATTGTTAGAGGAGATTCCAAATAGTCTTTGTCATCATTCTGAGAGGTTCTAAATTTTCTGGTGTAGAGTCATCAGATGTGTTGCTTGGATGATCTTTATTTGTCTTTTGCTATTTGCTATATGGTGTCCAAATGGTCTGGTCTTGCTGTAGAAAATGATATATTGGCCTTTTAAGCCAAGAGTTGGTGTTGGGTTGGTTGAAACTTTTTATTCCATTCTTCCATTGGTGGTTTTAAAATTGTGTTGAGGACATTGGGTGTTATCCCCTATTTGATTTGGATCATATCTCTTGGGTCAAAGATCAATTGATATACCTAAGGGAGGTATGGTTTTGCAAGAAAGATACATAAGGTTATGGATCTTCTTTCACTCTTTGTGGGTTTAAAGAGTGTTTTGAACAAGTTATGTCTTTCTTGGATTCTTGGTAGGGAAATAGAAGACTTCTACCAGTTGGTATGCATCCAAGGTACTTTAATAGGTTTAATAGTTTGAAAATAGAATATCCAAAATGATGAATACTCTAGGTTTTGAATTAAGGAGGTAATGATCCACCTTGGTTTATGATTCCAATAATGGAAGTTTTGAGGATTGGATGAATCCAAAATACTCTGATAGTATTATGGGGTTTTAGTTAGGTTCCAAGTTTCATAGAACCAATTTATGATAATATCTTGTTTTCAAAATATTTTTGGTTCAGAAATATAAGGATTTGTTTTTATGAAATCCTTGCATAATTTTCATAATAGTGTGAGTAGTTTGTTTAGAAATATAATGAGTTGGTTTTGAAAGTGATTTTGGAGAGGACTTTCCTTTCCCTATTCTAGAGATTATGAATAAGGATGGCTCCTCTTTTTGAGAAATAATTTTGGAAGAAGCTTCTTCCTTTTGTAATAATTTTAGAAGTTATATATGCAGAGGCTAGGGACTCTAACTGTTTTGATTCTTCAATCTCTTGAAGGGAATTTTAAAAGGTTTTGAGTATTCATGAATTTTTAGAAAGGGACAAATTCCATTTTTGATTTTGGTTGGTTTTGTCATTGGATTGTGAGTAATTTTGAGTTTTGGACTAGACTGTTCTAGACTAGATGATAATGGGTTTGAAAGAAGAAATCATTATGGGTAATGGTTCTTCCTTCCAGGCGATACCAAATTTTGAAGAGGAAATGTGTTTTGAAGAAGAAAAGGGTTTTATTTGTAGTTTTTCCTTTTCATTCTTTGGTATTGCTAGGTTTTATGAGAATTCCTTTGTTAGAAATTTTGGTAATGAATTTGTATCTTTAAGGATACTTAATATATTTTGTCGTTAGGCAGAAATGTGTTTGAAGGCAATGTTTTGTAAAATATTTTATAAATATTCAATCCTTAATGAAAACAATGTATTAGATTGAAGTTTGGTAATATATAAGATTGTTAACAATCTTTGGGCCAAGAATTTATGTGGTCAGAGGTGTGTTAGGCAATCAACCCTTTCTTTCCTTGGTAAAAATGATTTATTTTATTGGTGTAAAAGAAAGTTTTGAATTATTGTGCATACATATCATCGATATAAATAATGTAGAGTTCTGAGGATGGGTTAAAAATATGATTTATTTGGAACTCAGAAAGTGCATATTTTAAATCGAATAGTACATCATTCAATTCATACTATCCAAATGGAGTAGTGAATGTTGTTTTGTAATGGTGTTTTGGCTTAAAATAAATCTTCCAAAACTCATATTTTGAAAACATGCATGGAGAATATAGTTGGGATTTTATATCTTTTTGTTGGAAGTTTGGTTTTCAAGTTTCTAGTTTTAAAATATCATTTTCTTTAGGTTGTTTGGTTTCTAGCCTAATGTTTTAATTTTTGGTTTATCAGAATTAGAATAACTTGTGACTAATTCATCATTCTGAGGGTTTTAACTATCAAAAGAGTCTTTAGAATAGGCTTCAAACTCAAAGGTTTTAATTGGAAGAGTAGAGACCTTTTGAAAAGTCTCTTTCTCAAGTTTTGATTTCTGGAATTTCTTGGAAACTCAATTGTATATTGAAGAGCTCTTATATGGTTTTGAAGATTTTTTTCTACTATAGAGTGTATTGCAGTATTTGATTTTAGTAAGAGAAATGTCAAATTTTTACAGTAAGAACTCATTTCTTTCTACGTTTCACGCATTTCCCGTTTGAGTTGTTTTTGTAACTTCAAGTCTTTCAGATTTCAAGTCCTTGGTTTTGAGTGAAACTAATCAATTCATCATAAGTGAGTTGATTATAAAATATTATATATGTCCCAAATGTTTAATGAATTTTATTTCTAAATTTTTCTCCTAAGAGGTTAGGAAGTCCTGCAAGGAACTTATCTTTCCAGTAGGGTTGGTTAGAGTCTTCATGTAGCATAACTCTACTAAGGAAGCTTTTTTGTACCAGTGAAAATCACTGAGTTTTGAACACTAATGGTTTGAAGAAACTCAGTGTTTTGATCATTTATGTGTGAGGAGTCACCCATAAATTGCAATGATATTGTTAATATCAGAGTGGGTACTAGATCTTGAATAACTTCTCAGTGATGATCAAGAATGGGTTCACCATCATTTCTAGTTTGGATAGAATTTAAGATATCCAACCATTATTGCTTGGTAAGATGGAAATCCCACTATCCTTTTAATTGGCATGAGAAGCCAGCTATAAAGAGTTTAACAACTATATTGTCTGAAGTTCTAAATTGGGTTTTATAAGCATTTGACGCCATAGTCATCTATTGTAATAGGTTTAAGATTTATTCATTGTTCATGCCATAAATATATTGTTATCTAATTCTAAGATATCAACACTCTGAGAAGTGATTTGTAATGTTCCAGGAGAAGGTACCAGAATGATTATATTTTTAGAGGTATTAGTTGCTACTACACTTTTGGTTTTGGGGTTTTCCTAATCATCATCTAGTAGGCTATCAAAATCTTCCATTGTGCTTTCTTCAGTACTGATTTTTAAAAAGGAAAAGAGTTTGGTTTCTCTTTTCTTAAGAGTGAGTTCGACTATTTATAGAATACCAGTGTTAAAGTTGGGCAAACTCTAGCTTATTTTCATCAGGGGTATTAGCATCTTGGTATAAGACACTGTTGTCCTGAAAAAGTGTTTTGAGAAATTTCAAGAGATGGTTCCTAAAAATTTTTATCATTGTAGATATCATAGTCTAAGTGTAAGACATCATTACTTGAGGTGAATTTTGTGATTCTTCTTGAATTATAGAGTTGGAGCTAGTAAGCTTGGACTTATTTTGCCAGTGTGATTTTTCAAGAGGCAGTTTCTAAAATGATTCAGAGGTATTAAGGTTTGATTATGAGATGACACTAATATTCTCTAGTTTTTAAGGTTTTTTGAAATATCAGCATGTAAGATGCTAATATTTTCAGGTGATATCTGAAATGTTTTTGGAACTATAGGTGTGGATATAGAACCAGGGATGGATTTATGTATTTCTAGCTCTTTTTTTGTTATTTGATTCTTAATGGCTTCTAGGAATTCTGTTTTGTCAAAGCTAGAGAAAACATCTATTTTTTTTGGTTTCGATGTTATAGCCTAGTAAGCTCTTCTTGGAAGATAATATTTTTAATGCTGAAAGTGGAATCTTCATGGGGGTTTTGAAGAGAAAAAGCTCTTTGGAAGAAACTCCAAAATTGTTTGAATACCAAAAACCTTTAAAAAGAATTGGTAGCACAAAAGCTTATATTAAAAAACATAAATATTCTAAAAAATATTATTATGTCAAAACCACATAAAGAGATCAAAGTCTCTTCTGATTTATAAAAAAATAGAGTTTTTTAAAGCTCTACTCAAAAAACAGCTAGAAGCTACGAACTTTAAAACTCGTGATGAACAAACACCAAACAAAAAGAAAGAAAATATTTCAAAAAATATTTCTTAAAAAAAAGGAAAGAGATATCCAAACATCTCTATCTTCTCAAAATCAACGTAGGTATTGTACCTTAGAAATACCTAATTCAAAACTCAAGGGAGTAGAAAAAAATTAGGAGATGAATCAATCACCTCTGTCAACACCTTCAATCATAACCTATGAAAATGATTTTAAATTATTAGACATGAAAACCCTACATCTAGATATTGACGTTCCCTTCAATAGCTATATCAAAACTTGGTTTATTAATAAATACTCTGAAGCAAACCAAGCAACCTTCATGAGAAAACATAGCAGGTATGTTAACCAATACCAACAAAACATAAGCTTTTTTTTATTGGCTTGAGTTATATTACTCTAGAAAGGGTAGAAACCTTAAAGCCACCATAGCCACTAAGGAAAACACCTATTTGGGGATTTGATCCACACAATCTCAATTGCTCCTCTTACGAGAGATCTATACTCAACTTTAGTCGAGGATCAAGAAATCACAAGTTGTTTACAGGATTTCTAGGATACCAAGTTCCCACCAAAGAAAAATAAATAACCAATTTCACTTATTCTAACATCAAGGCATGAAGCTCAATCTAAATCAATGTAACCAACAAGATCGAAAACTTGAGGTTTAAATAAGATAAGACCTACCTAAGAGGAACCCTTGAGACAACGTAGCATATGTTTAGCTATCATAAAATGTACATCAGTTAGGCTATAATAATTTGAAAAAGCTTACTCATAGTAAAAAAATGTCAGGTCTAGTAATAACACAATACTACATAACATAACACCAACAAGACTACGAAATTGAGAAGGATCAGTCAAAGGAAGGCCATTAGATTTGCTAAGCACACTATAACAAACCATAGAAGAATTAGCTACCTTAGAAGACTGGAAACCATCCCTCTTAAGAAACTCATGAATAAACTTGGTTTGGGTAAGTTGTAAACAAAAGAATAGGTAGTAACTTCTAATCCAAGAAAAAACTTGAGATACCCCAAATATTTTAATGCAAAAGCTTCGTCCAAATCCTTTAAAGAAAAAGCTTCATCCAAATCCACCACAAGCTATTGTAACTATAAAGCATGAGAATCAATAAAAATTACAACATCAACATAAACAAGAATAAACATCACACTTGAACTGGATCTGTATACAAATAAGCTTATGTCACTCTTGGTGTTAACAAAACCCCATGAGTGCAAACATGTTTGAGTCAATAAAGAGCCTTGTGAAGCTTACAAACCTTATTTGAATGATGAATGTCCTAAAAACCAAGTGGTTGGTTCAAGAACACATCCTCTTCAAGATCATCATTATAAGAAAGCATTATTGATATTAAGATGCTTAATGCTCCAACCAAAATGTAATGTAACTGGCAGTATGATCCTCATAGATGTCATTTTTACTACTAGACTAAATTTCTCAGTGAAATATAAATCAAGTGTTTATAGATACCCTTGAGCTACCAACCTTGCCTTATACTTGTCAAGAGTATCATTCGATTCTCCTTAGTCCTATAGACCTAAAGGTTACTATAAATTTGGCCTTAGATGGAAGATCAATAGAACTCCATGCCTTATTACATATAAGTGCAACATACTCCATTTGCATAGTTTGTCTTCATTCAAGATGCACACAAGCCTTATGGAATTTTTTAGGGGAAATAAACAACTTAGTTGTTGAAAACATCTTTGGTTATAAATTTCCTATATTACTACGTGTGACCATATAGTGGCTATTACCAAGAGAAGGAAGAGATTTTAGAGCCACCCTAAGAAATATACTAGGTAAAGAAGAACATGGAATAGCCATACCAGGAGTAGACTTAGAAGAAGAATGAGATACATTAGAGTATGAGAAGAAAAGTTTAAGAAAGAGGCATGAATAGAGACTAAGGTGTGCAAACTATAAGGCAACAAGGAGCTAAGAAGAGAAAAAGGATGTGTAAGACTAGCTTGCACAAAAGTTATGACATGAGGTGATTGATTCACCAAGCATTAAGGACTTATAAATGGTTTACTAGATTGGACTATAGCACAAACAATGCACAAATACTAGGTTGTGAAGTCTTACAAACACCAATAGATAAATGTCAACTTGGGACATGTAAAGTTGAAAAAGGTAACTCTGTATGAAATGCAGAACTAGACAAGACAAGCTTTTGGCTAAAAAGAAACTCAAATCCAGGAAACACCACATTCTATTAACTAAACTTTTGTGATTTATCATGTCAAGACAAGAATAATCATGTTGGTTAGAAGCATAACTAAGAAAAGTACACACCACAGAATGAGCTTGAAATTTATTTTTAATATATGGTCTTAAGCAGGCAAAGCATGAGCATCCAAAAATCATGAGATAACCATAATGTAGTTTCTTAGAGAAAAAAAACGAATATGGTGACTAAAAATGCAAACTTTCACAAGGAAGTTTATTTAATGTATATACAAAACTTTGAAAATCAAATAGTCAATACATAATAGGAACACTAGATTTGAAAAAAAAAATTAAGTCCAATATCAACAACACTAAAATGTCTAGACTCATCCCATATTGAGGAGATGAATAAGGACAAGTGACCCTAAAAATCACACCACAAGAATCAATCAAATGAATGAAAGGTTGAAATTCAAATACTCTATCACATTGAACCTTTTTAATAGTTGTACTAAATTGACATTGAGTCATTGCTTTAAATTTAATAAAAATAGACAATGCTTGATCTCTAGTTTCAAGAAAATAAATCCATTAAAATCTAGTGAAATCATCCTCTATAAGAAAAAAATATTTTTCACCTTTAAAACCAAGATTAAGAGAAGGTCTCCAAATGTCAATGTATAATAAATCAAAAGATTTACTAGAATTTACATGATTTGAAACATAAGGAAGTCTATGAGACCTTGCCCTAGCTCACTTATTCCATAAGAATTGAACACTTTCTTTACAATAGGTTGCGAAGCATGACTAAGCATGTCATGTAAAATTGAGCTAGAGGTAAGTAAGGCGACTCTTTGGCCAATCTGTATAGAGACTTTAGGTGCACTTTCCACTAATTTATAAAAGCCATTATCCATCAATCCTTGAATTAGGATTTTCTTCGTATAATTTCCCTTAACAAAGAAACAATTTTCATGAATTTCAATGAATGCACAATTATCTTTACAAATTTATAAGTAGACACAAAATTTGTAGTAATAACAAGCATATGAAAAACATTATTCAAATAAAAAACATTGCTATGACACTAGATAAAAGATTAGAACCAGTGATTTTTATAGGAACTTTACCACCATTTCCAATTAGAACTCCATCTAATCCAGTGTATACAGAGATATTTTATGGATTTCCTGCATCATTAGTAATATGATGAGTAGCACCACTAGCTAATACCTAAGAATTGTCTCCTATACTTCCTCGCTCTCTAGAAAAAAAGCCACAAATGAACTAGCTTCTTGACCTTATCCATGAGCATTGTTATTATGATCATAAATCAAGTTCTTGATAGAATAACATTAAGAAGAAACATGACCTGTCTTATAGAAAAATTGACATTGGATACCATGACCTTTTCCTCTATTAATGTTTGTTTCAATCACCTTGATAATTGTTTGTGCCATTATTGTTATTCAAATATTATGAATTTCCTTTGTTCTTGTTCATAACAAGATTATCTTAACAAACCAAATTATCCCCAATCCTGTCTTGTTGAGATAAAAGACTTTCATAAGAGAGTAATCTGCTCTTCATCTCTTCTAAATAAAACATATTACATCTTCACCTCTTACACGGGTTTTATCTTGTCCCCAAACTATTACTAATGGTAACACTTATTTATTCATCATATACATGCCTTCATATGCCTCCCAATTCATTGACTATTCCTTTTATCCTATTAAAATAGTCACTGACACAAAGAATCCTTATGAAATTTTTGTAACTGCAATTTTACTCCATAACTATAGCCTTATTAGAATATGAAAAATTCAATTCTAGAATTTTCCACACGTCAAATGCAATTTCCTTTATTGAAATAATAGAATTCATGCTGCTTGAAATCAAACTATAAATCATGCTCTTAAACACATCATTCACTCTAGTCTAGAACACATATTCATGATTAACTAGTTTTATAACTTTAAGAAATCTTAAACATTCAATTCTTCGTCCATTGACAAAATCCTCTACACCATATGCCATGATCAACCTCAACAATTGATCTCTCTTGGTGAGAAAGTTACTTTGATTGAGTTTGATGCATATAGAGACATTTGTTGGTGAAACAGATGTTGTCAACTATGTGAGTTGCTTAGTGCACAATGCTTTAACTCATTTTAAGACCTTTGTCACATTCATATGAGTGTTTATATTTTGATCTCCAATGGAGATTTGATTCACATCTTTATTCAACTCTTCCATGATTCTTAAAATCCTTTGCTCTGATACCCTACACGAGAATGAAATGAGAGGAAATAATCTTGTATCAAACTTTAAGAATGAATTTAGATGAGAGATACTATTGAGTTTGTGTTAGATATATATACAAAACTCTTACCAGTGATACTATTACATATGGATTGATTTTTTACACCTCATAACTAACTATATGTTAACTCAAATACAATCTTGTAGTATTATTTTGAATTAATAGTAAAAATAACTTTTAAAAAATAATAATTATAAAATAGAACAATTTTTATATTAAAAAAAGTCTAGTACTTCATATTACATTGAACATCATTCAATTAGACATCTTTAAATTGAACTATGATTATTTAGATCCATTCTATTTTAAACAACGTTCATTTGACCTCATTCAATATTATTAGGTTGTTATTTTTCATTGTTATAAATTTTATGAATATTTTTTTATAATTACTCTATTATTTTATTTTTATTAAAACTTTGATGTAACATTTTGACTTGTTGTCATTTCTTAATTGTATTATTGTATCTTGAAAAATTATATGGAAATAAAAGGTGAAATTTCTTTAATTATGACTAATCAAAGGCAAAATCAAAATAAAAAAAAGTTTGATGATGGATAGGATTTCTAGGAGAGTCCCAAAAAAGTTAATGAAGGCATGCAATTAGTAATTGTGACAATTACAATAAAATTTCATACTTGAGGTAACATAGGTGGCTTCTTAAATTACAATATATATTTTTAAATTAAATAATATTTAATGTAACTTATGTTTATGAATTTTAAAATAATATTTTCACCCCACAAGATTGTAAGGTTTATGAGTGTTGATGATATTTGTGAATAAAACGTTTAAATGTAAACCAATTTATATGCGCATTTTCATGTCTGCTATTCAAGCCAAAGAAGCTTTCAAGCTTCAAGTCAATATATTTAAGGTGTATACTTATTTTTAATCACGTTGGAATACATATTATATACTTAGGAATTTTGGTATATATACTGGTCGATCAATCGATGTGGTAGATTGATCGATTGAGTATGATTATATATGATCTATGTCTTCTAGGGTTGATTTTTCAAATTGATGCTGATTGATCAAAGTTGTGTTCTATCAATTGAGGGAATGGATCGATTGAGAATCAATCATGTTCAATCTACCTAGTCTCGAATTTATTTTAATCATTTCTAGATAGATCGAAAATGTGTTTTGATTGATGGAACTTATAGGTTTAATCAACGAGCCTAGATTGGATTGATCGAGCAGGTAGGGTTTTAACTTAAAAACCTTTTATGTACTCAAGCCAAAAGTGTTCTTTTACCATATTTCCCTATTAATTATTTCTCTATGGTTTGTTTAGGGGATATAATAATAATTACTCTTAAACCTAACATTAGGGTTTCACTTCCCCTATACAAAGCAACCAAATGCTTCTTATTTTAAACAACCACATTCATGTTATTCTTCTAATTTTGTGTGTGTTCCTTCTCCCCTAACATTGTGTAGTTATGTTTGATTGATTAATAAGCCTTATTATTTTGTGATATTATGATTATATATTTATACAGATTCTTTTTGATTGGGTTCTTGAATGTTTGGATCAAATAATTTTATGAGTGATCATAATTATTTGATTTGATTATTCAACTTTAAAGAAGCTATCTTTATTGAACTTGTGCTTCAACTTTTGTTCTAGGGTTGCTAGATGAATTAAATTAACTAATTTATTATTGAATCTTCTAGCTAGGGTTTTTCATTATTGAGTCTTTCCTAGGACACACTTTGCACTTTTTTTATTGTGCTAACATTTTAGGTTTTGTTGAATGGGGTTGATTGCTTGTGTGACTCATGTTATAAGAAAATTGGTCTGAATCTGTATATCTATCTTCTAGAGATTGTTAAAGAAGTAACAGTTTGTAAGTAGACTACTTTGGGGGTTTTAACTTGGAGGGTAGTATAAGATATGATCATGTTATTAAACATTGATTTTCATGTTGTGATGTAAGTTGTTTCCACATAAAATATAATTTGTCAAGCTCTTATTTATTTTTAGCTTTATATTATTTACACATGATTGCATATCTGACCACTTGTGAATTTTTAATTAGATATAATTCAAAAAATGACCTATTCACCTACCTCTAGGTTAATTATATCCATAACTATAAACTCTCAATTGGTATTAGAGTGAGTCATTAGATATTCTTAGTGTTTGCCTAGGACCTTGTTATGGGTCATTTGGGAAAGGGTTCATCTACAAACTATACCCCTTTCTTTGATGGGTATAATTACCCATATTGGAAGGATAATATAAGTAATGTTGCTAACCATATACATAAACCAAATATAATGTTGTCACACTTAAACCTAGGAAAGAATGAACCGTTGAAGAAAAATTGGTAGTAACTAGAACCAAAACAATTAATGTTATCTTTAGTGTTATGTCTGCTTATAAGTTTTTTCATATTTTTGATGTTAATACTACTAAACATGCTTGGAATACTTTAGAGGTTTTCCATGAGGGAACGACACAAGTTAAAAGAACTAAACTTCTCATTTTAGTCACTAGGTTTGAAAACCTTAGGATGGAAGAAACTAATTTTTTTTTCTAAATTCTATTTTGAGCTATTTGATATTGCTAGCACCTCTGCCAATCTCAAAAAGAAAATTAAGGAACCCGTGTTGATTTGGAAGATTTTTTACTCATTACCAGATTGATTTCATTCAAATTAAAGTCATTACCATTGATGAAAGCATGGATGTAGATACAATCAAAATTGAAAAACTCGTTGGCTTACTTTAAACCTTTGTGATGACTTTTCTAGCACCTAAAAGAAGAAAGATATCGCTTTCAAAATCACCATGATTGATGATGGTGGTATTGATAATGACGAGGATGATGAATAATTGAAACTCTTATCCAAAAGACTCAAGAAAATCATCAACCATGACCATTTATAGACTAAATGACAACCAAGCCATTCAAGGGATCAAAATCTAAGATAACTCAAATCTATGAATTCTGAAGGTAAGAAAATTAAACCGACTTGATCAAAATGTTTTGAATGTTATGGGATTGGTCATTTTACATTTTAATGTTCTAACAAAAAGAAGAGAACTATAAGAGCTTTCAATGCTACTACACTTAGTGACTCAAAAAGTGACAATGATAATCCAAATGAATCAAAAAATAGTGGCAGAATCAGAAAATAGTGGCACCAACTATTTAACATTTACTACAACTATTAACAAACATTCCAAGAAGACCAATAATAAGGAATGTTATTTTGAATATTTACTCAATAAATTTAATACTAATAGTCTTGATGAGTTGTTTATAGATTTAGTGGGTTGGAAGAGACAAAAGGATTTGTTACTTGTAGAATTAACAAAACTAAATGATGAAGTTAAATCCTATGAAACAAATTCTTCAATTATAGAAAAAGAAAAATTAATCTATCTGAACTTGTTGATGGTTTGCATTCAAGTATTGCAAATCTTAAATAGGAAAACAAAAATCTTATGTAGGAACTTGAACAATCAAAGGAATTCATGAAGAGTCTAACAATTAGAGCTAAAAAGATAAACAAGGTTCTTAACTATGGAAAACATTTTATAGATAAGAGAGGGCTAGGCTATATAAATGTGTACTCTACGACATCATCTTCAAAAATAACTCAGTTTGATACACATTGTAACCTTTCTTCTTCAATGATACACATGGCCTTGGTTAGAAGGATGAGGGCTCCATACCTTCAACATCAAAAACCACATGTGTAAGGATTTCTAACTCTATCTTATTGTTACACTTATGTATGAAGAACCATTGCACCTATAGTTGAAAAACTGTTAAGTTTGTGCTTGTCTATCATCATTTGGTAAGAAATGTCATACTAGGTCCATGTGTATATTTTTGTTAAGTACTACCCATGTTGATAATCCTTTCCATGATTTTAGTTATAGGGCTCACTATTATCGTCCATCTATGTATAATATGTCCAATAATTTTATAAAAAAGCATGAACTTGTTGGTTGAAAGAGGCAAGTGAAATTCAACACATTTAATTCGAAGACTAATTATCATCAACCTATCATGAATGTTGCATCTTCATTTAGGGTTAATTTAAAATCCAAGAACATGCCAATGACAACTAAGGTAATTGATTTCAAATCTAAATATATATGGAAACCAAAATTCAAGAAAGTATGGGTTAGGAAAGATTGTCTCTTTCTGATCAACTGATCGTCCTTCATTGTTTACTTAGGTACTTTATTAAGTATTTAATAAACCCTAGTTGTGCATCTTTAGTAGGTTTTTATTTTTATTTTTATTGTGTTTAGAGGGTGTAGATTTGTTTAAACAATGAAATAGACTTTACATACTACTTTCACTTTCAAAGTTATTTTATTCAAATTGACTTTTTTTGAGCAATTGAGTATTTTGACTTGTGCATTTATATACTTTCTCACAAGAAAATTAGTCAGTAGAAGTATGGTAAATCAAAATTTCATAAGCAGTCAAACCACCAATCACATATATGTAAAGTAATATAGAAATAAAAATATCAACACATGATATTTTTAAGTATAAACAACCTAGGTCACACCAAGGCCCTAAGTGGAAAACCATCAGACCATCTAGCTATCAACTATGAAAAATAAGTATCCATTTACAAGGTTAGGACTCAACTACCAACCCAGGTAATGCTCCTAAGTAAGCTACCTATAAACTGTTGCATTGAATGTAGTCTCTACAATATATGCATTTGGATCTAGATTAGCATTCGGACAAACTCGAGTCCCACGAGTTAATTGAACCCGTACTGTTGTAACCTAAAATATTAGCACATAAACACAATTGCAAGTGTGTTTCCTAGAGCATATTCAATAAAAAAGACAATAACTAGTTGATTTAAACAATATATCAGATAAATAAATAAAATAGTAGCTTTAGAATAATTAGTTTAACCATAAGTTTAATAAAGATAGCTTCTTTAAAGATTGATAATCAAACCAAATAATTATGATATGATACACACAATTATTTGATCCAACAATGCTAGAATGAAAATAAAAAAGAAGTTATAAGAACATATAACAAAAAAATATCATAAACCAATTAAACTTATTAATCAAACACAATCACTAGCATTTGATAGATTAACTAAATAAAGAAACATAAATAATTACGATCTTATATTTGCAAAACAAGATAGAGAATAAAAGATGAAGAGAATATGCACAATAGCTCTTGTGTGGTTATTTCAAAAATTATGATTAGCTTTGTATTTATAGAATATTTTAAAGCATATTAGTTTAAAGTGTATTTACCAGATATCCATAAAATTAGTTAAAACATGTTTATGAAATAAGGACAATACTGTAAAAAGCTAATCCAACTCATATTAGAAATACGTTTTAAAATTAGATAATTGGCTTCTTTATCAATCCATTCAATTGGTCGATCAATTGAGTACATTGGTCAATTGATTGAACATCCATTCTATTGATCGAGAATAAAAATATACTTGATATGTGATCGTTAAGATATGATAGGTTTTTTGGCTTGAAATATTCTTTAAGATACATCTAGAACCAAAAATTATAATTAAAGGTTTTGTTTCACAAATATTGCCAATACTAACATAAACCTAACATCATATCTAATGATCAATACTGATAAGAACTTATCCACACACTCACTAAACACTTATGTATGTAATTCTTGAAGTTTATAATTACTTTTATAAGATTTAAAGCCTTAAGCTAAACTTGCTTGCAAAATTTTGTTTGAACTCCATTTTTCACTTTATAAACAAATGTAAAGAAAGGCACCTAGTTTGAGAGCTACCAACTATGATAATAAACTTTTGGCTTGTGTAAGATTCCTTAACAAAAAAAAAGGAAAAATAAAAGAGAAAAGGATATAAAACATAAAAAGTTTTGCAAGCACAAAAAGAAAGAGCCAAAAGTGGTTATACAAAATGAAAATAAATAAATAACTAATTCTTAAATATAGAAAAGGGAATAAAAAGTGTAAGTTCTTTCTTGGTATATAGTTTTTATTTTGTGAAATTGATGATGCAATTGCAATTTTTCATGATAGGTGATATTCTTTCCTTTGAATCCTCCATGGATGATTATAAATAAGTTAATTGACATACTTTTGAAATCTAAACATGTTTAAATAAGTCTACTTTCCTCATTTAAAGAGAAAAATTATATATATCATATTCTATAAATTTTTGTTTTATACTACTTTATTTTGAAGAGTCATAAAACTTAGAGGGAGTTTATTCATTGCATACATCACATTCCTACTCTTATTGAATTTAAGCTTTAAAGTTAAATTATATTTTCGTATAAAAAAATTGGGAAGAAGGGAAGGGGTGGTTATGAGATATTGCACATAGGGGGAGGACACATTGATTAATTATTCAATTTGATATGTCATATAAGGGGAGAACTTTTAAATGTTAAATGTTCTATCTATTACCATTCTCTGATTATGTTTTGCTTCACCTTACTATCACTAGGTACTCTAAACTAATAATCAATGAGTCTTTCAAGACAATTTACATGCCAATTTTTCTTTTGATTTTCGGTGTACATATGAGCTGTCAAAGATTCAATTAAAGATGGTTTCATCAGATCATAGGATAGTATTACTATATAAATTTATTTTTCCTATAAGTGTCATGCAGCGAGATAAAGGTTTTGTCACACGATTATGCCAAAGGGGGAGATTGTAACGTATAATGTATTGGTGATATTCATGAAAAAAATGTTTAAATTTAAACTAGTTTCTAGGAGCATTTTTATGTCTGTTATTCAAATTGAATAAACTTTCAAGCTTTAACTCAATGTGTTTTATGTATATACTTATTCTTAACCATGTTAGAGTACATATTATAAATATAGGAACTTTCGTATATAAACTGGTCAGTTGATCAAAGTGGTAGGTCGATGGATTGAGTATCGATCTTGTACCATATATGTTTTTTTTATTGATTTTCAAATAGGAGTTGATCAATCAAAGTTGGGTTCGATCAATCAAGGGACTGGATTGATTGAGAATTGACCATGTTCAATCTACCTGGTTTTGAGTTTATTTTAATCATTGCTTGATCGGTCAAAACGTGTTTTGATCGATCAACCTTTTAGATTCATTTGATCGAGCCTGGACTGGATCAATTAAGTGGCTAGGGTTTCAACTTTAAAATCTTTTGTGTACTCTAGCCAAGAGTGTTTTTTTACCATATTGTCCCTATTAATTAATGCTTTATGGTTTGTTTAATGGACAAAATGGTAATTGCTTATGAACCTAGTAATAAAGGTTCATCTCTTCTATATAAACAACCTAATGCTCTGTATTTCAAACAACAACATTCATTATATTCTTCAAATTGTTTTTGTGATTTCTCTCTCTCTTTCTCAAATTATTTTGCAAAAACTGAATCATATTTTGGTTTAGGCTTATTTCTTGAATTAATCTATCAAACATTGTGTGATTATGTTTGAGTAATTAATAAGCTTGATTATTTTATGATATTGTGATTCCATGTTCATATAGCTTAGATATTTTTTATTAGATTCTTGAATATTTGGATAAAATAATTTTGTGTATAATCAAAATTATTTGATTTGATTATTTAACTTTATAGAAGCTATTGTTATTAAACTTGTGCTTCAACTCTTGTTCTAGAATTGCTAGATAATTTAAATTAATTGATTTATTCATGAATCTTCTATCTACAATTTCTCATTATTGTATATGCTCTAGGACACACTTTACACTTGTGTTATTATGCTTACTGAACGGGTTTGATTGCTTATATGACTTAAGTTATCAGAACGTTGGTTTGGATCCATATACCTATCTCGTGGAGACTGTGAAAGAAGCAATGACTTGTAAATAAATTTCTTTGAGGGCTTTATCTTAGAGGGTAGTATAAGACCTTTCCTTATAATTGAACATTGATTTTCATAGTGAATAGTTCGATAGATCAATAGTTTTCTTTTTACGTAAGTGTTGTAGGCTAAGGTATTTTTAACTAAAATATCGTGCATCAAGTTATAATTTATTTTGATTGTATATTATTTACACATGATTGCATGTATGCCTACTTGTGAATATTTAATTAAAAGTATTTTAAAAATTACCTATTCACCTCTCTCTAGGTTATTTAGATCCTTAACTATGAACTTTCAAAGATAATAGGTAACAAGTTGGAGTTAAATGACATAAAATATATTTTAATATGTATAAAATTTGAATTTTAGTTTAAATTATAAGATAATCCAAAATTAAATGTCTATTAAATGATTGATTAATTAATGTTAACACATTGTTTAAAAATACATAAATAAGAGATGAATGATAAGAGTACATGAATTTATATATATTTTTGTATTCATATCACTTATTTTATATTATGCATCAAAATTACTTAAAAATAAATTATTTTTCTAATTTTCATTATAATTTTGATATATAACATAATATAAAAAGATATGTTAAAAAATGGGTGCTATGATATTAGCATTTTTCTATATATTAATCCTTTTCAATTAATTAGCTTTTCAACTCCAGAAATGTAGTCCTGCTTAATTCTACACTTTGACATCCAAGATTTGTCCATTTTCTATTAATGACATTAATTAAGCATATTAATTATGTATCAAATCAATACATTTCAAGTATTATTATATATAAATTTCGTAATTATTAGAATATATACCAAAACATACATAATACAAAACATTTATCATTTTAATAATTTTACAATTGTATTACTTTTACTTAATAAAATATAATTATTTATATGTAAATAAATTTATCCACGTACTGTAAATATTATAGTTCCTCAAACCCACAACATGTAGATATTATTTCCACAGAAAATAAGCCAAACATATAATAACAAGCATAATACAAAACATACATAAATCAAACATTTATACAAAAAATAAAGCAAATGGAATAATAAGTGCATAGAATAATAGAAATACTTACAAGAGTAAATGAAGTGACTTAATGAAGGAAATGAAGAAAAAATGGGTGTTTTGTAAGTGAGAATAAGTGAGAAAATGGGTATAAAAAATTTGAGTATTTCACTCAAAACAATAGAGGATTTGAAAGATAATGAGAAGAGGAATATAACCCACAAAACGGCGTTAGAAATGGTGGTTAGAGGTGGTCAGAAAATAAGAAAGAGTGGAGGGTGAGCTCAGTTTTGGGCGAAGGGTTCCTACACAATTGAAATTTGGAATTCTGCTAGTGAAGAAGAGAGAAGAGAAACGGTAATAAACACATGGATAGCGTTGGTTGATGTGGTGAACCGACACTATCCACACAGTTTAAAATTGAAAATTTTTTTAGGTCAATTATTATTTTATTTGAACTCTTTAAAATTGTAAACTACATTTTTTAATAAAAACAAATACACATAGGACATAGCATCGGTTCACCACGTCAACTGATGCTACGTCCTACGTGGATAGCATCGGTTCTATATCAAACCGACTTTAAATTCATTATAAGTTGTTTTTTTTTCAAAAAATGACTTTACATATTGACTTAAGTACCCTTTTTGTAGTAGTGGAGACATAAGAAGAGAGTATCCTTGTATTTATCTCAAAAAATATTACATTAACCTTGTTTTGTAGAGATTTAACATGATCAACCCTAAGCCAGTTAGCACACCCTTGGCCAGTCACTTTCACCTATCCAAGGATCAATCACCTCAGATGGAGGAAGAGAGAGAATTCATGGCTAAGGTTCCTTATGCATTAGCCATTGGAAGTTTGATATATGTGATGGTTTGCACGAGACCAGACATTGGCAATGCAATAGGAGTTGTTAGTAGGTTTATATCAAATCCAAGGAAAGGCCCTTGGGAAATAGTCAAGTGGATTTTGAGGTATAAAGAAATGTTTGTACTTTTGTAATGGAGAGTTAAAAGTACAAGGCTACGTAGATGTAGACTTTGGAGGCGAAGTTCATCACCGAAGAAGCACCACCGATTATATATTTACTGTTAGAACTACAGTTGTTAGTTGGATGTCACAAATACAGAAGATTGTTAGTCTACCCATTACAAAGACTGAGTATGTGGTAGTGACTGAAGCTAGTAAAGAGATGGTATGGCTTCAAGGTTTGTTAACTGAGTTGGGATTCAAACAGAAAAAGAATGTTCTACACAGTGATAGTCAAAGTGCGATACACTTGGCAAAGAATTTAGCATTTCATTCTAAAACCAAGCATATTGGGCTTCATTATAACTTGATTAGATCTCTATTAGAATATGATGTCTTAATACTAGAAAAGATTCAATGGTATTTTAAGGAAAACTAATTTCCAATTTAACTAAACTGCATGTATTGGTTAATATAGATATGATTTTCTTAGAATTTTAGAAATCCTATTTAAGCAAGCTTCAAAAATAAGAACAATTGAGAATAAGATGAAGTGGCTATAGTAAGTTCTACAACACATACAAAACTTTATTTCAAGTTAACGAATTACATTGTACATAAAGGAAAGTTTACATACAAGTAGTTGCTATAATAACTCTAACAATTAGTTCAACAACTGTGTAGTTAATTATATTGGCTAGGGTCTAATACAATGTAGCACACACATCTAATGCACCTTCCTAAACTCACTGCACACATACACTCATAGTACATAGTCAAATTTATTGTTTTGTTAAAATAGTTTCACCTTTAACGAATGGATTTGGATAGTAGGAAGTTGTTTGATGAGGATATCTACTAGTTTCTCAGCTGAAGAAACATGCTTAATGATCAATTGATTTTGTAAGACCTTATCTATAGAAAAATGCTAATCAAGCTCGACATACTAGTTGCGTGCATGCAAGACATAATTATGAGCTAGACTTTGAGTTCTTAAATTTTCAAACAAAAGAAAATGAATAGCAGCCAAAGGTAGATAAAGCTCGAAAAAAAGGAGCATAGTCATGATACTGTTGTAGTTACCATTGCCTTATATTTAGATTTAGTGCTACTTCTAGAGACCACCTTTTGTTTTAATTTATGCTAAGATAGGAAATTTGTGCTAGGGAAGACACAATAGGCACCTATGGAACATCTGTTATGCACACGTGATGCCCATTTAACAGCATAGTAAGTTATGAGATGAAATTGAAAAGAGTTGAAGAATGTTAAACCATGAGAAATGGTACACTTCAGATAGGGAAGGAAGTGTTTAATAGCAATCCAATGAACCTGAATGAGCTTTGTTATGAACTGACATAGCTTGTTGACATTAAAATCTATATTAGGTATGATTAATGTGCCATATCACAATCTCCCAACCATACTTCTAAACATACTAGGATCAATTAAAATAGCTTCGTCATCTTTGCTTAACCTCTTACCACAAGTCTGGGTATCCAGAAGTTCTTTTACATGGTGTGTCACTGTCTTTAGAGTCAAGCAAGCCATATTTATCTAGAAGTTCTTTTACATACTTTTCCGGATTGAGATTAAGCACATCACTACCAAAAGTGACCTCTACGCCTAGAAAGTAATTCAAAACATCCAAGTCTTTGAGAGCAAAGGCAGAGGGAAGAGTAAGAACTACTTGTAAGCAGCACCATTTAATACTTCTTGATATTTTTGATGAAAAGAGAAGTGTCTAACTTTGAAGCAATAAACCTCAAGGAAAGGAGAAAGGTACTGAGCTTAATGAACCACACCTTAAGGGCATGTTTTAACCCATACAAAGCTTCAACCAGCTTGCAAACAAAACATTCACCTTGTTCAAAATTAGAAGATTATACCATACAAACATCCTAACTCAGATCTCCATTTAAGAAGGTATTATTGATGTCACTTTTCCTAACTTTCCAACTTTTAGAGAAGGCCAAAGCAATAATGATTCTAATAGTGGTATGCTTGATCATAAGGGAGAACATCTCAAATAAATAAACACAAGAAAACTACGATAACCCTTTTACCACTAAACAAACCTTGTAGATATCTAAGGTTCTATCAACTCTAACACAAAAAACCATTTGCAACTATAACTATTTTACTAGGAGGTAGTTTAATCAATTCCCAAGTGCCATTTTGTAGCATGCTATTAATCTCAACCTGCATTACTTTGTTCCACTCTAGTACGTGGAAAACATCCTTATAAGACTTAGGCTCAAGTAATATTGAAACCCCATGAACTGTGAAGACTTTAGGTTTAATGATACCAAACTTACCTCTAGTGACCATAAGATAACAGTTCAAAAGAAGAGAAGTACAAGTAGTGTTAATAGATAAGTCAACTATGATATTCAAATTATTGGTAAGAAGAGGTATGACACTTAAGGCCCAAAACACCAATGCCAATGATAGGATCATAAGACACCAAAGGTAAAGACTCACTAGACATAGATAAATACAAAGACTAAGAACCATTGGATGTGGACGCATCATTTGCTAAAGACAAAAGTGTTGGAGTAGACATAGACTCAATGGACATAGGTTCATAAATAAGTGATGTTAGATATATAGGAGGTGACAGAGATGTAGGCAAACACCCTGGTAATGAAACATTGGGTGTAGAGGGTACATACACAGACTGAGTTATAGAAGGCATGGGTCAAGAAAGTGATAACTAAGATGGGACATGAAGAAAACTACAGGATTTTAAGGATGGAATAATGGAAGGGTCTGAATTACCCTCAATATAAGGAAATATAAGCTCAACAAAGGTAGCATGTCTGGTTGTATAAAATTTTGAACTAGAAATATTAAAACATAAGAGCTATATTGTTTAGGGGCATATCCCATAAAAGCACACAAAGTAGAAATTGGTTGAAGTTTCTCTTTTATTATAGTCTCTTAAGCAACAAAAACAAAGACACTCAAAGGTTTTAAAAAAGACTGATTAGAAGGCTTTTGAAAAAGCAAATCATAAAGAGAGTGACCTTTGAGAACTTTAGAAGGCAATCTATTTAAGAGAAAGCAAGTTGTTTGGAAGGCATAGCACCATAATAGTGTATGAACCTTAAAATGAAACAATAGAGCCAAAACCTTTTCAATAGTCCTTCTATGGCTACTTTCAAAAACACCATTTTCAAACATGGTATAAGGACAACTATACCTATGAAATACACCTTGTTTCTTAAGAGTTTTGATAATTGATGACTCTATGAAAATAGTCTTTAACTCATTTTTTACTTAATATTTACTTTTTTTATTCAATAAATAGTTTTTTTGGGTCAAAAATATTAAAATATAAACTTTTTAATGAAAAATAGTGAAAATATAATATTTGGAAAGTTTTGGGATTTTTCTAAATTTTTTATGAATTTTTAATGCAGGACCAATTACAAGTTTCCACGTGGTATGTCACGCAAGTAGAGGAGCTGACTGGGCAAGCCACGTAGATGCCATACAAGCACGGATAGCAAATCACATTACGTTGTGTGTGAGGGGACAAAATGCATTCCACATGTCAACACGACGTTCAATCCGAGTTCAAAAATTGGTCAACGCACCATGCCTTGTGTCAATACACCATTACTCCACGGGTTCCTCCCATGCACCACGCCATCCTTTTCTGCAAATCACGTTGCACTACGTGTCATTGAATCAGCAAGCATTGACTCTAACCGGTCTCCTCTACCACACATCGTTCCCTGATTTGCCTAGTGAATTTCCTATGCGACGTGTCTTGCTGGGATTTACTAGAACTGTTAGTTTTGATTGTTTTGATGGTAGCCATTGATCTGAAGCTGATCTGATGGTCTAGATCGCACCTGAACTTTATTTAAGCCCCTAATCACTCCATAAACCCTAATTGGCCTCTATTAGCATAATTTTGGTCAATTTTTGGAGCTAAAAAGAGAAAAAAATAAAAAAAATTCAAGAGACAACACGATTTTGGTGGAGATTCAAGAGGACATTAATACTACAATTTAAGAGATTGATTGTATTTGTTTCTACTATTTTCTTAATCAATTTTTATGTCTTTTTTTATGAAAAATATGAGCTTTATGAATACAATTATGTGTATTTAATTTATTAATCTAGGGATCTTATGAACCCAATTTTCACCATATGATGATTTAATATTTTAACTCAATTATAATTTTAATTTAATTATATTATTTAATCTAATTTGTATACTATTAATTGTTTGGAAAATAATTTATCTATAGAGGCAATTAAATAGATTTGAGAGAATATTTTAATTGTTTGTCTTGATTAAATAACATACATAGTTCCTAGGCAGAGATGTTTGATTCTTATGTGTGTGATCTATAATTGATGAACTTAATGAGTAGTATGCAATATAATTAGCATGAGAGTGTGATTAAATTAATTATTATATGTTGTGTAGTTTACTTGAGATAGGAATACATGCTAGGTTAGATTCAATTGATCATGTAATTAATTGATAATTATATTGGGGGGATTTTAGCGAGTTGCATGTTTAGAAAATTGGGGGATTAAGTATTTCTAGATATTTTCATATATCCTTTTAGTTACCAAATCTAATTCAATTATTACTATTTACTTTTAGTTATTTTAATTTTGATTTCTTAAAATATAAAAACACAAAAAAATTGATTTTTATTTTTTTAGTTTTAAAAATTAGTTTTTAATAAAATAATCTCTGTGGAACCATCTTTACTTATCATTATATTACTTGTTACCATACGTATACTTGTGTATTCATTGCACACATAATTTGTGTGGTGATCAATGATAGGTTTGAACTTAGTACCACCATCAGTTTGAACACATTTCACCAAGGTAGAAAACTATTTTCAATTATATTTTGAAAACACATGAAAACATGAGAAGTTTGATCTTTCATTTGTAAGGGAAATAACCAACAAAACCTACTAAAAACACAGGGTTTAGAAAGCACTCCCTTTACAAAAACAAATAGAGAGAAATTCAATCAGCACATTATTATCGCCACATAATCTTTAAATTGACAATAAATTTGGTACAACATAGGGTTTATGAAGCAATTTTTTAATAAAAAGGAAGCGATCATTTCTATTTTGTAAAATCCCTGAACCAACATTAGCGATTAGAATTTGATTAATTTTCCTACTATTATACCATGAAAGCCAACAACATTGTAGCATTAGTTCCACCACACTGATCTTGAACACTTGCTTGCATTGTAGTGGGTGTTTCTTGAGAATTTGACTTTATCTTGAAGTGCATCTCTTAAAAGATAGCATGAAGCAACACTTTGTCCAATCTTATCACATATTTGACAAACTAATTTCTTTGAACTTCATTTCTTGAAATTCTTATTTTCAGTAAAATTTCTTTGAGACTCATTAGCAGTGTAACTAATACATTCAGTTGAATCATCAATTTAAACCTTATTTTAAATTTCTTAAGATGTTGTAAATTAGTATATAGAAATTAATGGTCTTTACCACATAGGATTTTGAAAACTAATACAAAAATGGGGGTTTTGATTTTGTAGACGGAAACTTAATTCTATAAACTAAATATTAATACAAGATCTAAATATTACAATAAAAATATAAATAAAAAAATGATTATACATCATTCTCTACCACTAGTATGTATTGTAAATGAATAAAATAATATTTTAATATCCTATTCTTTGATTATATCAACTCAAAGAAATTAACAAGCTCAAATTTTTTGATCTCTTCTTACCTATTTGTTGAATTGAATAAGCTCTTAATTCAATCTTTTCATAATGAAAATCTAGAATAAGCTCTCTAAATTCAATATATTAAAAGAATTCAATTTCAAGAAGCATATTGGATTAAGGTTTAATACACAAGCTTGTTTAATTATCTTGACTATTTATAATCATTATAAGCAGTTTATCACTAGCTGTTTAAATTGATCGAGTGATTACATAACTAATCAATTAAATTAATTAATAATCAATAAACTAATTAATCAATTATACACTTAAATAATAAAAACAAATCATACGAATCTTGAATTGGAGAATTGATACATACTCAAGAAAAATAGGGAAGTAGAATATGGCAGATTTTATTAATTATTACAACCCATGTCTAGGAGTTTGAAATTATCAACAATCAATTATAAACTAATCCACTCATGGAAAACAATAATTCATAATAGTATTCATGAAAAAATAAAAGAAAGGATAAGAAATCTTAGGATTGATGTTCTTGAATTTGATCTTCGATTCTTTTGATTGGCTCTTGCATCTTGTTCTTAGTTCTTGCCTCTACCTTCAATTATTTGATCTTAAACCCTAATTAGGTTTATAGGGGAATAAACATTATAATACTAGGTTTATAGGGGAATAAATGGGATAACATTATTGTTCACTTAAAATAGGTGGGCTATGGTGCACTTTATTTCATAATGCGATAGGGTAATCAATAATGTGCTCCTAATTAGATTAGAGAGGATTGGGCCATGGTGCACTTATAGCCATGTTAATGCACATAATGTTTTTACAGAATGCTCAGCTAACTTGAGAGCAGTGTGATATGGCACACTATTTATATGCCATGATGCGCTTTCAATTCTTCATTGTTACACTTTAACCCATTCTTGATGTATTTTGTGTAAATATTTCACAATCAAGTTCTCCAATATATGAC
The DNA here is from genome assembly GCA_030763125.1 of Hippophae gyantsensis. Taxonomy (NCBI): domain Eukaryota; kingdom Viridiplantae; phylum Streptophyta; class Magnoliopsida; order Rosales; family Elaeagnaceae; genus Hippophae; species Hippophae gyantsensis. The sequence continues at coordinate 36,777,687 of CM061034.1, forward strand.
AAGTACGCCCCCAAGGTAAAAACTCTTCTAAATCTTGTCATTTATTTCTTTAATGAACAAAATACTTGAATACATCAAAACATACCTAGTGATTCCAAAAACACATTTTGTAATATAATTTAGTAAAAATGCAATATTAAAACGTAATTCTCTCAATTAAATCTAAAAAATCACTATGTAAGCATGCTTTTCAAGTACTTATCACAACTCTTAACTAGCTTCTAGCTAATCCCTACCAAGCTAAGTGATCCAAAGAGGTTTTCAAAAAGAAAATAAATAATTCCATAATAAACTAGCTAAATCACTTCAGTAGATTGACAAATATGCAACATGTCTTTAAACTCCTATGTGGCCCAAATGGATAAGTTATAGTCTCATGAGGGTTTCTAGTGATAACACCCACAAACATCCAAAATTAATAATTTAAACAAACAAAAACTAGAAATAAATAGAAATAAAATTTGGTTCTTGAATCAATTTATATCTTTGTCTCAAAAATCGCCCATAATGCATGACACATAGAATATTCAAGTATCACTTATGATTAAAATGCAATTCAAACATTACTTTTACTTTTGTAATCGACTCTTAAACATCCATCTAAACAAAATACTTAATCTTAATACCAGATGATTTCATGTACGACATTCACAAACAAGTTCTTTTTAAGTTCATGATTATGAAATATGATATGTATAATCAATATAATCACAAATTCCACAGGCTTACTTCTCAAATCACTCTTCATTAATGTAGAATGGACAAACTAATTTGGTTCAATAGGCCTTTATAACAGTTGTAATGTTATATTAAGATGTGAGGTTTTTGAAAGAACAAGAAGTTGAGTTACAAAAAATAAGAGAACTTAATTAAATTCAAATATCATGATTTTAAGTTCTAAAATAGCTTTATATGTCACCTAACTCATCCAGCCAGTATTCATCTTCACATCCATAGTTAAGTACACTAAGGATACTATTTCACATTGTATCAAATTTCATTATTCTCCTGAATATATCCTTTTAAGTTAATGCTTAACAATAATTGGTATGGCATCCAATAATTAATCTTACTTTTTCCCAACCAATTATTACATGTTACAACAACAACCAGATGCAAATAGACAACTCATTTTTATTCACTCATTACTCTCTTTTTGTCTTTGGCATGTGATAGCTAAAAAACACACATGTGCACACACACACACACACACACACACACACACACACACACACACACACATATATATATATATACTGCAATGCATAATAAATAAATTAATATCTACAACACTATTCTATGAATTGTGTGCTGCATAAAAATAGTGTGGGGCCTAAAATGACCAATTTCTTTTGAGAAATATTATATGTGAGCTCTAATCAATCTTTGTCATCGACCAAAGACTTGCGTAATCAGTTCATCATCAAGTACTGAACATCCTTCATGTAGTGGGAATGACCTATTTTCTAAATGTTCATGAACTTTAATAGAATAAGCTGGCCTTTTAGGATTACATAACTCTAATGTATCATTTCCAATCATTGAGTAAATTTGCTCCATGAAAGGTCTGTTCTTTGGATTTTCTTGAACACACAACAAACCAACGTGCAAGCATCTAAATAGCTTACAATACGACATAGAGTCATGCATTGTTGCATCAACAAACTCTGTTCCTTTATTTTCATTCCATAATATATAGGCCTACCATATGAATATGATATAGTTTAACATCCCTCATAATGTCATCAACATAATAAGCAAAGAAAAGATTTGAAGCCCGAAAATAGTAAGTATATATTATACATAATCAAATTTATTGAAAATGGCACGTTAGTTTGTATATATGAACATATCTAATTTACGTACAGTTTGTACATAAATAAATGTACATTATGTGTAGTGTATACACAATTGAAATGTTATTTTGAAGCTAATTTGATTATATACAACCTTTATATTCTATTTAAAGTTGAGATATAAAAAGAAAATAAAAAAATAAAACTTAACTTACATATTCCAAAAGGCTCAAATTTTCATAATTCCCATAGTAACGTGTATTACTCTTTCCACTTATGATTTGTAAAAGTAGAACACCAAAGCTATAAACATCGTACTTCATTGAGTATGTCCCATTTCTTACATATTCAAGAGGAACATAGCCACTGCAATTGCAAATAAGAATAATTTGACAAATTGGAAAACAAGTAACCGAAAAATGTTAGTATTTAGAGGCATTTACTTACTATATGCCACAAATCCGGCATGTGTTAGCTTCAAGTTCATCTTTTCTAAACAGCTTAGCCATTCCAAAGTATGATATCTTAGGATTCATGTCATTGTCTAGCAAAATGTTGCTTGCTTTTAGATCTCGATGAATTATTGTGAAATTTGAGTACTCTTGGAGGTAGAGAAGACCTTGAATTATCCCATCAATGATGTTAACTAGCTTTGTCCAAATTAAGAAATTTTGTTTGATGGGATCTGCATAATATTCAAATTAGAATGAAATTCAAAATCATCAATTTCTACTATATGAGCATGAAAAGAAAAAGAAAAGAAAACTGACCAAAAATGTATTAGTCTAAGCTTTTATTTGGCATGTTCTGATAGATCAACATCTTCTCTTCCTTGCTGGAACAACATCCAAGTAGTCTAAGTATATTTACATGTTGTAATCTTGCTGTAAGTGAGATCTCATTCTTGAACTCTTCAACTCCTTGAGTTGATACTTGTGAAAGTCTCTTTACGACTATTTCTTGTCCTATGGGCAACTTACCCTATCATCAAAATTAATAAAAATCACCCCATTTAGGGTTTAGTTTTAGTATATTTGACAAAGAATGTAAGTTAAGATATTTTTTGAATATAAAGTTTGGATGTATGAAATTTTCCACATCTATATGGAAATAAAATAGACTTGTAATGAAATTTTCACTCATATATTTGACAGTTGTATGGATTTGAAAATTAAAAAAGTGAACGGAAATAATTTGCATTCACAAGAGTAAAGGCAATACCTACCTCATTTAGAACTAAAACACACATTGAAAATTCTATGAACTTATATTGGTAAGTAATTAGAAAGCATATCTACTTGTTGTTGAGGACAAGATGGAAAACACTGAAAGTAAAATCTACCTTGTACATTGGACCAAAACCACCTTCTCCAACTTTGTTTACACTTGAAAAATTATTAGTAGCTTTTTTGATTTGGAAAAAGTTAAATACTTCTAGATTAGAGAGATCAATGTCAACATGACTGGTATTTCTAGACAGTCATTGACTAAATTATTTAGCATATGTCATTCCTGTAATGATCAGAATGAAAATACAAAAAAGATAAAATCAAATAAATTTTGGAGTGCGGTCCTTAAATAGCATATACATAATTAAATTAGTTCCAAAATAACATGTCAGTTTTATATAACATGTAATGTTATATGTATTCACTGAACATAATATACATTTTATGTAAAATATATGTGTGCAATTTTGGACTTCAATTTAAATATTGCAGTAGAAATAAACATCAAGCATATGGTACAACTTACTATTAGATCTCTTGTGTTGTAAGTAGCACCCAATGAAAGCTAGGAGAACAATAAATGATTAAAGCAATTGGAAGTATGATAATAAACAACATCCACTTATTTCCTCCCTCTCTTTCGAATCATGAGCTATTCATATATCTATCAATAATTGGATAATGCCATTGTGTTTTTTGCTTATGCTGCTTTTGAGACAAAATGCTTTAAAACTAAATGAAATATATTTGTTAAAGGATGAACGGTAGTTCAAGTCCATTATCTGTAATAGGAGTGCACTTTGAACTTGTGACAACACAAGTCCACATCTATTATGAAAAGAGTCATAGAAGTTCATTTTCAAAAAATGTGTCAAACACGAGCTACACACGCGCCATATGTCACCCTTCTTAACCATACATGTGGCATGTGTTTGGCTCGTGTCTGATAGTTTTTTTTCTAAAAATGGACTTCTAAGACCCTTTTTATAAAAATAATAGACTTATGCTGATGATGGATCAAATGCTTAAAGTAAGAATGAATTGAATTTATTTTCACATCCATAATGGATTGGTCCAATCCTATTTTAAAAGTATTCCTTTTTCTTTCTTTTCACCTGATTTTTTTATTTTTTTATGGCTAAGCAATCTCACTTAGCTAAGTCATTTCCATGTATCATATTGAAAAGCAATAAAATAAAGAAGGGCAATAATTATAAACAAAGGTAATAAAGTATAGGTTTAAAATTTACTTTCACTAAAGAAAAAGGACTTAAATTATCAATTTTTTTCCTTTGTTAAAAGTCCTTTTAGGACTTAGAAATCATAGTTTTGTTCTTCATACATATAGTGTGTGTTTTTTTCTTCATACATATTATGTGTTTGTTCTTGGAAGAAATTTCTGTCGTAAAACCAATTTTGATTGAAGTAATTTTAAACATAAGCAATAGCAAATGTAATTTATCATTGAAGTACTAGTTTCTACCTGCACGAGAAAGCGCCCAATTATCATTATTGTCGACCTGAAACACATTATAACCAACAAGTTTCTTCACCCTGGCATAAGCAATCTTAGCTTTTATAGCTTCCACATCATCAAAACCAATCCAAAATGATCCCATGAAGCAGTAATTCACAACATAAGTAGAATTATACACTACTTTAGCTCCATAACTTCTAGTATGCAACTTGATATAGTTATAGCTCATAGAACCATTAGCTATACCAATTGAATTCCTTTTAGGATTAACTAGTGTCCAAGCATATCCATGATAAGCTAAGCCTAAAACAAGTTTATTAGCTGGAAATCCTTTCCTTAACCACTCTTTAACTCCATAATCAGTACTAATTACTTGATTTGAAGGGTCATATAAAGAGTATGTCCAGCAGTAAAATTTTCCTTTGAAGGCAAGTGATAGTCATATGCCATAACATGTGCCCAATCCAAATTCCTATGTAAAGCTTCAATTGGGTAACTCACATTTTCAAAATAAGGAACATAATGAAGTGCCATTGTCAATATCAATTTGGGCTAGTTCGAGTTTCATGATTCAAAATTTACAGCAGCTCTCCAATCATCTAAGAAAATTCTCATGTTGATCATATCAGAAATAGAGTTAGGCCAAATCCAACACAAGTCAATTCCTTGAAAGCCATATTGTCTAGCTGTTTTAATTGAAGAGTCCATAAAAGACTTTCTAGTTGAAGATTTTTTTAGCATTGAAAACAAGACTGAAGAGTTAACCTTATGACCTAAAATAGACCGGGTAGTTGAATCTTGTCCATTTCAAATGGATAAGAGTGTTGTAACTGATGGGTTTTTGTGCTTGACAATTTTGGTGAAGCTAGAAAAGTAATCTTCTTGAGAAAAAGGGATAAATACCTCATACGAAGAAGAGTTTATATTAGCAAAAGCACAAATTGTTCATAATTTTATACATGGGTGTGCATCGGATCGAAACTGTTAATTTTATACTCATCCGATCCAACCCGATTGAAACATCCTAATCCGTAATTGATCCGATCACCTTTCAAATCCGATGCAATCCTATCTATAATCTATCGGATTAGATCGGTTGAATCCGATCAATCCGACCAATAAACTTAATTAACTCTATTTTTAATATTTTTGAATAAAACATTTAAATTTGAACACAATATAAACTTATTTAAGCTAAAATAAACCTTAGAATATGAATAATATATGAATGACTAATGAGAATATGACTAATATATAAAATATAAATATATATTTAAGTATTTTCTAATAGTTTTTGTTGGTCCTAAATTATATATATATATATATATATAACGTTTAGATACCTAATTTAAATTTATAAATTAATCAAATATTAATAAATAAAAAAATTTGTTTTGACAAGTATTAAAATGTACATTATAATTAAAAGATAATTACCAAATTATTCTAGTTGAATTATTATTATATTTTTTCATATAATCTAATTAAATTATCTATATATTAAATACGTCATAAATTTTGGTATGCTTTAAACTTCTAATTCGTTGTAAAATATAATTAGTTATTATATGCATGAAATTTTCTAAAGCATTATATTTTAGGAAATTATAAAAAAAATCTTTAAAACTTATAATAATAAAAATAACATCTTAATAATATTAAACAGAGTCCAATAAGATGACATTTAATATTTAATGGGTTTAAATGATTTTAATTCAATTTGAATGATATTCAATATAAAATAATGTATCAGATATTTTTAAAATAATAAAAATGTATGGGTTGGATATTAAAATGTTATTTTATGATTATAAGTTTTAAGAATACTATTTTTATTATTTGTTTTCTTATATTTTTGGCATAATTTCATAATCTTAATATTATAAAATACTATACTTTATTACAATTAAAAGTATTGGTAACTATTTACTCAAAAAACAAAAAAATATGGAAAACTAATTATTTATTCCATGTACATTCCATTATTTTAATATGTACCATAAAAAAGATTAGAGGAGGAGGAGGAGGAGGAAAAAGAACTATAATCGAAGTTTAATAAATGACTTTTGATGTTTTAGTTTCAAAATAGGCTTAAGTGTATGTATGGATATTTTAATTATAAACTAAAATTATTGTTATTTATTAATAATTTGATTTATTTTCTTTAAAAATAACTGTAATCAATAAAACATAGGACATAAATAGTTATTGTAATACTAAAATTATCATTAGTTGAAACTGATCAAATAAATTTATATATATAGAATTACATAAAAAATATAATTTTAATAATAAAACTCACAATACTTTAAATAATTTTTATACTTATTTTTATTTTTTATTTGACTTATAAACATATGATAAATAGTTAAAATATGAAAATTATTGTCAATATTTTAAATAATATAGTAGAATAATAATTATGTTAATATTTGATTTTTTAAAATTAAATATATTTTGAATTTTTCTTTATTTTTTTAAAAAAATGCATTAAAGTACCCATTTTTTATTAAAGAAGTAAAAATTATACGGATGTACTCGAACTTGGTTCCGAGGTGGTGGAAGTAGAGAGTTATACCACTTGAATCATAAGTCAATCCCTATTAAATATATTTTTAATTAAATGTCAAAAAGGAAGTATGGTTAAACCGTGAAAAAAACTACTAAATACTCATAAACGACGGTTATTATCCGAATATATCCGAAATTAATGCGGAGTGATTATGGTTATTAGTATAGGGTAAGTTATCCTATTAGTCATTCATTTTATGTATTTAGACACTATGTTCATGTAGCTTTTGCATGAGACATAAGTCACTTAGCTCTCCAAACCCTAGTGTAAACTAATTAAAATTTTGAAAGATATGCTTCTAGTAAATGATAAAATTTGGGGTCAAAATGGTTTAATGAACTAGTTCGTATATAGTTGGGACCATCAATATATGTAGACAATGGACTTGTTTATACTTTTGATGGAAACTTGAAATTAAGAATTTTACTCACAAATATATATTATGGTGGGCATACATATTTTATTCAGGTATGGTTGGTGAGAAATCGATCTCCTTAGAGATTTCAACAACTGAAATATGGAATTTAATGGAAGAAAACATGTTAAAGACAATTTTAATGGAGTAACAATGGGTTATAATGGATGAAAACATGTTAAAAGAAAATTTTATCCCCATTTAAATATGCTTATTTAATAGTTGAGAGATTTTCATAATATAATATTCTTTAATTGTTAACAAAATGACTTAAGTGTTCCAATTTTATATTTTTAGAAACCTATGTACCTGATACAAAAACTACTTTATCAAATAGCTAATGACATAAAGTGATTGACCTTAAAAATTGATCACCCATAAGCATAATCGTCATCGCCCATCCATGTGCCCTTTCCTAGACTTAAGATGGTTTTAAAATTTTGGATTAATTACATTTTATTCCTACAATGTATGAGATAATTTACAAAAATATCTAAAATGTTTACTTTGTTATAATTATGCCCAGAAAGTATAAGTATTGATAAAAACATGCCCTACAGTGTGTATTTTCATAGTTATAATTATGTCTATAATGTAGGATAATGATTTAATTATGTCCAAAATTAGACATGTTTTTATTATTACTCATATATTATGGACATAATTATAAAAAATAAATATTTTAGACATTTTTATAAATTATTTATACATTGTAAGTATAAAATGTAATTAATTCTAAATTTTTAGAGGGTGAAATAAGAAGATTATTTATGTGACTATCTTTGTATTAAACATATCTTATATTTTGATATTTTTTAAATTCATAAATAATTATAAAAATTTAATTTATTACAGTTACATGCATTAAATATCATAGAAACCTTTTGTATTCTTAATGTTAATATTATGAAATTATGAACTTTAAAGATGATATCATAGTAAAGTATACATCACTAATCAGTTTTTCATATGATAGTTTTCAAGTTAGGATAACCACTTTTACTTAAAAATATAAGCTTACTCATTTATAATAAAAATAATAATTATAATTTTTTTTTATCATTTTATATTTTGAACTCATATTTTGAATAATTTTATCTAATAGTCTAATAAGAAATCATATTATCGTAATTAGGCTTTTAATTAAACACGGACTACCACATTAGGGTAATTATCTTGTATTAGTTGTTCCTATTAATTTAAAAGTTTTATCTTATATTGTAAATGTTTTATTTTTGATTTAGAATATTAATAATTTTTATTATAAATAATTTTATCCAATTTCGATAATAAATCCATTATAATTCAATGCTATTGATCTTTTAAAAATTTATTGGAGGTGAGTTTAATTACAAAACTGTCATTATTAATTTCACATTTAATAATGATGAATAATCTAAAACAGTAAAAGATACTATATTTATAACAATGTTTTTTTAAATATTCACTTATAAAAAATTATCATATGACATAAATAATTATTAAATAATTAAAAAATTATAACAAACCAAAATAATTAAAAGTCATAAATAATAAAGACAATTTTTGTAATTAAGAGGGTGAATATATTTTATCATTTCAAAAGAAAAATATTTATCTTTGGTTTCATAATACTTTGAGATGTATTCCACACTATAAAGTTTTGTTATAGGACTCTTAAAAAAAGTTCTCCAAGTTCTTGATATATTAAGAAACAAAAAAATTTAAAGAGACAATAAACCTTAGCTGTAGTGTTTTCTGAAAAGAGAACTTCAAAATCTTTTAATCTACAGTTTTTGTCTACTTGAATTTTTGGACTATTAAAAGAGTCATGAAATAAATAGCTAGCTCCACCTCTTACACCTAGATAAATAGTCAGAAGGCTTACTAAATAGCAGGCCATCTTTCAAACTCCACTCCAATCTGCTAGAAATATGAGCACTACACCTAGACCTACATGCCCACAATAAGCCCGATAGGCCAAAAAGGTAAGGTGACCTTGGACTCGAGCCTATTATACATGGTGGAAAATGCTCTCCAATCCATCCTAGAGCTCCAACTAGATCTATTGGCTCTTAGACCAATCATCATCCTAGAGAATGTTCATATGGCATCCTCCAATGCCTATAGTGCACAAGACCAGATCCATATCCATTTAGGTCTTAGCTAGTAAGATGACAATTTGAGAAAGGACCTGAGTCCCAAGCCAAGTACCATTGGCCAAAAGGTGGCTGGCTAGGTAATGCATACCATCGACCAAGAGGTGGTCGGACAGAAAGTGCCAATAAAGTCAAATGTCATCACTTAGGATGTGGTCGGCCATATATCATCACCTAGGATCAACATCGCTAACCAAAATATGGTTGATTAGGAAGAGTTATCAAGGATAGATTCCATTGGGAAAGGTATGGTCCAACTGGCATTGCCTACTACATCAAACTTTACCTTACAACCTTTACCTACCACCAACCTCTAGTTATCTGAGGTGAACTCTAGTTAATTTTGTCCCATAGCCTATCATCTACCATTATGCTGGTGCATTATGCTTCTCCCCTACCAGGGCATGTTCCCACATCTAAACCAAACGAATAGACAAATATCCTACTCTTATTTGAGGATGAGCCTTACAAGATCATCTATGTTGGTACATTATTGCCATCGAACTAATAAGAAAGGTAAGATGAGTTTCTAAGAAAAAGTAAATATTTGTTCACATGATCCTATAAGGATATGCTTGGTATAGATACAAAAATCATAGTGCACCATCTCAATATGGACCCAAAGTTTAAAATTGTTAGGCAAAAGGGCAGGTCATACAATCAAGAAAGATACTCTACCATGAAATTAGAAGTTACTAAAATCTTGAAATTTGAATATATATAATAGAAGTGTACTATCTTGATTGGTAGGCCACTTTTTTCTTGGTCAAAAGAGCCAACGGGAAATGGAGAATGTCTATGGATTTTACTAACTTGAATAAGGCTTGTCTAAAAGACAGTTTCCTATTTCCATGCATAGACTAGCTTGTGGATGCCACCGTAGGACACATTGCCTTCTTCTTTTTAGATGCTTACTTCGGGTACAGTTAAATCCAGATGTATAGGCCTGATCCGAAAAAACACTTTCATGACTGACTATGGGCTATTTTAATTGTTACAAAGTCATAACCTTTGGCCTGAAAAATGTTGGTGTCATATATCAAAGGTTAGTCAATAAATTTTTTTCAGACCTTATTGAAAAATCAATGAAGGTATATATAGATGATATAATTATCAAAAGCATGCATACCAAAGATCATGTCACTCATTTGGGTGAGACCTTGGACATTCTTAGATAGTATGGAAGGAAGTTGAACCCGAACAAGTGTATGTTTGAAGTAGGTTTAGGAAAGTTCTTGGGGTTCACGATCAACTAGGGAGAAATCGATCCAAATCTTGAGAAAATAAAAGTATTGATAGATATACAACCTCCCAGGATTATCAATGAAGTCCAAAGATTGACTAGGAGAGTGGTTGCTTTAAATCATTTTATCTCACATACAAATGACAAATGTGCACCTTTCTCCAAAGTATTATGTATGAAATCTAATTTTTCATGGGATCAAAATTGTGAAAAGTATTTAAAGAGTTATGAGTAGTTCATAACCAGGTGACATCCTTACCATGTATGTAGCAGCCTCAAAAATAACTACTAATGCAGACTTAGTAAAGGATGATAATGGAGTCCACATAATTGTCTACTATTTAAACAAGTCCCTCCAAGAAGCAGAATAGAGGTATTTATAGATAGAGAAAGTGGCAATTGCACTTATAACAACATTTAGAAAGTTACACCATATTTCCAAGTTCAAAGTATAGTTGTTCCCACGGACACCCAACTTAGACAAGTACTTTCTAAGCGCAAGGTCTCTAACAATTTGCAAAAATGGGATATTGAGCTTAGTGAGTTTGACATTAAGTATGTTCCTTGTACTATCATTCAAGGATGGAGGGACACTTAGCCCAGGAGGTGCAAGTGCCCCCTCTAAAGCTCATAAAAAATAAAGTTTTTTGGTAACATTTAGATAATATTTTGATAAATTCCTTTTATGCCCCCTTATTATCTTTATTTACATTATTTTTATATTTTATTTGAATTTAAAGCGTATTAATTACATTACAAAATGATATACGCCCAACCTAGCCCATTTTTCTCTATTAAAAAGTAAAGAAAAAAAGGGAGAAAAAAGAAAAGAACAAAGATGGTAAACACATGCTAGCCTTTATTAAAGAGAAAAGGGAAAAAAGAAAAAAAATGAACAAAGCTTACCCAACACGTTAGCTAGTGTTAGGAAATACCTCAAAGTTTTTTAAGTTAAATAACCAAATCAAATTCATTTTCCATCTTCTCTTTAAGCTAGCATAATATTATGTCCCGCTCAAATTGTCCCTTATTATCCAAAGAAATGGTGCTTGCCTAAAGGATCTAGACTTTTCTACAAGTTACTACATGGGAAAGTTCTAGAGTGGCCTAGAGATGTTTAGAGGGAGCTAGAGTTGGATGGACTAAACTCAAGCCTTGAAGACTCTAGAATGTTCCAGAGTATACTAGCATGTGCTGGAAGGTGCTAGAAGGGGTTGGAATATTCTAGAACGTGCTGGATGCTCCATGAAGGATGTAGAAGTCTCTAGAAGCTTTCAAAACATCCTAGAACTTGAATGAAGGAAATAGACAATCGTAGAAGACTCTAGAGTTGGCTAGATTTGACTAGAAAATCCTAGAACCTTGTGGCACATTGTAGATAAAACTAGAATAATATTCTTGTACATTCTAGACATAAAAGGATCAAGAAACTTATGGCATAATCTTAAGCTTGGTAGCACACTTTAAATAGACCTATTGGTCTTCATTTGTATTCATCCTTAGAATCCTTGGGATCCTTGGGAGATTGTAAGATAACCTCTCTAAGAGAAATACAAGGCCTTCATTACAAACTCTCTTTTGTTCTTGCTTTGCTCTTGAATCCTATAAATCTCTAAGTCTCTTTAGAGTGCTTTGTTCGAGTTAGAAGGAAGGCTTAATGCAACAGACCATGCTAAGTGCCGCACGATTACTAGTCAAAATATTGGGTCATGACAGTTGGAATGAGAGCTTTAGGTTGAAGCTTTACTATCCTTGGCATAATGAAGAATAGTGCCCCAGCTACACCAAGCGTGGATGTTCCACCAATGGAACGTGGGCGTGAGGAAGTTCAGAAACCACCAAAGGAGTGTTGAGCCTAGTCGAAAGACATGATTTCTAGCTTGGAAGCATGTGTTGGGAATGCTTAGGATAGCTTGGGGGAGATGTTCGACTGAGTGGACTACTTGTAGGAACGTTGTAGTAGCTTGGTGGCTGAGGATGAGGAGATCCATGAAACTATCAATATGTCCCTCGATAGGCCAGATAGTGGATTAAGGTAAGAGATTGATGGGTTAAAGGCCAAACTTTCCAAAGTACGATATCTTGTCCAAAGAGAAATTACTAACGTGTTATTTAGAGTCGAGGATATGAGTGATGACCTAGCACTTTCCAAGTGGGCTATGGCCTCGGGAACTAACATAACCACCATTATTGAGGCTAAGAAGGTGGAAGTTCCCAACCCAAAGATCTTAAATAGTGCTAGGAATTCTAGGGAAGTTGAGAACTTCCTATGGGGGCTTGAACAATACTTTGAGGCTAGGGCATAACGGACTATGCCAGTAAGATCCAAACTACTACCATGTACTTGTCCGACACTGCTATATTGTGGTGGATACAAAGGAATGGAGATGTGAAATGAGGGGTATGCATAATTGACACCTTTGATGACTCCAAAAGGGAGTTCAAAAGCCAATTCTTCCCCATAAATGCTAAAGAAGAGGCAAGGAGCCGACTACGACGATTGAAGCAGACAGGTAGCATAGGGACTATGTGAAGAAGTTCACAATCTTACTACTAGAAGTCCATGACACATCAGACAAGGATGCCCTATTATTGTTCATGGATGGTCTCCAATCGTGGGTTAACCTTGAGCTCAAGTAACATGGTGTCCAAGACCTATCTTCGGCCATTGTGGTCATTGAGAGCCTTATTGACTACTCCACAAACAAAGAGAGCTCAAAGGCTACAGATAGAAATTTTGGTGGAGGAAAAAGTAGGGGAGGCCATGCCAAAAGTCAAGGCCATAGAAATCATAAAGAAGGCTCCTCATTCAAATCATGAGATAAAGGGAAGGAAAGGAAGGATCGTGGTGCCTTAAAGCCCTATGTGACGTGCTTCATATGTGACGGACCATATTGGGCATGTGAATCTCCAAAAAGGAAGGTATTGAGTGCCTTAGTTGCCTCCCTGCATGACCAAGATGGAAGTGAGATGGATGAAGGTGCAAAGATGGGTTCTTTGCAATTACTTTGTGCTTTATAGAGCGCCCTGATAACCCCAAAAGGCTTGATGTTTTTGGATGAAACCATCAATGGGAAGGTTTCCAAAGTTTTGTTTGACACAGGTGCATCTCATAACTTTGTTTCACTAGAGGAAGCAAAGGGACTCGGCCTAAAGGTTGTCAATGGAAAAGGATTTCTCAAAGCAGTTAGCACGGCAGCACTACCTCTCCAAGGAGTTGCTTGTGAAGTTAAGGTCAGTCTTGGTGCTTGGATTGGCCAAGTGGACTTATCGGTGGAACCCATGGATGATTTCTCCATGGTATTCGGCATGCAGTTCTTAGACTAGGTTAGAGCTTTCCTTGTCCCATACTCACACTCTATGTGCATCATAGATGGTTCAAAGGCTTGTGTGGTACCAACGGAGAGGACCACCAAACCTACTACCTAAGTTCTCTCAGAACTTCAATTCAAGAAGGGATTGAAGAAGGAGGAAGATAGTTACTTAGCCATCTTAAAGGAGTATGATGATGAGGGGTCATCACCATGGCCAATCTTACCAACGAAGGTGCAAGTTGTCTTGGATAAGTTCCAGGATGTGATGCCTAAGGCATTGCCCAAATGGTTACCTCTAAGAGGGAGGTGGACCACGAAATTGAGATGAAGCCTGATACAAGACCACCAGTAATGAATCCTTATTGGATGGAAAAATCAGAATGGTGTAGTGGAAGCGTGGTGGCTTATGCGCTAAGTGGAAAGGTAGAGTTAGTAGCCTTGAGTAGACCAAGTAGTCCCTTGTTTGAAAGGATCAAAGAAGGGTTGGAACATGATACCCTTGCTCAAAACCTTCTCACCCTTATCAAGGAAGGAAAGACAAGGTGATTTTGGCTGAGTGATGGACTACTCTATGCCAAGCAGAATCACATCTATGTGCCTAAGTGGAGGAACTTAAGGAAGGAGCTGATCAAGGAGTGCCATGATTCACTATGGGCTGGGTACCCAGGTATGAGACACACCCTTACCTTGATCAATTCCATTTCCTACAGGCCTCAACTACGAAATGATGTTGAAGCCTATATGAGAACTTGTCCTGTATACTAATAAGATAAGACAGAGCATTATGTACCAAGAGGCTTGTTAGAGCTGCTGCCTATCCCAGAGAGACCATGAGAGAGTGTCTCAATGGAACCTTCATACCTGCCTCAGCAGATTGCATTGCGGACGAGATGGCACGATTGTTCCTCAAGCATGTTGTGAAACATTGGGGAATTCTATCCATCAAATTATTAGGATTAGACTTGAAATGCTCCACAAGATTTCATCCATAGAGTGATGGGCAGACGGAATGTGCTAATGCATTGTTGGAGCTCTATCTCAGGCACTTTGTTAGTGACAACCAACATGATTGGGCTAAGTTTCTGAATATATCCCAATTCTCTTATAACTTGTAGAGGAGTGAGTCCACTGGAAAGAGTCCCTTCGAGATTATCATGGGGCAGTAACCCATGAATCCTCATGCCTTGGCCACAAGCTATGAAGGAAAGAGCCATATTGCCTTTAAATTTGCTAAAGCATGGCATGAAAAGTTGAGTTAGCCTGAGCCTATTGGAACAAGGCATCTAAAAAGATGAAGAAGTGGGCTGACAAGAAAAGGAAGATGGTCAAGTTTCAGGAAGGAGATTTGGTCCTTGTCAAATTATTGCCCTAAGAGTTCAAGTCCCTACAGAAGGTTCACAAGGGGTCGATACGAAAGTATAAAGGGTCATTTCCAATCCTTAAGCGAGTTGGTAAGAGGTCTTATAAACTACAACTCCCTCTGAAGCTTAAAATCTACCCATTTTTTCATGTAAGCATGTTGAGGCCTTATCATGGAGACAAGGAAGACACGAGTCAGGGAGAATCAAAGAGGGTGCCTACCGCAGTAGTAACCTCCTTTGATAGAGAAGTGGACTTTATCTTGGTAGACTACCTAATTTGGGTGTAGGGGTGTACCAAGTTATCGGGAATACTTGGTCAAGTGGAAGAATGCCCTGGACATAGAGGCAAGCGGGGAACTTGAAGAATATTTGTGGTAGTTCAAAGATTACATAGAGATGTTCAAGTTTGAAGCCACAACGAGGGCGTTGTGAACTTAGGTGGGGAAGGGTGTTACGTCCTGCTCAAATTGTCCCTTAAAATCCATAGAAATAGTGCTTGCGTAAAGGATCTAGAATTTTTTAAAAGTTACTACGTGGGAAAGTTCTAGAGTGGCCTAGAGATGTCTAGAGGGAGCTAGAGTTGGATGGACTAAACTCAAGCCTTGAAGACTCTAGAATGTTCCAGAGTACACTAGCATATGCTAGAAGGTGCTAGAAGGGGTTGTAATATTCTAGAACATGCTGGATGGTTCATGAAGGATATAGAAGTCTCTAGAAGCTTTTAGAACATCCTAGAACTTTCATGAAGGAACTAGACAATCCTAGAAGACTCTAGAGTTGGCTAAACTTGATTAGAAGGTCCTAGAACCTTATGGCACATTGTAGATAAAACTAGAACAATATTGTTGTACATTCTAGACATAGAAGGATCTAGAAACTTGTGGCATAATCTTAAGCTTGATGCCACACTATAAATAGACCTATTGGTTTTCATTTGTACTCATCCTTGGAATCCTTGGGATCCTTGGGAAATTGTAAGATAACCTCTTTAAGAGAAATACAAGGCATTCTTTACAAACTCTCTTTTGTTCTTGCTTTGCTTTTGAATCCTATAAATCTCTAAGTCTCTTTCCAATATCTTTGGAGTGTTTTGTTCCGGTTGGAAGGCAAGCTTAGTGCAATGGACCATGCTAAGTGCCACATGATTTCTAATCGAAGTCTAGGATCATGACATTAAGGTCAAGCTGTTTATGCTCTATCAAAAAAATCACCATGGGTACTAGTCCATCTACATAGCAAAGTAGAAATAGGAAGGCCAAAGTAATAAAAGGTACTTTTTTAAGAACAAGGTAGGGCCTCTTGCCCGACCTTTTTATTGCCTGAGCCTTGATACATAGTGCCTAATTATTGAGTCAAACTCATGTCTAGAAATTCGATTTTTCAAGCATCCTCATAAGTTGGAAATGTCCAAGGATCGACCATATGCTAGGTCTCACCATATAAATTTTACTTTTCTATTGTAACCCACTGATATGCTATGACATGTACCTTCTATATAATCGAGATTTATATATGCAATGTCCTATATATATGCCTGGTATCAAACCAACCCAATTCACTCTCATTTTCTAAAATTTCTCTAGTTTCCCTCTCCAAATCATATTATCCTTAAGATTTTGGAACCTATCCTAGAGCTCAAGATTTAAAGATTGTGCTTTTATTTATGAGTCCATATTTCTCAGGTTCACCTTGATTTTTAAGAGAGAAACCCTAAAAATTAAAATATTTCACCACACACTCTTATTAATAATAGTCACCATGGTCGGTATTCAAATTGATGAAATATTAAGGCTAGCTAATGAGCTAGCAATAGAGGATAATTTCACATCTACAGTAAAGAGGTTCTTGTTGAACCTTGCACTCACAGAGAATTGGCACAACAACTCCTTGAACTCAAAAGAGAACTTGAGAAAATTAGAGAAGAAAATAGGGAACTACGTGCTCAAATAGGGGCAAATCCACAAGTAGTGGATTTGATCTTACATTATAATGCCTGAGCTGAAACACAACCAGCTCAAGTGGGGCAATGTACAACCTAGTATAACAATGGGCAATTACTTGAGGAAATGAGGTTATATAAAGTACACTTCCAAGCTTTCGAAGAAACAAATAGAAAACAAGACTAAGCTCTCGAGAAGATAAATAGAAAACAAGAAAAGGGTAAATCTCACTATGATGTTGATAGAGATTATGAGCAATTATGCATTTTCCCTTTCTTTGATAAGATAGATCACAATGAGCTATCCATTAAATTCAGTGCTCCTAAATGTCTTGATTATCAAGGGATGAAAGATCCTATAACTCATGTGCTACACTTCAAAATAAACATGGCCCTAGGAAGTCTCACCTGAGACAGAAAATATGATATGATGTGTAAACTCTTCGCAACTACCTTATGTGATAAGGCATAGAAATGGTTCCATAACCTAGCACATAGTACTATAACTTCCCTCGCATAATTTTCTAAGTTTTTCATCACTAATTATGCAAGTAATAAGCCTATGAGGAAAGAGTCTCATCATATTTTCTCAATCACTTAGGGATATGATGAATTTGTATAAGAATACATAAGAAGATTCATAAAGAAGAAGTTAGAAATCGTAAACTATCCTAGTTCGATATAGATAAAACCATTAAGGTGAAGTTTTATAAGAAATTCATATTTGTTTGCTGAATTAACAAGGATTGTGCCATACACTATGGAAGAGGCATATGACGAGGCCAAAAAATTTATTAATCTTGAAAGAGAGAGCTAAATTTTGGTAGAAAAAGTAAGCCAATGGTCAATGGTCTAGAAATTCTCGACCTTGGGATAAAGCACTCTCACCTTTTAAGAGGCCATCCTTGAGAGTGAGCTTGGCTTAGGATTTTATGAGGATAGAGAATAATCAAAATGTAAGATGGCCATCAAAGATGAGAAAACCTCTAAGAGATACTTTTAAGTAGTACCCCTTTCATAAGGACATAGAGAATGAGATGCCAGATTATAAAAAACTTAAAGAAAGAAATTAAAGATTTATTAGCCAAGGGATATTTGGGTGACATATGGAGAATGATAATAGAAGGATGGATCATTAGCCATAAGTAATGGGAAGATTTTATCTCTTTATTAAGATCCTCTAGTAGTCACACTTTAGGTGGGGTTATACAATGTTTACAGGATCTTAGTTGACATTTTGAGTTCAATGGACCTTATTTTCCTCACAACCATGAAGGAATTTGGGGTAAAAGATTGTGACATTAGCAAGAAAGATTTTCCTTTAGTGGGATTCATAGTAGCACCACATATGCTATAGGAACTATGCTGGTACAACTGGTCATGGTAACTGGTTCAATTGTTATGGCCAATTTTGTGGTGATTGATGTCACAGCTCACTATAATGCAATTTTGGGAAGGGTCTAGATACATAAGATGAGGCCTATCCCATCGACCAATCACCAAGTTATTAAATACCCAACTGAGGAGGGAATAAGCGATATAAGGGGTGAATAAGAGAAAGCTAGGAGTTGTTATAATGTTACTATGAAAGAGGCAACCCCTAAGTAGCAACTATAGCAAGATTCACCATAGAAATGCCCATAAAAGAGTGTCTAGATGGTTCAGTTGATAAGATGGAGTTGAAGCTATACAATTTGGCCATGAAGGAGAAGATAACTCGTTGAGAATAAGCACCAACCTAACAGTAGAAGTTAGGGAGAGAATTTTACATTTCATAAGACCAAACATTGATGTTTTTGCATGAATCATGGAGAAATGCCTGAAATTAACCTTGGGGTTATAAAACATAAGTCGAATTTTGATCCCAAGGCTAGAATTATCAAGTAGAAGAAAAGAAAATTTTCGATTGAAAAGAATGAAGTGATCAAAACTCAAGTGATTACACTTATAGAAACAAAGATTTTCAGAGAGGTATATTATTGATAACTGTATATTATACAGTTATTTTCATCCATTTTATTAATTAAAATTGCTATATTCTTAATATTTTTAGTTAATTTTAATGTAATAAATTAATATTTACTGTAAATAATAAATGTCTGAAAATATAATTTAAATTAAAAGAGTGCTTAATTACAATTAAAAAAAGTCTAAAATATAATTTAAATTAAAATAGGGCTCAATTGAAATTAACAAAAGTTTAAAAATTAATTTAAATTAGAAAAAGGGCTTAATTGCAATTAACAAAAGTTTAAAGTTAATATGAATTAAATTGGAGGGCTAAAATGAAATTAAAGAAAATTTATTTTTCTATGAAGGAAAAGGAGGGCCATGCATGCCATCATCAATGCGCAACATGCACCGTCCGATTAGGCAATCAACGGTGAGGATCAGATGCGTGTAATATAGACTCGACATAGGCGATTGGAACCAGTTTCTCAGAATGCACGCTGCACGGTGTGCAAGTGGGGCCCACCAGGCCGCACAGGTCGGTGTGTAGGGTGAGAGCCACCTATCTACACAAGAAATTTTCCCATTCGATGCGGTCCATCAACCTGAGTGCGTCCTCCCATTCCAACCAATGATAAGATGCCATATGTCTCCTTTATTCCTTCAGCAAATTAGATGATGACACGTGGCATAAGTTGGTTGAAACAAAAATGTAGAATCGGTACATGCTTTTCCAGTTGTCTCGCTTGCAATATTCCTGTGCGACCCCATGCACGTGCATCCTTTCCTCACCATGAATTAAAAGCTGCCACGTGTCTTGATTATTCTTTCAGCCAATCAGATACTGACATGTGGCATGCATGAATTGAAATTAAAAATACAGAAACGGTGCCCTGTCCAACCAGTTATGTCTCCCACTCGTGTCTTAAAATAACATTTCCCATGTAATATTCTGTTCCTAATTTTACAGGCATAATTGTAAAAAAAATATTTTTTGAAATATTTTTTTTAGAGAGTTAGACTACAAATAGGCTATTATTGTGATACATTTAGGAGGTTGGAGAGTTGGACTATGGTACACACATAAGCCATTTTTGGCTTCTGTTGTTTTTCTACATGGGCTAGAAATTTAGAGAGCATAGATGAAACATTTCTAATTTTTTTTGTGTTATTCTTCAACTAATATTTCTTACATTCTATAATTTGAATTTTTTTATGAAGTAATTTAACTTTTCTAGGGTTGCTGTGTCGCTAAATTTATGAAGCTTGGATTTAATTATTTTTGAAAGATTTATGACATTTTTAATTTGTTTATTCTATTTGTGCTTAATGCTTTTGATTATTGAAAAATGTATCAATTGATATGTGGCACTTAAATAAACTTAGAAGAGGCATTTTTTTGTATTGCTCATGGATAGAATAACATGTCTATATAAGGGATAGGAATATACCTTTATTTTACGTATGGCTATTTGAGAACTTTGAACGTAATGAATCTTGATGAATTTAATTCTCATAGGAATATAGTGAATTATTTTAGCGAGATGTGTCTATATGGAGCTCGGAAGAGATGTATGGATAAAATTAGAAGTTCTTGGTTGACAAATTAAATTTACAAAAAATATAAATGAAGAGAAAATAATATGGTTTGAGTGGATTAATTTGGTGAAACTGCAATCCTAGAATTTTCTTATTTATTGTTAACAAAAATTAGTTAGTGAAACATCTTCCAACTATCGATTGTTTGGATAAAATTAGGTTGAAATAATTTTAGTACTTGACGAATAATAGTAACAAATTTCCGGGGGAACGATAACTTATCATTTATTACTTGTGATCGTGTATACTTGCACGTTTTCATGTTCTCGTAAAGAGACACCAATTATCTAACATAACTATCTAATTTTGTGTTGGTGAAGAAAGAATGTGGCTCATCTTGAATGTATGTGGCTTTCACTGATTTAAATGATGCCTACTCAAAAGACTATTTTCTTTTGCTAAGTATTGATCAATTAGTTGACGCCATCGTTGGATTCAATTTGATGAGTTTTCTTCATATGTATTTTGGTTGAAATTAGAATGCATCTAGTGGATAAGGAAAAAAACATCTTTCATTATTAAAGAAGGTACATTTGGTTATACTTGAATTCCTTCTAGTTTAAAGAATGCTGGTGTTACTTATCAGCATTTGGTTAACAAAATTTTTGAAGACTAACTAGGGAAAAATATGAAAGCATATATAGATGACATGGTGATCAAGTTTGCATGACCTATGGACCATGTCAAAGATCTAAAAGTGTTTGGTTTCATTAGCAAGTATGGCTTGAAACTTAATCCCAAAAAGTGTGTTTTTGGGGTTAACACGGAAAAGTTCTTAGGATACCTTATCTCTATCTTTGGAATCAAACTAAATATAGATAAGATCCAGGCTCTAGTTAACATGAAACATCCCAATGACTTGAATGGAGTCCAATAAATAAATGAAAGAATTATGGTGCTTAGTAGGTTCATTTTCAAAGGCACTAACAAATGTTAGCAATTCTTCAAGTTATTAAGGAAAAACAGCATTTGGGTACACCTTTTATATTGGTTAGCCTCACCCCATCAGAGATCCTATATTTGTACTTGGTTGTTACTCCCTAAACATCAAGCATTGTACTCCTAGTAGAAAGAAATAAAATTTAATACCCTATCTACTACATTAGCTAGATTTTATCTAATGCCTAAGGTAGATACTCGATAATTGACAAGCTAACCTTCACTTTGAAAACGGTGGCACAAACGTTATTGTACTACTTTGGCTCAAACATAGTAATAGTACTCACCTTCCACCCTCTTAAAAATGTGTTGAAGATTAAGCTAGGAAAGTATGATATCAAGTTTATTCCTAGGTCTTCGGTAAAATCCCATGTGGCCAAATTTTGTCACCAAATTTAGAAATTCACTTGAGGTTATTATTAATGAGGGTGTAGCATTTGTAATACAGATTTGGAGAAAGTCCAAATATGGCAGGTGTTCATAGATAGTTCTTGATGAGCACAATCAAGTCCTCGACAATGGCGCCAAAATTTTGATAATGAATACAACACTAGCATCGGGTTAGCAATATCGATCTTACGGATACTTTGGTTTTATATTTGTAAACCTCTCGCAAGTACATGAATCATTTTATAGAAAATGACAAGTATACTCCTATGGTCGATCTAAGGAAGAAATATATGTGGTTTTTAATTTATTATTCAAACTTTTAAAAGCAAAATTCAATCCTAAACATTTTGTCACAATATTTTGATTTTTGTTTCCTAATCTAATGACATAAAAGAATAAACATAGATATGGATTAAATAAAAAATAATACAAATTTTTATCATTCATAAAACAGAGTATTTATGGATATAATAATTAAGTTGATTATGCTTGCTTGCTCATATTATTTAGGTTATTAAAGATATAAATTGATATTTTTTGATTTTCTCTTTTTGGTATGAAAGTGTCCTTAGGTTGGGCCCAAATTCTTTTGTTTAATATTAATGAACTAATATCTTTATACGGAGCCTATTAATTAATTAAGTATTAAATTTAATTATTATTTATAAGAAAATAGTAAACCACCTAATGACATCTTTAGGTGGAGTTAGTTAATTAAACTATATTCAAAGTGTCCAAATTAAATCTAAGAATTTAATTATTCGAGTACTAACTTTCAAGTTTTAAACTACTAAAGATATATTGTCAATACATTTTCAAATAATAGTTCTTATAGAAAACTTTTGAAATAGAGCTTCACTCTAACTACCAAGCTATTGTACCAATAAATAAAAGAGCACTACTATAAATCAGATCGGATAATTAAACTTTAGAATCTAATTTTCAGATTTAAGGTTGCAATGAAAAATAATATATTTCTCTCTAACATCCTTAATATAAAATATTGAATAAAAACAAAATCAATTAATTTGATAGAAATATTTTATCTATTTAATATTTCGCAAGCATAATAACGTTATTATTATATCATATTTATAAATAGCCAACTATGTCAAATTTAATCACAGACAAATTAAAGATAACATATAAGAATAAAACATAAAAAATAACTGTAACGATTTCATTTTAAAATTATACCTCAAGAGAATCCTTACATAAATTTGATGCTAATTCTGTTGCTGGAAAATCTCCACATTGATTTGCATTTTTTTTTATTGAATCAAAAACTAGAAATCTCTAAAAGCATAACTAGTTCTTCTCAAAAAGAGAAGAACTTTAAAACTAAAAAACTAAGAACTAGAGAGAGATAGAAGAGATTTTGAGGGATGATTTTTATAATGGGGGAGGGTGATTTTACAGATGAGGAAAAGGCCAAAAAAAGTGGAAAAATATCTCAAAAATTGATTTTGGATGCATTTGGAAAGGTTGGCATACGTGTGGAGGACTCAGTATGGGTAGAACTTGGTGCGAATGAATGCGGGGCATATGCTGGCTGTGTGTGCATGGGTGTAGGGCATGTGTTGGCTACGCATGGGTGTGTGCTTGGCATGTGTTGAGCATGCACGCACTGGACTCTGCGCACTACTACAGAAATAGGCATTAAAGTCGGTTAAAAACCGACTTTAAACAAATTTAAAGTCAGTTCGCTGAACCGACTTTAAATTTAGCGACTTAAAATGTAAAGTCGGTTCATTCCGTGAACCGACTTTACCTTATATACTGTATTTTTTTTATTCTCATTATTATTTAATATATATAGCATAAAAAAACTAAAATTTAAATAATAATACAAATAATTAAAAATTTAAATATATTTAATTACTTGATAATTAAATTTATTACAAAAACAAATAATGTATATATAATACATATAGTTAACTTAAATTACAAATAAAATAATGTTGTCAAAGTGTAAGCTTGGTTGGCTTAGAATCTTGATTGGCCTTCACAAGCATTATGACAAAAAAACAGCTGATCCATATAACAATTCATATTCCCCTACATACATATGAGCACGTAACACATCCATCAAACAAGCAATCTAAACTTCAGATATACGAATAAAGAAATTAAATCATTATAAATATTACCATCAAAAAGAGATTACCACGTACAGCGACATTCGACGAACTCATATTAGCACTTTATTAATCATTTGTCTATATATATGAAGTTATCTGGAATCTCCACTAGTATTTTTAAATGATATATATAATGAACTCTAAATATGAAATCAAGTGTAACTCCGATTTCTTATTTAGCTTGTGTGAGTTTTGGTGCCCTTAAACATATGGAACACGTTCATGGGCACCAAAACTCATACAAACCAAGAAACAAATCGAAATTACGTACACCTGATTTGTCCATTTAGAGCTCATTATAGCATTAAAAATACTAGCAGAGATTCCAGATAAATTCATATTTATAAACAAATGATTAATAAAGTGCTAATATGAAGTTAAATGAAATATTAGGAAAGAGATATGAGATGTAGTTTGGGCCAAAAATAGGTCCATAAAACAATGCATCCCCCTAAATACATGAGCATATAATCATCAATCAAACAAGTGATTTCAGACACAGGAATAGATAGAGAAATTAAATCATTAAAAAATTTACTGTTATGTTGTCATATGCTATTCAAGATCATCAGAATCTTCTCCTGATTCTTCTTGTGATGATATAATTTGAAGCATGTGTTCTGCCCATTCCTCTCGTAAATCATCAAAAATTTGCTGATCGTAGCCCGTCTTGTTCCAACCAAAGAACTACATGTATTTAAAATCAAAATAAGAATATAATTTCATTTATTTACAAAAACAAACTCAAATATGTTAAAAAAATTATGTATATGGGTAAAAGATATTACCACATCATCAATTGAAATTTTCATATTTGTGATGATTTCACTCATAAACTTCATGACATAATAACCACACATGACTCCATTATTTTCTTGTGGAACCTACAAAAAACAAGTGTACATGAATTTTCATATTCAAACATCTTTATTATTCAATTGTAAAATTAATAAAATTATTAATATTGACTTGTACATACCATAACTTTTGTCCATATAAGCTTATGAGATTTTTTGAGGACAATGCCTCGAAACTTGTTGTACAACTTCCATGCCCTATCAAGGTTTAAAACGGTTAGTTTTTATTAAATATTATAAAAAATAATAGAAGAAACTAATATGTAACTATAACTCTTACATTTCAACAACTGTTTTTGTATCTTTACTCAATTCTATAGAAGCTGAATCACAATACCAAGCATGATTATTAAACAGATCAATGATGACCAACATCCAATGATCTTGGCCTTGTTCAAACCTTAATGGCCAAGGGATTATCAACTTTTGATTTCTGTTAAGCGTTAATGCTCTATCACATAATTGTTTAGCTCTGATGCTAACATCCTTCTCTTGATATTGATTGTCATATGAAGAATCATAGAACATTGCTAAGTGTGATGAGTGATTATGTTGAAGTCGATAATAACACTCCCTATATAAAAGATATATATATAATTAGATAATATAAATATAATTATATATGTTCTGCATAAATAAAAGAAAAATAAATAGATTGAGGACTCACCTTGTCCACACTTGAATTATACTTAAATCGATCATTTGATATTCAAATAGTTGCAATAAGCACTCGATCGATATATACGTTTGGCCAAGATCTACACCAGAAATCTCTATAGGAAGTGGCACAGTCCATCCATCATTTATGCTAGATGCGCTCCCAACAATAGTCATCAAAGTGCCAAGATTTCTACTAAAGTTTAACGCATAAATATGATTATACGTTTTCCAAGGCTTCTTCTTGAATGACTTGGTGCACGATGATTGGCCACTAGACATCGATTTAGCATGAGATACTTGCTTCGTATCTCTTAAATGTGCCGCATTTAAGAGATCTGGTATAATAGACTAAAAAAAAGTATTATATATGTAGTTTTTAGTAACAATATAAGATATAATAAAATAATAGTAGTAAACAAGTGCTATCTTTTAAGTTAAAAAATAGTACCACGTCAAAATTTAGAACTACTTGAATCGACGGCCAAGCCACATACTGTCCAACCGCCTCTTGGACTGTGGTAGCATTAGAAGGCACAGGTAGTGGACAATCATGAAACAATGATTGATCAATTACTATTCGCCAATGATTAGGCAAATATTGATTATGAATCATCTGATCATCGCTCAATTTTTGTACCGTTCCAATAGCAACATAGTCCGTTGACGCAGGATGTTTCAACAAACATTTCATATTCTGTAAAAAATTTAAGTGTTATATATAAAAAATAAAACATATAATAAGAACTTAAAAATAATAGATTATATACAACAGAAATTAAAATCTTACCACATATGATTCATCAAATAAAAGAGGACTCTCATGTGGGGTAGCTACTGCATGTACATTCTCACCCAAATGTTTATCTTGGTTTGATTTATGGTAAGAATGTGCAGATTGCATTGGAGAAAATGAACCACTACTTGATTGCATATGCATTCCTGGCATATAGTGAGGTCCAATAGGATAGCTATATCCCATACTGGATGTAGTTTGAGCGCAATGAGATTGCGTGGGTGGCATGCCTGGCATGCCTGGCATGGATGGTGGCATGCCTGTCATGTATGGTGGCATGCTTGGCATGAGTTGTGGCATGCCTGGCGTGGAAGGTGGTATGAAATTTAGAAATGGTGGTCGGAGGTGGCCAGAAATTTAGAAAGAAGGTGGCGCACGGTGTAGGAAAATGGAGGAGAGAGAGGAAGAAATTGGAGGAGAGAGGAAGGAAAATGTGGTTCTGCGTAAAAATTTGCCCGAAAGTGGATATAATTACGTGGGTAGCGTCGGTTGACCCATTTGTCCAATTTTTCCATTTTTTTTGACTTTTTATCATTTTTTTCTCTATATATTTGTGACGTATTGCCGCCAATAATTGTTTTCAAGTTTTTAAGTTATTTTGAACAAAAATACCTATTATTTCGAAAAGATAAATTTATATAAAAATATGATAAAATCATACCAATATAAATCTATTTAATCAATTAAAGTATATTAAATCATTGTAATTTTAGTGCTTTTTGAGAACTTATTAGTTCTCACAATTTCAAATGAGCTGGGTTGGGAATTGTTATACTAGATCATGACAGTAATAATTTTCAATATTCTGTGAGGATGGACTTTCAAGTAACCAACAATGTTGCAGAATAAAAAGCAACCATTTTGTAGTCATGACCTCAAATAAGTTAGAAGTATATAATATCATGCTACATAGCGATTCACGATTGGTAGTTAATCAATACATGGGCAAATTTGAAGTCAAAGATAGAAAAATGCGAATGTATATAGAATGATTAAAAAAAGAATGCTTAAATTTTGCTAACATGGAAATTAAGCAGATACCACAATATGAAAATATCCATGCCAACACCTTGGCCACCCTAAATGCTATATGCGAAGGTAATAGCAATAACATAATCACTATAACAATTCTCACTCAGACTAGTATGGAAGAAGTAGAAAAAAACTTTTATTAATATTTATAAAGTCAACAATATTGTCATCAGTATGAGCATATTGTCGAGAAAGAGCTATAATATGAATCATGTGGATATTCTTTTTATTGTTTTTTTCTACCAAGTATTTTCATAATTTTTTTATTTTTCATATCCATTTATTTCTTAGCCCTTACCGTGTGGCCTATCATTACAATCTTAATTAAAGACCTTTGGATCTTTCATTTTGGTATTTGATTACATTAGTGGAGAGGATTTCTAAATATTGGACTTATGGAAGTTTTGAGAGAATTCTTCTAATTTTAGTTCTAATTTTATCTGAATTTGTTGGTGGTTTGGAGTTAAATTGACTACTTCACACACACTCAAGGACTTAGCTTTAAGTTAAAGTAAATGCTTAACTCTTGCTTCACAAATTGCTAACTTTTGATTGATTTTCTTGCTATCTTCGATGTAAATAGAGTAAGTTATTAGTGATGAAATCTAAATCTAGATCATGGCTTGGTGAGTAATGGTAGTGTTCTATAGGGTCTAGTTGACACTGTCTACAATTGTCTTTTCTTTTATTTTCTTTTTGTTTGAGGACAAACAAAGTTTTAAGTTTGGGGGTATTTGATGACTTGCATAATTTGGTATAATTTAACACTTTTCAAATTAACTTTATTACAATTTTATTTATTTTTTATTGAATGTAGACTTCATTATTATTATTTAAATTTTATTGTAGATTTGAAGATAATGAAGATCCAAAATTTTAGAATGCTTCAGATAAAGCAGTTGACTTGGTACTAGTAAAAGAAAACAAAGATGAAGCCTTATAAATAATGGTTGAGCAAAAGAGAGGTGTGGTAGATTACTACAACAAAGCCATATGATTTATGTCATTCTCCTAGGATGATTAGGTTCTTAGAAGAGTTTTTCCTATCAAGAAATAGTGGATAGTTGGAAAGCTAAAAGCAAACTAGGAGGGCCTATAAATAAAAGAAGTAACACCAAGAGGAGCCTGTATGTTAAAAAATATTGAAGGTGTGGAAGAGAGCATAGGTTGGAATCTCATACACTTCAAAAGTATAGTTTTTAATGTATTAGACTAAAGCTTTTGTTTTATATGAATAAGCTTTTGTAATCAATGAAGTTATTGGCCAATGTTTAAGCCACAAGTTGATTAACTCGGTCAAGAACCAAGTAGAGTGCTCTAGTATAATGAACAATAAGACCTAATCACCTCAATCTGAAACCAGGTTGAATGCTCGAGAAAAGACTTAGTCCTAGGAAGCTCATACAACCAGCTTTAGAAACCAAGCCAATTAATGTTTAAACCATAAGCTGATCACCTTGGTTAAGAACTAGGTAGAGTGCTCTAATATAATGAAAAGCATAAGCTGATCACCTCGATTAGGAACCAGGTATAACACTTGAGAAAATTCTTAGTCCTAGAAAGTTGGTACCACTAGTTCTAGAAAGCAATCCAACCAATGTTTAAACTATGAACTGATCACCTTGGCCAAGAATAGGTGATAAGAGTCAAATTATTGCATTTTTGTTATGATTTAAATGTTGATATTTGTGTGAAAATTGCGTTTATTTGATTATTTAATCCACAAATGTCATTTCACGGGTATTTCGTGTTTAAAGTGCAATTTCAGGTAAATTCATAATTTTGGAGAAGTTTGGGACAAATTTCAATGAACAGGATTGAGTGCATATAAAAAGAAAACAAAATTTCAAAATTTGGAATTTCGCCGCCGGCGAAAACCTTACGGAGAATACGTTGAGCAAAGCAATCTCTCCGCCGGCCAAAGAAATATTGCTGCCGGCCAATGTAATCTTGCCGCTGGCCAATGTATTCTCGCCGCCGGCGAAAATCTTCCCGAGAGCACAAAATTTGGCAAATTCATCTCGCCACCGGCCAAATTTATCTCGCCGCCGGCCAAATGCATCTAGCCGCCGGCCACATTATTTTGGCCGCCGGCCAAAATAAAAAAAAGAAATTATTTTCCAGAAATCTCGCCGCAGCGAGAATAATGTCACCGCCGGCGAGTTTCGTCCGAAAATAGATTTTTTGGTTGTTTTGTTCCAAAATTGCCCCCCAAACCCTAGATCTATATATATAATATGATGGAAAAAGAGGGGGATGGGAGAGAGAAGAGATCTGAATCATTTTTGGAGGAGAAAAGGCAAATTTTGGAGAGAAAGTTTGGAGAAGCTTGAAGGATCATCACCATTGTTGCTACCAAGTCTTCATCTTCAAGAGTTTTTCATCTCTTCTCCTTAGCCTTCATATTCTGCATTTTATTCAGATTTGTTATTCATGAATTCAATTGAAATAATGGTTGTTCTTATTTCCGTTATGAACTAATTCGTTTTTGCTAAGGCTATGATGTAGTTAAATCAAGGAAATCTGATTTCTTTGGTTATTGTTATATGAATTCATTGTTTTCAAGTTGAGTATTTATTTTCATGCTTAATGCTTTTAAATTTCTGATCAAGATTTAGATTATTTGTTGCATTATATTGAGACCGAGAGGAGATGTGTAATGAATGCTTCTTGTGATAAATACCGTATGTTGAATGCGAGTTTGACACCTAATGCATGATGTATGTGGTTATTCTAGAAATTCCATAAATCGTAATGTGCTTATTTGTGATTAAATCTTTATAGAAATATAGTTGGTTTTCATAGATAAGTAATTCTAATATAACTTGAGAAAGAGTATTAGATAAGTTTGGGTTTTTCAACCATCACTTTTAGCTTTGATTCTCATATAACATGACTTGAAATCGGATTGAATTGATTTAGCGAAATCAAATGCCTTAGCGTTTTTAATTATTTGTGAACAACATTAAATTTTGTTATTTACGTTTAGTTTTATGTTAATTTGCTTTTAAAACAATTTCAACAATTCAGTTTTCAAATAAAATTAGGGTTAGTCAATTTCGGTACTTAGTAAACGCCATTCCTTGTGCGTTCGATATCCGTACTTTTGTACACTTTATTACTTGAACGATTCGTACACTTGCGAAAATAAGCATCAATAGGTAGAGTGCTCTCGTATTATAAAAGGCATGAGTTGTTCACCTTGGTCAGGAAACAAGTAGAACGCTTAAGCAAAAGCTTTCTCCTAAGAAGCTAGTACCACTAGCTCTAGAAACCAAGCCAGCCAATGTTTAAGCATTAGCAAATCACCTCGGTTAAGAACTATGTACAGTGCTCTAGAACAATGAAAAGCATAACCTAATCACCTTGGTCAAGAACTAGGAAAACAACATAAGTAAAAGTTGGTCCTAGTAAATTGGTATGACAAGCTATGAAAGCCAAGCCAGCCAATGTTTAAGCCATAACCTGATTACCTCAATCAACACTAGGTAGAACATTTTGCCAACAAAAAAAGATCATAGTATGGGATGACCACCTTAGTAAAACATCAAGTTTAATGCTTGAGCTAGATGAATCATTTAAACAACATTCTATTCATAAATTGAGCTTACAAAGTTCAAAAACTACTTGATTAAAAATAAATTAGCAATAAGCTTAAAGACAAGGTTGTCCCTTCAAAAACCCTTAAGATGTTTAGCTACACGACCATAATCTTAGTTGTCTATCTCCTCCACCAAAAGGTAAATTGTCGGTCTAAATCTTGCTCACTTTTTGACATATCTCTTTGCCCAATTGTATTGAGGACAAGCTTAGGCTTAGACCCAATCCTTCTAATTCCTCAAAAACATTCATAACTTTAAGAACACATGTTCTTACCTCATTTCATGTAAAAACTAGCTCAATTAGATTTATTATCAAATAGAGTAGCCATCTTCATCATAGTATTCCTTTTTCGTGCTCATGTTTGGATCAATTCTTCTTTGTGAAGCTTGAGCACAAACATGAGCTCATCATAAAGTGAAGCTCTATCTTTGATGAGAGCTAGCTCAGTCCTTAATTTGACAACTTCAATAGCAAGCTTAAAATTCTCTTGCATCAAGGCTTGAGCTAAATGTCTCTTCACTTGATCAATAGCATAACACTTAAGGAGAAAAGACAAGCTTACTGCTCTAAATCTTACAAAGCAACTAAGGCTCTATGTACCTATCTGCTTTAAAAATTAACCAAATACCTTTTATAGGACAAGGCATTGGGATGAGCAATTAGGAAAATATCAAAAACACAATGAAATAGGTCAACATCAATAAATGTATATTATAAATAAACATCCATATTGATGAGTGTTTAAAAGCACTAAATATAACATGATTTTATTCACTTTAACTATTAAAATAAATTTGTATTTGCATAATTTTATCATCATTTTAGCAAATATATCTTTTTCACAAGTATGTTTTGTTGTTTTAAATATATTTATAGCTGCAAATTGATTCAACTAATAAACACTTAAAAAATGGTACTTGCAAGCACACAATTACAATCATGAAGAATAAAAGAATACATATGTTCCAAATCAAATGTAACGAGTGAAATACAAAAGTGCTTCTAGAAGTGTAGAACAATGCGAGTCACGATGGAATTTTATGTGTGATGTGGCACAGAACTTATGGATCATGATTTCAACGCTTTATAGACTAACTCATTCCCTGACACAAAATAAATGCATGCTATGGTTCCCAACTATATGATCCACATTTCCTTCATATTTGGAGGGTTTTATAGCCTATAAAAGGGACCCATCCCTTTCATAGCAAATCACCCCTCAGCTCTTAATTTCCTCTCATTTCATGTTTCATAGTTTTTTTTCTCTTCTTAGTTTTAAAGTTCTTCTCTCAATTTAAGAGTTTAACAAAGTTTAGTTTATGTAGTAGTTTTCATTCCATAAACATTATTGGCAAATATGCTTGGAGGATTTCTAAATACGAAAGCAATACTAAAATTCTTTACTTAGAAGGATATGCTTAAGGTATAAATTTTATATGTATTCTTCTATTTTTAGATTAATTTTACGCCTTTTCTAAATACTATGTGTAATTTATTGATCATTTATTTAATTAAGCATGGTTAGTTGAAAATACTATAGGATATTAGTAATGTTGTTATGCTTGTGAAATATTAATGTAGGTAAAATATTTTTATAAAATGAATTAATTTTTTTTTCTATATTCAAGTTTTACAAATTTTGTTAAAGAAAAATATATTAAGAATTTTTTTTTTAAATTGAAAATATGAGAGTTAGATTTAGGATTTAATTATATGAATATACTTTAAAGTCAACTCTTTGATTTATATTTGATTATTTTGATCTTTAGAGTACTCTATCTCAAAGATTTTTATAAGGATTATTATTTGAAAATATATTAATGAAATATTTTATGTAGTAGTTTTGAAATCTGAAAGTTAGTTCTCCAATACATTAAGATTTCAATCCAACTTTGACACCTTAAATAAGAGTTTAAATTGTTAGCTTAATTGAAGGTGATAATTAAATGGTTTGTTAATTAGAAACATAATTTAATTACACATTTTAGTATATAAATATGTGTAACAATGGATGCATAAATTAAAAGAAATATTCAACTACTGAAAAAAGATAAATTATCTTTAAAATTTGAAGAGGAAGATTGAGCTTAAACATAGCTCAAACCTATTACAAAAAAAATGGAGGATGAGTTTACAAAAAACTAAATGAGACTGAGCTTTACAAAATAAATTAGCTTGATCCAATTACAAAATTTACGCATCCCTAGGATTGTTGGTTCGGTCTCTCACCTTGGCCTCATCTTCACCCGTCTATTTATTTCCCTCATATTCTCCATTATCCAACTTTGTTTGAGTGGGGGAATATGTTTTTCTCCCTTCTTGGCCTCTTCCTTGAAAGATGTTATGGCCAATTTATAGCTAATATGGATGCTAATGAGTGCTTGAAATCACTAAATATTACAAGACTTATTTACACTTTAATGTCAAAAATAGATTTTTATATACATATACGTATCAGTATTTTAGTAAATCTATGTTTTTAGAATCATGAGTATGTTTTGTTATTTTCCAGGTATTTTTGGCTTCAAAATGATTCAATTGATAAACACTTGAAGGATTTTGCCTAAAAGCACTCAAATGCGACCAAGAAAAACAAAAGAATAATATATGTAAACCTTACATATGTTTCAACAAAAATGTAAGGGGTGAAATACAAAGAAATTTAGTGGCACTCATTTTTGTGAGGGCCACGACTATAATTAATGTGTGTTGTGATGCGAGTGCATCTTATCTTAATTTAAATACGTATTGAATCAATGCATGCCATAGTAGTGGTAAAAGTGTGCCATGGTGCATGATCTCAAGATCCACATTTCTCTCATTTTCTCAACATTTTTCTACCTATACAAACCCCCTCCCTCATTAATATGTTTACCAAAAAATCTGTTTTCTTCTGATTTTTCTAAATAGTTTTTGTTCTTTAATTTTCTTTAGTTTTATGTAGTAGTTTTTTTGATTCAATAAGAAGTATATACAAATCTATTTGGAGGTTTTTCGGACAAAGATCATTATTGAAATTCTATAGATTGAAAGATGCAATTGAGGTATTAACTTTAATTGTATTCTTATATTTTTACAATTAATTTTATGTACTATTTTAAATGCTATTTTTATTTTCTATTGTTTTTCTTAGTATTTTTATATACTAACTTATTTCTATATATATTTTTTCTTGTGTATAGTTGTTTATTTTTCTTTTTATTTTGTTAATACTTCTGATAGTACTTATTTTAATATTAAGTCTTGGTTCATGACTCTACAATCGGGTTCATTAAATACTTGGGATGCAGATGGATTGAGAGCCCTTCCATGAATCTTGGTACAAATTCAAACTCCTCTTGATCCATTGCACACCCCATACTTTTTCATTGTAGTTACATAATCAATTCTTCTATGATAAATTGACACAATAATGTCTGTACATTGTTGATAATGTTATAGGAGAGGCTATGCAGAAAAGACAGTAGAGTAAACTTATGAGTTGTTAGTACTAATTCCCAAAAAAAGAGTGCTAGAGGAAGAAGAGTAAGGGTCAATGACATTGACTTCAGAAATAAAGTGGCCTTATAACTTGCAAAATTAACTAAAGTGCAACTTTTCACTCCAAGAAAATGCCAAATTAAGAGGTACGTGGAGTTTGTGGTTTATTTGAACGTAGTACAAATGTTTGTTCTATTTTAGGATATTTTAGTGCAGGTACCTTGGAGGAAGCCAATCTTATTCAAAGTATCATCCTAACACCTCAATCACCCTAAATGGAAATCAAATAATAACCTAACTTATGGCCAAAACCAAATAAAGAGGTCATATGTAAACCAACCTTACCTACTGGATCAACCTTATAGGCCAACTTTAGAAGATAAATTGAATACCTTTATTCAAGTTAGTAGGGATAACCAAATAATAAATAATCAGAGGATGAACTCCTTAGAGGCTTCGGTAAAACAATTTAAAACTCAAGTTAGGCAACTAGTAGAGAAAATGCAAAAGTAAGAACCCAGAAAGCTACACAATTAAGTAGAACAAGCAAAGCATGTCGCAATTCTTGGAAGCAGTAAGGTAGTTAATAAAATTACTTAAGGTTTCTTATAATTTACTATGTAATGCAAGTAATAAAAGACATTATAACCACATCATCCATCGATTTTCATTCCTATACTAGCTAAAATAATCAAAGCATGATATGAAATTCTCTAATCTTTTCACTATGCTTTCTAAGGTTAATATAAATTTACCTTTATTAGAGATGATCAAGAATATGCCTTCCTATGACAAGTTCTTCAAGGAATTGAACACAAAGACGAGGATATATGAACTTAATGAGAGATTTGTGGTATCAGAGGCTTCTAGTGTTGTGCTTTAGCATCAACTACCTCTAAAGTTAAAGGACCCAAGTAGCTTTATCATTAACATAAACATAGGAGATATGAAGGTAGCTAAATGAAAGTTTGATTTAGGTGCTAGTATTAATTTGATGCCATATTCTATTTTCTTATAGGTAGGTTTGGGAGACTTAAAACCTACAACCATGTCCCATTAGCTTATGGATAGACCTATTAAATATTTGAAGGGAGTGATTGAAGATGTACTGGTACATGTAGAAAAATTAATAATACCTATTGATTTGTGGTTCTAGGTGTGTAGAAAAATCTAGCCATAAAAAAACATAAAATACTTATTGGTAGACCATCATGGTCACTACCAAGACTATTATCGATGTCAAAGATAGATATACTTAGGGGAGGTTGTCCATTTAAAGTTTTTATCTCTTCACCTTTTCCTTTTATCTATACCATTGAAGAATGTTTTAATATTGATTCTATGGATAGAATTGTTCATAACACTTTTTTTAGGATAGATTGAATGAAAAACTAGAAGTGGTTCTTACTGTTGAAAAGGTAGAATATGACCTAGATGATGAGACTAATGGGAAAATGATATGTTAGATAGTGCCGAACTAAGAGGAGAATCTAATACACCCTTAGATTTACCTTGAACCCCACATAGGGGAGATATATCCAATTATTATTTCTTCCATTTTGACCAAAACCCAAGGAACTTGTTAAGGTGCTTAAGAAATTAAAGAAGGAATTAGGTTGGAGTATCAAGGATATTAAAGGCATTAGTCTAGGTATGTGTATGCATAATATCAATCTTGAAGATGATGCTAAACCTATTAGAGAAACCCTAATGAGACTAAACCCAATAATGCAAGAGGTGGTCAAAAAATAAATTCTGAAACTCCTAGAAGTGGGAACTATTTATCTTTTTGGTGATAGTAGATTGGTTAGTCCAGTTCATATGGTACCAAAGAAATCTAGAATAATAGTGGTTTAAAAATGATAAAAATGAATTAGTTCCCACGAGGACAATCACAGGATGGAGAATGTGTATAGATTTTAAGAAACTGAATTTGTACACTAAAAATGATCACTTTTCTCTTTCATTCATTGATTAGATGTTAGAAAGATTAGCAGGGCATGAATTTTACTATTTTTTGGATGGACTTTTAGGTTATTATTAGGAACCCATTGCACCAAAGGATCATGAGAAGACCACATTCACATGTCCTTTTAGAACATTCGGTTTTAGAAGGATGCCATTTGAATTATGTAATGCACCCGCCGTGTTTCAAAGATGTATGATGTCAATCTTTTCAAACATGGTAGAAAAATTCATTGAGGTATTTATGCATGATTTTTGTATTTTTGGAACCTCATTTGATGATTTCTTACATAAATTGACTTTAGCTTTATAATGTCACATTGAATATAACCTGACACATGGTTGGGAGAAAATTCATTTTATGGTACAATAGGCGATTGTGTTAGGACATGTAATTTTTAACAAAGTAGTTAAATTTGACAAGGTAAAAATTGAGATTATTGAAAAATTACCATCCCCTACATCTATTTAGGGGATTTAAAGCTTTTTTATGACATGTATCTTTCTATAGGCGATTTATTAAAGATTTTGCCAAAATATGTCATCCTTTATGTAACTTGCAATCAAAAGGTGCCTATTTTGATTTTAATATAATTGTTTTGTTGCCTTTAATACTTTGAAGTATAAATTAAAATCTACCCCTATCATTATGGCACCTAATTGACTTTATATGGACCTTTCCCCTATCTTTTGATAATAAATATATTATCCATTATTGAATATATGTCCTAGTGGGTAGAAGGTATACCCATTAAAGCAAATGATGCTTACATTGTTTGAAAATTCTTGAAGGATTCAACATTTAGTAGGTTTGGGATGCCTAGATCAATAATTAGTGATGTAGGGAGCCATTTTTGCAACAAAAGTTTTGATGGGGTACTAAAGAAGTATAATATCACACATAAGTTTGGAAGTAAGTAATAAAAAAACCAAAGGGATTACTGTATACCCTCCAAAGTAGGATTAGGAAATCAAGTTTAATGATGCCTTATAGGCATACTATACAACTTATAAAACACCTATTGGGATGAACCCTTACTAGTTAATCTTTGAAAAAGCATGTCATTTACTTGTTGAACTCGAACATAAGGCTTATTGGGAAATTAAAGAGCTAAATATGGATTTAGATAAAGTAGGAGAGAAGTAGTTACTCCAAACAAATGAGCTTGAAGAAATTTGTGACAAAGCATTTGAAAATGAAAAGTTATACAAAGAGCATAATAAGCGTTATCATAGCAAGAGGCTAGTTCATTAGTCAATTCTTCCTAGAATGAAAATTATTTTATTTAACTCTCATCTGAGATTGTTTCTAGGAAAAATGTAATCAAGGTGGAGTGGACCATTCACAATTACCCAAGTATTTTCACATGGATTAGTAGAGTTGTTGAATCCTACGACTTAAGGAACGTTTAAGATAAATAGGCATTGTGTGAAGCACTATTCAAAAAGAGAACATAACATAGAAGACATTGACTACATAGGGATATGTAATACTATTTTTTATTTTAAATTAATTTTTTTTGTTTTTGGATTTTGTTTTATGTTATTATAATTTGTTTTTGTATTTCCTATCATGTGAACTTTGTTTATTTTATTTAGAATTGTTAAAATTTAGAAGTATACAATGTTCTATCTGTGTGGTCATAATAATTGAATTGATGGCTACACCTAAATATTCATATAAAGACTTGATCACATACAAAAAATGGGTAAATTTTTTTATTTATTCTTTATCTTTAACTTGTATTTGTTATATTGAGGGTAATGTAAACTCTAGGTTGGGTGGTGAAAAAGTTACATTACATAAATTTTAGCAATTTTAAATTTTGTATTATAACATATGTTTATATTTGCACTTATTTTTATTTTTATTTTTTTCATTTTTATTTATTTTTCATACTTTTAGTTGATTTTAAGCAAATAATTAAGTCTTTACACTATTAAATTAATATTTTGAACATATCATATAATAATGTGATAATTAATTTATTTTTGTTATAATTTATGTTTCATGATATAATTTTAAAATTGAGATAAATCCGAAATTCATGTTTAACTATCAACTAGTAGAGACGATCTTTTGAGAATATTTTGAGCCTATTATCGTTTCATTCTGAGAGAATATTTTTTTGCATTGAATGTTAAAATTTTTACATCTAATAAAAGTGTCGTATATTTATTTTTATTATTTAAATTGAATGATTTAAGTAGAAAATAAAAGTGTATGTCATTCTTCATTCATGTAGACTTTCACCAAAAGATATATATTTAGGGTTCTCTAAAGCCAATACAAAAAAAAAAAAACTAAATTAGCCACTCTTAAAATTATACAAAAAATTTACAAAATGTAAACTCTCTAAAAAAAGAATATGAAAAAAACCATAAAAAAGATAAAAACAATCGATAGTATAAACTAAATTCTTTGACCCAAAAGTCTTTCAAAGTTGTGAGAAATGGCTATTACAAAAGAAAGATAGGAAATGAATCCCCTTGAAGTCATTGCATTTTCAATCATCTCTAAAAACATATATTTGATATTTTTATTTCATGATTTTGATTAATTCATGTAAATAGTATGTGATTTATTTATAAATCATTTCATTTCATTCCTTTTTATGAGATTGATGTTACCCACTATTTTTAGTCTTTTCTTCTTTAAGCATATAGGAACTCATTAGTTTATTTCTTTACATAACTTCGATTCACATATAACTTTAATTGAGTGCTTAAATCCATATGATAAGCATTATATTAAGAGTATGTCTTGTCAGGATTAGAGCCGAAGAAAATTTGGATTCTTGAAATTGGATAAATCAATATTGATACTTTTTTATATGGATTATGAATATGAGATTTTCAATTAAATTTTACACTAAACTTTGATTCTTTGGGATTTCAATCTAGCCTATGCTTTGGATTTTAATTAAGAATATAAAAGAGACTAAAGCATGAGAAGTTTTTCATTTTTATTTTATTATTGATAGTTTTTAATTTATTAATTTTAGTTCTTATATTTTGTTTTGTTATTTTGCTTTTAGTGTGATGTTTGAGGAAATCATTTTTGAAAGCCCCCACGAGACTTAAACCAATCCACTAGGAAAACTAGGGGTTTAAAGGCTTGTTACATATGCTAAATAAAACTATGTAAATATATGAAAATGATTAAGATTTCTTTATTTTATTTTTTTTCTATCACTTTCCTTAAGTTTGCTAGAAGTTGTGATAAATGCTTGAAAAACATTGATTTCCTTTTAGAATTTTTTTCATACTAATTTAAGTTTTTTATTTATTTACTACCGTTAACTTACTTTATTTTCTTTTACTTTATTTATTTATTTATCTCATTAACCAATTGATAATTCTGTTTGTTAATATGATTTTTGCATAATATATATTGTTAACTTGTTGTATTTATTTATTTAACTTACATTATTGTATAATTAATCATTTTGATTATATATTGTAGTAATTTTTGGATCCTATATTCTATTTATAATTTGTTTATTCCTTTTATTTTTTTTTGTAGAAAATTTAAAAAAATTTAAATTGATTTTTTGAAAAAAAGAAGAAAAAAATCTCTTGATATCTTAAAATTTTTAAAAATTAAAAAAATAAAAATAAAGACAAAAAATCCTTTGATATCTTAAAAACTCAAAAACAAATAAGAAAACCCTAAAAATTAAACAAATTAAACAAATTTAAAAATTTAAAAATTTAAAATTTAAAATTTGAAATAAAAAATAAATTACAAAAAATTAAAAAGAAAGTCCAAAACATAAAAAAATCTCGAGAGATATTAAAATTTTAAAAATCTAAAACAATCTATAACTCCCATTGTACTTATATTATGTTTTGGCTTCCCATATACAAAAAAAAAGTGTTTGTTACTTTACTTAGTGTTTTTATCTTCCTTTAAGTAAGATTTGTTGTTACAGATTAGTAATTCATACACACATAGTTAGGTATATTTTGTACGCAAGCATGTTTACTTGTGGTTTTTGGGAGGTTCAGGGGCTGGTATTTATGAATAGTACTCAACTTTTTTAGAAACAAAAAAATCAACTTTTTAGCACCTTGCCACCAAGCTTGAGGTTGTAGACGAGGTGGCTAGCTAGATGATAAAATCAAGCCCTATAAATACCCCACTCATTTGTCTGTTCCTTACTCTTTGTTTTAAGAGATGAAACTCTAACAAAATACATACTAAAATTAATATCTAATTCTAAATTATTTTGGAGAGCTTATATTTGAGAGTGAGTTGTTTTTTTGAGTTTAGTAATCAAATTGTAGGCAATGTGTATACATGATATGATTGTGTGTTCTCCCATACTCAATTTGACTATATGTCCCTTGGGAGTGTGAGTTGATACACTTCCAGTTACTTGATCTCTGGTTTCCATTCACATTATATTTAGGTAGTGTTGCATGTGGATTATAGTCGAGTTTGTGTGCTAAACCAAGTCATTTCGAAGCAATAAGTGAATAGCAACAGTAGGTAGTTTGGAAGGAGATCCTAGGTGATAGAAGTAATAATGGTTCTATTGTCTATTAGTGTTATAACTTGTTTATTGTTTATTAAATTATTTGCTATTGAGTGATTGCCTTAACCAACCCTAAGATGTTACCATATAGATGTGTTCTCTATACGGGTTTACCTCATTATATAGAGTGTTATACATGATCATATATATATATATATGTTTGTGTGTGTATGTGTGTGTGTGTATCGCAACATACTGAAGCATAAACTCTGAATAGAAAACATTCATGTTTGCTTTCTTTCAACTTTGATATATAATATTTGTTATTCAAGTTATCTACTTTATAATATTTTACTATTTGTGATTCTATTGTTTGACTTATATAAGTGTTTACATTCTTGTTTATGTGAATTATGGCGGAGTCTTTTAGGAGTCTGTATCTACTTACCTTGGCCATATACTAGATCATGGACTCTTTCAATTGGCATTAGAGCTAATGCATCCTTTTGGGCTTAATTACTCTAGTTTTGATTTTGCTAACTCACCTTTTCACATACATACTCTCTCTCATGAAGTCAAAAGAAGGAGATAATGTAGGTAGACCTCCATATTTCAATTGGCTAAACTATGTCTATTGGAAATCACATTTATATTTGGTTCCTTGTTGAAAATGGCTAGACATAACCAA
Organism: Hippophae gyantsensis; assembly: GCA_030763125.1. Lineage (NCBI taxonomy): Eukaryota > Viridiplantae > Streptophyta > Magnoliopsida > Rosales > Elaeagnaceae > Hippophae > Hippophae gyantsensis. Next base: position 36,819,749 of record CM061034.1, read on the forward strand.
AACCCTCCTCGATAACTCTGTAATTCTTAAACTAACGATTTGATGAACAAAGGAAGAAAACAAGGATTGTGAATGAAATAACAAAGGTTTATATGCTATTATCAGAGCTGTGTCCTCATAAGTTCTTACAGAGCACTAAAATTACCATGTTTTAATGTACTTTAATTGATTAAATAGATTTATATTTGTGTGATTTTATTATATTTTATATAAATTTATATTTTTGGAATGGTAAGTATTTTTATTTTTTTCAGATATTTTTGCTTCAAAAATAATTTAAAGAATCGAAAAAATGGAAGATGGACAAAACTATTGAGTCACTCGTACGCCCATACCGAGTCCCACACTCTCCAAAGCATGCCAATGCCCACCAGCACCCACACAAGTATGCCAACCTATCCAAATGCATCCAAGAGTAATTTTTGAGATATTTTCCCATTTGTTTAGCCTTTTCCTCACCTATAAAAGGACCCTCTTCCCAAATCTCAAAACATTTAATTTCTCAACTCTTCCCTCTTTAGCTTTCTCTCTCTAGAAAGCTTTCATAGTTTTTTTTAGTTTTAAAGTTCTTCTCTTTTTAAGAAGAACTAGTTATGCTTTTGTAAATTTCTAGTTTTTGATTCAATAAATGGAAATGTAAATCTGTTTAGAAGTTTTCCAAAAATGGAATTAGCATCAAAGTTCTATAAGGATTCTTTTAAGGTATAATATATTTTTTTAAATTACATTTATTTTTATATTTTATTCTTATATGTTATATTTAATTTGTCCGTGATTAAATTTAACATGATTGGATGTTTGTAAATATGATATAGTAATAATGTTGTTATACTTGCAAAATATTAAATAAGTAAACATTTCTATAAAATTAATTGATTTTGTTTTTTTAATATTTTATATTAAGGATGTTAGAGAGAAATATATTATTTTCTTTACAAACTTAAATTTACAAATTACATTTTAAAGATTAATGATCTGGTCTGGTCTGATTTAGAGTAGTACCATTTTATTTGTTACTATAATCACTCGGTAGTTAGAGTGCAACTCTATTTCAAAAGTTTTTATAAGAACTATTATTCGAAAATGTATTGACAAAATATTTTCAGTAATAGCTTTAAAACTTGAAAGTTAGTAATCAAATAATTAAATTCTTAGGTTTAATTTGAAAACCTTCAATAAAGTTTAAAATGTCTAACTCCACCAAAGGTGGCATTTATATAAAAAAGAGAGAATCAATAAATATCAATTTATATATTTAATAACCTAAATAATATAAGAAAACATAATTAACTTAATTATTATATCGATAAATACTCTACTGTTATGAATAATAAAACTTGCATAATTGTTTATTGAATCCATTTCTATGTTTATTTTTATGTTATTAGATTAGGACACAAAAAAGAATCAAAATATCGTGACAAGATGTTTAAGATTTAATTTCATTTTTAAAAGTTTGAATAATAAATTAAAAACTACATATATTCCTACCTTAGATCGACCTTGGGAGTATACTTGTCATTATCTATAAATTGATTCGTTCACTTGCGAGAGTTTTACAGATATAAAACACAAAGTATTTGAAAAATTGGTATTGGTAAGCCAATGCCGATTTTATTCATCAAGTTTTTGGTGCCGTTACCGATGAAAGAATATTGTTTTTAAATTATTTATCAAAATTTTAAAATTTTTATGTGATGTAAATATTGTGATTTTTATTTTTAGAATTTAATTCCAGAAAAAAACTAACTAACTATATAATTGGATCAAATAAGCTCAACGCAACGTCTTAGTAGAAGATGATAAATTTTAGTCCTAAGTGAGAGGTCACCCATTATTGTATTTTCCTTTCTTTTAGTTTGTTTTGTTTTTATTTTAAGAATGTGTGTAACACAAATCAATGAAATAATAGAAATTGTTTCAAAAATTGTGTCCATTCTTTAAATTTAGCATTAAAAAATATCTTAATTTATTAAATTAATTAACTTTGATTTTCACTTAAAATAAATTTAGGTTCCATGTGTCTTTCTTCTTTAAGCCTATACATTTTGTCATGTGAGAAATGTTTCTTAGAGAGTTATACTATTTTTCAATTTTGGAGCTAGATGTTGATGTACAGGAGAATGAGGATCAATTTCAACTACAAGCAGCCACGTGAGATGCTGGAGATACGTAGAAAATGATGAAGGACTATGTAGCGCCATTCATTGCCCATGAAAATTCTAGCATACAATTGCAAGGGGCTGCAAGGAACTATGAATTGAAAAATATTCATTATTATTTGTTGCCTTCCTTTTACAGTATCTCTAATTAAGACCCTTTGCATTTCATTTGAGAATTCTATGTTATTTTCTAAACCTTTCCACTATAGAGAATTGATGAAGACCAGCTTAGGATGAGGTATTTTCCTTACACCCTCAAGGATAAAGCTTGGTCATGGTTCATTACTCTACAGCCAGGTTCTTTAATAACTTGAGAGGCAGTCTATGAAAAGTTTATAGGTAGGTTCTATTCCTATCAAACAATTGATGATTTAAGGACGAAGATAGCAATGTTTTCTCAAATGGATGAAGAGTCCTTTCATGAAGCTTGGGAAAGACTCAAACTCCTTTTCATTCAATTTCCTCATCATAGCTTTCCATTACAACTACATAACCAATTATTTTATGATGGATTGACATTGTAGAGTCAATGTATGGTTGATAATGTTGTTGATAGAGCTGTGGGAGAAAATAATGTAGAGGAAACCTATAGTCTCTATGAGATGTTGGGTTCTAATACTCATTAAATAAGTACTAGAAGAAGGAGAGTAAGAGTTAATAAAGTTGGTTCTAGTTATGAGATGACCTGGGAACTTGCTAAATTGACTAAGCAAGTGTAACTTCTCACTACCCACCAAATGCCAAATCAAGAGGTGTATGAAGTGTGTTTTTCCATTGAGCATAATGCTCGTAATTGTTCATATATTTGTAATTCTAATATGGATGCCATTGAGGAGATCAATTACATTCAAAAGTATCATTCAAACATCTATAATCACCTTAACCATCATTGGACACCAAAAAATTACCAACCATACACTCAATGCCAAACACCAAGGCCAAATAAAAACCACCCTTACCCACCAAATCAATCTTTTAAGCCAACCTTAAAGGATAACTTGAATGATTTTATTCAAGTTAGTCATGACAACCAATTGAGGAATAATCAAAGGTTGAGCACAATGGAGGCTTCCGTTAAAAGGATTGAAGTAAAATTTGGGCAACTAGCTGAACAAATGTGAAGGCAAGAACCTAGAAAGTTTCCTAATCAACCCAAACAAACAAAGGATGTACTAACCCTTTGAAAGGGTAAGGTACTTAATAGTAGTTTACTTAAAATATCTAAAGATCTACCTTTCTGTTCAAGTAACAAAGAAGGTGAAATTATAGTTAGGTAAAAAGGAAAGACAAGTGCTAAACTTGACAAACCTTTAGAAAAAGACATTAGGGAGTCATCTGACATCCCTAAAATTCAAAAGACAACATAACCACACCAGTTGCAAGTACCTTTTTCACACTGGTTGAAAGAATCTGAACAAGATAAGCAATTCTATGATCTTTTTAATATGCTTTCTAAAGTAAATATCAATTTACCATTATTAGAAGTGTTTATGAATGTGCCATCCTATGCTAAGTTTTTGAAAGATTTGAACACTAAGAAATGGAAGTATGAACTTAATGAGTGAGTAGTAGTAGCAGAAATTTTTAGTGTTGTACTTCAGCACTAACTTCCTTCTAAGTTGAAAGACCATGGAGGTTTTATCATAAACATAAATATGGGGGGATAGAAAGGTCACTAAAGCAATGCTTGATTTAGGTGCTAGTATAAAATTGATGTCCTATTCTATATTCTTACCACTTGATTTAGGAGATTTAAAACCCACAACTATATCCTTTCAACTTGCAGATAGATCTCTTAAGTGTCCAAAGGGAATAAGTTAGGATTTGCTAGTATAGGTTGACAAACTAATAATACATATTGACTTTATGGTTCTAGATATACAAGAAAATACAACCTTAGATAGAGATCACACAATATTTATTGGTAGACCATATATGGAAACTACCAAGACTATTATTAATGTCCAAGATGGAAATTTGACATTGACATTCTTAGGAGAGACTTTTCATTTTAAAGTTTTTGATTCTTTACCTTTTCCTTCTATTTCTACCATCGATGAAATATTTGAAGTTGACCCTTTGGATAATCTTGTCCAAATCACCTTTTCTTGAACCATAATAGAAGGCAAGCTTGAAATTATTCTTACACTTGAAGAGGTCGAAGAAGATTTAGATGAGGAAACTTAGGGGTACCATGAACAACTAGATAGTGATGAACTAATGATAATCAATCTGAACTTGAATTCAAAGACTTACCTAAGCACTTAAAATATGTGTTTCTAGGAGAAGGAGAAACTTATCCATCGATAATTTCTTCAAGCTTGGCCAAAACCAAAGAAAAGGAACTTATAAAAGTTCTTAAGAAGTTTAAGAAAGCCATAGGTTGGAGTATTAGGGATATAATAGGCATTAGTCTTATCATGTGTATGCATAAGATCAACTTGGAGGATGGTGCTAAACCCGTACAAGAGGCCCAAAGAAGACTAAACACAAACATGTAAGAGGTAGTTATGAAAGAAATTCTTAAATTCTTAGAAGAAGGAATTATCTAACCTATTGCCAATAGTTAGTGGGTTAGTCCAATGCATATGGTACCTAAAAAATCTGGGATAACATTTGTTAAAAATGAAAAAAGTGAATTTGTGCCCACTAGAATAATCACTGGATGAAGGATGTGTGTAGATTTCAGGAAATTGAATTTATATACTAAAAAGGATCACTTTTCTCTTCCATTAATTGATCAAATGTTGGAAAGATTAGTTGGGCAAGAATTTTACTATTTTCTAGATAGACTATCCAGATATTATCAAGTATCTATAGCACCAAATGATAAGGAAAAGACCAAATTTACATGTTCTTTTGGGACATTTTATTTTCAAAGAATGTCATTTGGGTTATGCAATGCCCCCACCACATTCTAGAGATGTATGTTGTCTATATTCTCTGACATGGTGGAAAAATTCATTGTGATTTTCATGTATGATTTCTCTATATTTGGAAACTCATTTGATGATTACTTACATAAATTGACTTTGGTTTTGATGAGTAACCAAAAAGCACTAAAATTACCATGATTTTATGCACATTAATTGATTAAAAATATATATATTTATATGATGTAATCATATATTTATATAAATTTATCTTTTTCGGAATCACGGGTATTTTTATTATTTTTCAGGTATTTTTCGCTTAAAAACGCAACTTAAAGACACAAAGAGGAATACTGGAAGCAATACATCACAAATATATTAATAAATAAATGAGGAAAGGTCAACAAATATGGAAAAATTGGACAAAATGGGTCAAAAAGGTCAAAAATGTCAAAAAGGAGGAAAACGCACACGGCGCTGCCCAGCCCACGCGCGCCAGCGCCCAGCCGCGCGCAGCACCCCCAGACCGTGCACGCAGCTCCCTACTCCCGCGCGCACCCACGCGCGCAGCATGCCCAGTCCGCGCGCGCCAGCTCTCCAATTCGCGCACGCCCTTGCCTCTTTCCGCGCATGCCTCTACGCGCCACTGCTGCCTTCCGCACGTGCCTGTTCGTGCCCCAGCTCCACTCTGCACGCGCCGCTGCCCATCTGTGCCCCATTTTTGCGCGCAGTCGCCTCACGTCATGCTGACATCATCAGTATGACGTCAGCAATCACCACTCCACGTTTTCATCATTTTTTAACATTTTTTCACCCACTTTTTCTCTCCATCCTCACCTATAACTACCCTCATTCTCTTCACTTCTAAACACACCTCAAAACACATTCTCTTCTCTCTTTCTTTCTCTCTTTTCTTAGATTTTTTAGTTTTTCTTAGTTTTTAGCTTTTCTTAGTTAATTCCTCTTAGTTTTAGAGTTCTTCCCTTTTTGGGAAGAACTAGTTATGTTTTTGTAATTTATTAGCTTTTTGATTCAATAAATGGGAATGCAAATTCCGCTTGGAGGTTTTTCAACAACGGGAATAGCATCGAAGTTCTATAAGGATTTTATTTTCTTTACAGTTATTTTTTATGCTTTATTCTTACATGTTATATTTAATTTGTCTGTGATTAAATTTAACTCTGCTGGCTGTTTATAAACATGATGTAATAATAACGTTGTTATGCTTGCGAAATATTAAATAGATAAAAATCTCTAAAATGAATTGATTTTATTTTTATTCAAGATTTTATATTAAGAATGTTAGGGAGAAATATATTATTTTTCATTACAAACTTAAATATGAAAATTTGATTTTAAGGTTTAGTTATCCGGTCTAATTTAGAGTAGTGCTCTTTTATTTGTTGGTACAATCGCCCGATAGTTAGAGTGAAGCTCTATTTCAAAAGTTTTTATAAGAATTATTATCTGAAAATGTATTGACAACATGTTTTCAGTAGTGGTTTTAAAACTTGAAAGTTAGTACTCGGATAACTAAATTCTTAGGTTTAATTTGGACACCTTGAATAAAGTTTAAACTGTCTAACCCCACCAAAGGTGCCATTTAAATGGTTCATTTTCAATCTCTTAGAAAAAGGAATTAATTTAATTAACCAAATTAATTATCAACCCCACCCATAGATGTTAATTGATTTGTTTAGTTAACAAAGAATATCTAACCCCACCAAAGGTGGTATTCATATAAAAAAGAGAGAATCAATAAATATCAATTCATATCTTTAATAACCTAAATAATATGAGCAAGCATAATTAACTTAATTATTATATCCATAAATACTCCACCATTATAAATGATAAAATTTGCATAAATGTTTATTGAATCTATGTTTATTTTTATGTAATTAGATTAAAAACAAAAAACCCAAAATATCGTGACAGGATGTTTAGGATTTAATTTCGTTTTTAAAAGTTTGAATAATAAATTAAAAACCACATACATTCCTTCCTTAGATCGACCTTGGGAGTATACTTATCATTTTCTACGAAATGATTCGTGCACTTGCGAGAGTTTTATAAATAGAAAAAACCAAATGAACGGTAGGATCGGCAATGTCGGTTCTGTCCTATCAAGTTTTTGGCGCCGTTGTCGGGGATGGTATCAAGTTTTTGGCGCCGTTGGAGGGGAAGGAATAGTGTTTTTAAATTATTTATCAAAATTTTAAACATTTTTTCTGTTGTAAATAATTGTGATTTTTTTTATTATTAAAAAAAAATTTGTTGTTTTTGAATAGTAAAAAAAAAACATATAAAAAAAAATATTTAAAAAAAAAACCTTACCGTTCATGAAAAATAAAAAATAATAATAAAATAAAAAATTAGTTGTTCGTGAATAGTAAAAAAAATAAGAAAAACAAAAATTTAATAAAAATTAAAATATTTTTTTTTCTCCTAAAAAAACAAAAACAAAATTTCACATTTCAAATTTCATAATAAATAAAAAATAAAAAAATTTTAATTCATAAAAAAAGGGGTTATAGCATAAATAATAAAATAATTTTGAATTTTGAAATTTGAAGAAAAAAAAACTTAAAGAAATTTTAAATAAAAAAAATTAATAATAACATAAAATAAAAATAAAATAAATTAATTAAATAAATTAAATAAGATTAAAAAAAATTAAAAAAATTAAAAAAATTAAAAAAATTAAAAATTTATTTTATTAAAAAAAATAAGTTTTTTATTTAAAAAATAATTTTTTTCAAAAAAAAAAATCAAAAACTTTATTTTCAATATTTTTTATTTTTTATTTTTTTTCTCTTATCTTTTTCAATTTTTTTTTCAATTTTTTTTATTTTTTTTATTTTTGGCTTAATTTTTAATTTAAAATTTTTTTTCTCTTTTTATTTTTCTTTTACTTTTTCAATTTATTTTATTTTTGGTTTAATTTTTTTAAAATTTTGTTTTTTTTAACTATTTTTTTATCTTAATTTTCGTTTAAGTTAATTAACTTAGGTTTTTATTAACTTAATTTACTAACTTATATTAATTTAATTTACTAACTTAATTAACTTAGATTTTCATTAACTTAATTAACCTACCTTTTTATTAACTTTATTAACTTAAATTTTAACTTAACTTAACTTAATTAACTTAATTTTAATTACATAAAAAATAAAGATCTAAGGGAGTTCTGTCTAGGAGACTAGTTCCTGGAAGCCTTTGTGACACTAGTCTTTCCTGGGAACGTTGTTCTGTCTAGGAGGATGGTTTTTAAGGAGCCTTTGTCCCACCATTCTTTCCTGGAGCACTCTTGGTTAATACTGATTATGTTATTTTAACTTAGATATTATACAAAAAAAAAACAAAAAAAAACAAAACAAAAAAATTCTGAAACTATCTCCAAAATTTTAAAGCTTTAATTACAATCTAAGGAGTTAGTTGTTTTGTTTTATCTAGGTACAATTGTGTTTTGATGCCTTTAATTATTTGATTTGTACCTAGACGTGGATTATCTAAAACTCACAAGCATGTCCCTAGTTTTAAGTATAGAAAAATTTAAAAATCCATAGGACATGACTGAAAAAGTATAGGTATACAATCTTGTCTTACTTGTAGGTTTGATTGACTCATTGAAGAGGGGACATTGAGTTTACTTAAAATGAAATCCCCAAGTTACGTCTTGCTAAGACGTTAAACTAAGCCCTGGATGGGAGGCAACCCATCATTTTAGGTAATTTTCTTTAATTTCTATTATTTATTTTAGTTTAATTACATGTGAATAATTTTAAAATTGTTAAAACTAAAAATATTTGTTGAGATGTTAGAAGTTCACAACGATCTGTCTGTGTGAACTTTATTGATGAATATGATGGATACACTTGCATTTCTCCATTACTACTTGCACATTCTCAGGAAATAGGTAATATTTCTTCTCTTTTCTCTTTATCTTTAATTTACAGTTGTTACATTGAGGACAATGTAAGTTCTAGGTTGGGGGTGGTGAAAAGTTACCATGCTTAATTAAAAAAAAATTTAACAATTTAAAAAAAAATTATGTTCATATTTTCATTTTTATTGTGTTTGGTTTTATTTTCTGTGTGATTTAGTAATTTTTGGAATTAAAAAAAAATTCTCACAAAAATTTATCATTTCTTTAAATCAAATTTAAGTAAATAGTTAAGTCTTTTGTATTGTTAGATTAATTTTTGAAAACATATCATGAAATATTTTGTAATTGTGTTTGATAATTAGTTAGTTTTTGTCATAACTAGTATTTCTTGATAAGATGTAGAAATTATATTAAACCCAAAATCGGTGTTTATGAATTTGTTTTAGTGGACACTACCTTTGTGAGATATAATTTGAGCCTAATTTCCCTTATTCGGAGTGAAATATATATTTTTTCTACTCCATACACATTTCTTATTTCTTCAAATTTTTAGATGATCTTTATAGGCTTTTTTTTTCATCTTAATAAAGTGTCGTATATTTTTTATTATTATTTTTGCTTAGATTAAATGTTTTGAGTAGAAATTGATAGTATATGCTTTTATCTCATTCATGCATGACTGCTACAAAAAAAAAAGATATATCTGGGGTTACCTAAACCAAATCAAACAGAAAAGCCACAAAATTAACCACTCACCAAAATCCAAAAAAAAAAATGTACAATCTGTACATGGGTTGACTCTCTAAAAAAATGATATATATTGAAAAGTATCTTCAGAAAAATAGAGAGAGATAAAGAATATATAGTATAATCTACATACTATGACCTACATTACCCAAAATCCAAAAAATTGTACAATCTGTACATGGGTTGACTCTCTAAAAATGATATATATTGAAAAATATCTTCATAAAAATATAGAGAGAAAGAATATATAGTATAATCTACATACTATGACCCACATTGCCTACAAAGTTGTGAGTAAAGGCTAATTACAAAAGAAAGATATAGGAAGTAATTCCCTAAAAAGTCATTGCACTTTCTTCATTTGTAAAAGGCATATATCTTGAAATTTTTTCTTAATGAGTTTGATTTATGCATGAAAATAATTTTTATATATGATATCTTTATAATTTATACATTTGATTCCTTCCATGAGATCAACGTCAAAATAACACTTTGAGCCTTTCTTCTTTATACATATGCGAACATATTAGTTCATTTCTATACATCAACTCTTTCGCATATAAAGTAGTATGAGTGTTTGAACCCATAGGATTCAGTGTTTTGAGAGTATTGACTTGTGAGGAATAGAGTCGAAGCGAATTCAGATTCATGATACTAAAATTGGGTGAAATTAAATTGATACATTTTTTATATGAAATATGAAAATGATTTTCGACTAAATATTATAATAAATCATGATTGTTTAAAGAGATTAAAATAACTTATGCTTGAGAATTTAATTATAATCTTAAAGGAGATTATAAAGTATGGGACATTTTTGTGTTATCTTGTTTTCTTTTATTCTTAAAAATTAATTTTTGATTTTGTTGTAATTTTAGTTTTTAAGTTGTTGTTTTTATTATTTCTTTTAATTTTTGTATTTAGTTCAATGTTTGTGGGTATCATTACTGAAAACCCTCACGAGACTCAAACTCGTCCACTAGGGCAACCTAGGGGTTTAAAGGCTTGTTGCATAGGCTAAATGCAACCGTGTCAATCCACGGAAGTGATTTAGGATAGTTTAATTTTTAGTTTTTACCGCATCTCTTGCTAAGGGACTAGCAAGAAGCTGGTTGGGGATTGTGATGAGTGCTCAAAAAGCACTAAAATTACCATGATTTTATGCACATTAATTGATTAAAAATATATATATTTATATGATTTTATCATATATTTATATAAATTTGTCTTTTTCGGAATCACGGGTATTTTTATTGTTTTTCAGGTATTTTTCGATTAAAAACGCAACTTAAAGACACAAAGAGGAATACTGGAAGCAATACATCACAAATATATTAATAAATAAATGAGGAAAGGTCAACAAATATGGAAAAATTGGATAAAATGGGTCAAAAAGGTCAAAAAGGAGGAAAACGCACACGGAGCTGCCTAGCCCGCGCGCAACACGCCCAGACCGCGCACGCAGCTCCCCACTCTAGCACGCACCCGCGCGCGCAGCATGCCCAGTCCGCGCACGCCAGCTCTCCAATTCGCGCGCGCCCTTGCCTTTTTCCGTGCACGCCTCTGCGTGCCACTGCTGCCTTCCACGCACGCCTGTGCGCGCCCCAGCTCCACTCTGCACGCGCCGCTGCCCATCTGTGCCCCATTTTTGCGCGCAGTCTCCTCACGTCATGCTGACGTCATCAGTATGATGTCAGTAATCACCACTCCGCGTTTTCATCATTTTTTAACATTTTTTCTCTTCACTTTTAAACACACCTCAAAACACATTCTCTTCTCTCTTTCTTTCTCTCTTTTCTTAGATTTTTTAGTTTTTCTTAGTTTTTAGCTTTTCTTAGTTAATTTCTCTTAATTTTAGAGTTCTTCCCTTTTTGGGAAGAACTAGTTATGTTTTTGTAATTTATTAGCTTTTTGATTCAATAAATGGGAGTGCAAATTCCGTTTGGAGGTTTTCCAGCAACGGGAATAGCATCGAAGTTCTGTAAGGATTTTATTTTCATTACAGTTATTTTTTATGCTTTATTCTTACATGTTATATTTAATTTGTCTGTGATTAAATTTAACTCTGTTGGTTGTTTATAAACATGATGTAATAATAACGTTGTTATGCTTGCGAAATATTAAATAGGTAAAAATCTCTAAAATGAATTGATTTTATTTTTATTCAAGATTTTATATTAAGAATGTTTGAGAGAAATATATTATTTTTCATTACAAACTTAAATCTGAAAATTAGATTTTAAGGTTTAGTTATCCGGTCTAATTTAGAGTAGTGCTCTTTTATTTGTTGGTACAATCGTCCGGTAGTTAGAGTGAAGCTCTATTTCAAAAGTTTTTATAAGAATTATTATCTGAAAATGTATTGACAACATGTTTTCAGTAGTGGTTTTAAAACTTGAAAGTTAGTACTCGGATAATTAAATTCTTAGGTTTAATTTGGACACCTTGAATAAAGTTTAAACTGTCTAACCCCACCAAAGGTGGCATTTAAATGGTTCATTTTCAATCTCTTAGAAAAAGGAATTAATTTAATTAACCAAATTAGTTATCAACCCCACCCATAGGTGTTAATTGATTTGTTTAGTTAACAAAGAATATCTAACCCCACCAAATGTGGTATTCATATAAAAAAGAGAGAATCAATAAATATCAATTCATATCTTTAATAACCTAAATAATATGAGCAAGCATAATTAACTTAATTATTATATCCATAAATACTCCACCATTATAAATGATAAAATTTGCATAAATGTTTATTGAATCTATGTTTATTTTTATGTAAGTAGATTAAAAACACAAAACCCCAAAATATCATGACAGGATGTTTAGGATTTAATTTCGTTTTTAAAAGTTTGAATAATAAATTAAAAACCACATACATTCCTTCCTTAGATCGACCTTGGGAGTATACTTATCATTTTCTATGAAATGATTCGTACACTTGCGAGAGTTTTATAAATAGAAAAATCCAAATGAACGGCAGGATCGGCGATGTCGGTTCTGCCCTATCAGGTTTTAGAAGAGATGCATTGAATGCAATCTAACCCTTAGTTGGAAGAAAAGTCGTTTTATGGTTCAACAAGGGATAGTATTAAGACAAATCATTTCAAACAAAGGTATTAAAGTTGACAAGGAAAAAGTTGAAATGATTTGCAAACTACCTCCCCCTACATTTGTCAAAGGTATAAGAAGCTTCTTAGGACATGCAAGATTTTATAGACAATTTATTAAAGATTTCTCTAAAATAAGTTGTCCATGATATAACCTGTTATCAAAAGATGTTTATTTCAATTTCAACGAAGATTTCCTTATTTCCTTTACTACCTTGAAAGAAAAACTAAAATATGCCCCTATTATTATGGCACCAAAATGATCTTTACCCTTTGAAATAATGTGTGATACTTCTGATTATGCTATTAGAGTAGTCTTGGGATAGAGAGTGAATAAGCATTTGCATGTCATCTATTATGCTAGCAAAACACCCAATGATGCCCAAATGAATAATACCACCACGAAAAAGGAATTCCTAGCTATAGTGTTTTCTTTAGAAAACATTTGGTCTTATTTAGTAGGATCTATAGTGATTGTACATTTTGATCATGATGTTTTAAGATACCTATTAAGTAAATTGAATTCCAAGCCAAGATTAATCAAGTGAGTCTTACTCTTACAAGAATTTGACTTAGAAATAAATGATAAGAAAGGCAATGAAAACTTAGTAGCTGAATATTTTTCTAGGTTGATTTCTGACTTCAATTCTCTTAAAGGTTTGACTAAAGAAGATATAGTTCAAACCTTTCCTGATGAACAGTTATTTTCAATAGGTCCAAACCCATGGTATGATGATATTGTAAACTATCTTGCCACTAGTGTTTTAAGACCTAACACTTTATATTAGGACAAGAAAAGGTTCTTTAAAACTATAAAGGACAATTTCCAGGATGACCATTATTTATACAAGATTTGTCAAGATCAAGTCATCTAGAGATGTATACCTGAATAATAACATAAGAGAATTTTGACTTTTTCTCATGAACTTCATTATGGGGGCTATTTTGGTGGAAAAAAGATAGCCCATAAGGTATTAAAGTCTGGATTCTTTTGGCTTACTCTTTTTAAAGATGCTTATATGTTTTGTGCATAATGTGATATATGTCAAAGAACAGGCAACATAAGCAAAAGATATGAAATGCATTTGACATCTAATTTCATTGTTGAACTTTTCAATGTATGGGGGATTGACTTTATGGGTCCTTTTTCCCATCCAATGGTCTTCAATATATTTTGGTTGATGTGGATTATGTATCCAAGTGGGTAGAAGATGTCATCACTAAAACCAATGATGATAATGTTGTTGTAAAATTCATGAAGGATTCAATATTTAGTAGGTTCAAAATGGCTAGAGCTATAATAAGTGATGGAAGTAGCCATTTTTGTAAGGAAAATCAAGGGAATATTAGAACACACTATGCATCCTTCAAGGAAGGATTGGGCATTTGAGTTGAATAATTCCTTGTGGGCATATCGCATAGCTTACAAAGCACCTATTGGGGTGAGCCCTTACTAGTTAATCTTTGGGAAAGTGTGCCACATTTCCATTGAACTCAAACACAAGGCTTACTGGGCAATTAAAGAGTTAAACATGGACTTAGATAAAGCAAGAGAAAACAATTACTCCATCTTAATGAGTTGGAAGAAATTAGGAACGAAGCCTATGAGAATTTCAAATTGTACAAAGAGCATACTAAGTGCTATCATGACAATAGACTAGTTCCTAAGACTTTTCAGCCTAAAATTAAAGTTCTTTTATTTAACTCTCATCTATGATTGTTTCTGGGAAAAATAAGATCAAGATGGGATGGACCATTCAAAATAGTCCAAGTATTTATACATGGAGCAGTAGAACTATTGGATTCCAAGACATAAACAATATTCAAAGTCAATGGGCATCATCTGAAGCCTTATTTAGAAGGACCACACAACACTATTGAAATTGATTGCATTTGGCTAAGTAATCCTTAGCACCATAATGATGTGTCTTGCTAAGACTTTAAATTAAGCACTGGATATGAGACAACCCATCATTGAAAGCTAATTTTATTTTAAGCAATTTAGTTTGTTTTATTAATTTTTTTCTTTTATACGCACTTTGTTTATCTTATTGCATAAAATAATTGCTTGTTAAAAGGTAATAGAGCACCTATTTGTATGATTCAAATATGATGTTGGATACAACTAGAGTTCCACATCAAAATCCTTAACACATAAAGCAATTTGGTAACTTTTCTATCCCTTCTTTTTTTACAATTTACATTTGTTACATTAAGGACAATGTAGATTTTAGGTTAGGTATGGTAGGATTTAAAAGTTACACAAATTAGGCAAAATTTAATTTTTTTATAAACAATGTGCCCTTATTTTTCTTATTTTGTTGTGTATTTTCATATTACTTATATTGTTTAATTTATTTGTTTTCTTTTATATATGTGGGTTATTTTATTTATTTTGTCTTTAGGTAAATTAATGTAGTGTTCAAATTTTTGTCACAATAATAATCATATCTTAAAAATTAAATTTAAGCAATGATTACATTTTTTTGCATTATTAGATTAATTTCCAAAAACATATCATGAAGTAATATGATAATTAGTAAGTTTGTGTCATAACTAAAATTTTATGATAAAATGTTGAAATGAAACGAACCAAAAACTGGTGTTTAGGAATCAAATAGTAGAGATTACCCTTGTGAGATATTATTTGAGCCTTAATTTCCTTTATTCTAAGTGAAATATTTTCTTTCCACTCAAAACACTTATTCTATTTCTTCAAAATTTTAGATGATCTCTATAAGTATTAGCATTGAATGGATGAATTTTCTCATCTTAATAAAGTATCGTATATTTATTTTTCATTTTCTTATATTAAATGATTTAAGTAGAAATTGATAGTATATGCCTTGATCTCATTCATGCACAACTTCTACCAAAAAGAGACATATTTAGGGTTATCTAAACCAAAATCAAACAGAAAAGCCACAAATTAACCACTAACAAAATTCCTACAAAAATGTACAATCTATACATGGGTCTATTCTCTAAAAAAATATGTTAAAAAATCTCTTAAAAAATAGAGAGATAAAAAATATGTAGTATAATCTACATACTATGACCTTTTTAGCCTTAAATAGTTGTGAGAGTTGGTTAGTACAAAAGAAATTAATATAGGAAAACATTCCCTTAGAAGTCACTTTATTTATTTTTCGTACACTTCTAAAAGGCATATATCTTGAACTTTTTGCTTAATGAGTTTGATTGATGCATGAAAATAATATATATAATATTATTTATAATTTATACATTCGATTTCTTTAATAAAATCAAAGTTATGCAATATTTTAAGACGTTCTTCTTTTATAAGTATGTGGAATTATTAGTTCATTTCTAAACATAAATTATCTTTGCATACACCTTAGTATGAGTGCTTCAACCCATAGGATTCATTAAATTAAGAGTAGTGACTTATGAGGAGTAGAGTCGAAGCAAATTTGGATTCCTAACATTAACATTAGGTGAAGTAAAAGCAAATTTTTTTTTATTAAAATATGAAAGTGATTTTCAACTAATTATTGTAGTAAATCATGAATGTTTAAGAAATTAGGATAATATATGCTTAAAGGTTTTAATTATAAAACTTAAATGAAATTTTAAGCATGAAAATATTTGTGTTTTATTTTACTTGTTCTACTTTTTTTTAAATTTTCTTTTACTTTAAATATTATTTTATTTAGTTTAATGTTTGTGAGTATCATTACTAAAAACTCTCATGAGACCTAAACTCGTCCACTAGAAAAACCTATGGGTTTAAAGGCTTATTGCATACGCTAAATGCAACCGTATCAATCCATGGAAGTGATTTATGATAGTTTAATTTTTATTTTTCATTTTAGTTTTTATTACTTCTCTTACTAAGGGACTAGCAAAAGGCAAGTTGAGGGTTGTGATGGGTACTTAAAAACCACTAAAATTATCATGATTTAATGTACTTTAATTGATTAAATAAATTTATACTTGTATGATTTTATCATATTTTATATAAAATTGTATTTTCGAAATCACGGGTATTTTTATTATTTTTCAAGCTTTTCGCTTTAAAAATAATATAAAGACTCAAAAAAAATGGAAAAATGGAAAAATGGACAAAACTGCCAAGTCACGCGTATGCCCATGCCGAATCCCGGGCGTGCCAAAGCCCATGTTGCTGCAAATATTGTGCACTCCAATGCCCACACCTGCATACCAGCCTGTCCAAACGCGTCCAAGACCAATGTTTGAGATATTTTCCCTTTTCTAGCCTTTTCCTAACCTATAAAAGAACCCTCTCCCCCAATCTCAAAACACACAATTTCTTAGCTCTTCTCTCTCTAGAAACCTTTCTTAGTTTTTTTAGTTTTATAGTTCTTCTCTTTTTGAGAAGAATACTTATGCTTTTGTAAATTTCTAGTTTTTTATTCGATAAACAAAAATGCAAATCCATTTGTCTCAAAACACACAATTTCTTAGCTCTTCTCTCTCCAGAAACCTTTCTTAGTTTTTTTAGTTTTATAGTTCTTCTCTTTTTGAGAAGAATACTTATGCTTTTGTAAATTTCTAGTTTTTTATTCGATAAACAAAAATGCAAATCCATTTGGAGCTTTTCCAAAAATGGAATTAGCTTCAAAGTTCTATAAGGATTTTTTTGAGGTATAATTTTAAAATGAATTATTTAATTACAGTTATTTTTATATTTTATTTTTATATGTTATATTTAATTTTTCTGTGATTAAATTTAACATGTCTGATTGTTTGTAAATATAATATAATAATAACGTTTTTATGCTTGCGAAATATTAAATATATAAAACATTTATAAAAAATAAATCGATTTTATTTTTATTCAAGATTTTATATTAAGGATGTTAGCGAGAAATATATTCTTTTTCATTACAAACTTAAATATGAAAATTAGATTTTAAGGTTTAATTATACAATTTGATTTAGAATAGTGTCATTTTATTTGTTGGTACAATCTACTAGTAGTTAGAGTGAAGCTCTATTTCAAAAGTTTTTATAAGAACTATTACTCAAAAATGTATTGACAGCATATTTTTCAATTATGGTTTTACCATTTGAAAGTTAGTACTTAGATAATTAAATTTTTAGGTTTAATTTGGACACCTTGAAAAAAGTTTAAAATATCTAACCCTGCCAAATGTGTCATTTAAATTGTTTATTTTCAATCTCTTAGAAAAAGAAATTAATTTAATTAACCAAATTAATTATTGACCCCACCCATAGGTATTAATTGATTTTTTTAATTAACAAATAATATCTAACCCCACAAATGTGGTATTTATATAATAAAGAGAGAATCAATAAATACCAATTTATATCTTTAATAACCTAAATTATATGAGCAAACATAATTAACTTAATTATTAAATCCATAAATACTCCACTGTTATGAATGATAAAAATTTGCATAATTGTTTATTGAATCCATATCTATGTTTTTTTTATGTTATTAAATTAGGAAACACAAAAAAATCAAAATATTTTGAGAGGATGTTTAGGATTTAATTTTATTTTTAAAAGTTTGAATAATAAATTAAAAAAATACATATATTCCTTCCTTATATCGACCTTGGGAGTATACTTGTCATTTTTTATAAAATGATTTGTGTACTTGCTAGAGTTTTACAAATATAAAACCCAAGTATTTGCAAAATTGTTATTACTAACTCGATACTAATTTTGTTCATTATGTCCCAAGATAAGTACAGAAGGATACAAAGCTCTACTACCTCAAAACAAGCTTCGAACATTCTGAAGATGACTCATGAAGGAACGTCTGTTGTCAAAAGATCTAGAATTTTGAAATTAAACAGAGACTTTGAACTTTGCATTATGCAGGAAGAAGAAAGCTTTGCTAAGCTTTATGCATGGTTTTTCAACATTTTAAATTACTTATACAATATAGGAAGACCTATAAAAAAGGAAAAGAAATTTGAGAAAATCATCACTAGCCTTCCCTACAAGTTTCATGCTAAATTCATTGTTCCTGAATCGATGAATGAACTAGGTGAGCTTACTATAAATGAACTTGTTGGTGATGTATAAGTTTTTGAACCTTACCTTTTATTACCAAAGTAAGAGAAACTTGTTTCGAACAAGGGAATGAATGTGGCAGTCAAGAGTGCTCAAGAGAATGGTCCCAATACTGATACCATTTCCACTTTGGATAAGTGTGTATATAATCCTAATGAAGAATATATGGCATTACATGTTCAAAGATTCATAAAATTATTCATAAAGAAGAAACACTCCCCTAGAGGTATTGGAAAAGTGAGTTCAAGCTCTAAAGATTCAAGAGTTGTAAAAGATTATAACGGCTCAAATGGTGAATATAAGAAATCAAACAAAGGACACTTGAGAAAAATAAGATACTTTGAATATGGGAAATTGGGTCATATTGCTACCAAGTGTCTTCAAAAATAGCATTGCAATAAAAAGTGTGTAATGGAAGATGAGGTTACTATTTCAAATAGTACCATAGTGATGATGAGGATGATACTGATTTTATGGCCTTTATTGCTTCTACTTGTATCATTGATCCTTTATCTACTACCTTAGATGGTTAAAATGAGACCATTGAAGATAATGAAGTTGAAGAAGAGAAAGATGAATTGCTTGATTCATACAATGCATTACTATTGGAGCATATTCTGTTTGAAAAGGATGAAACAAAGGAAATTGAAAGCCTTGATGAAAAAGAATGCAAAATTAGTGCATGGAAGAAAACTCTCGAGAAGTCATCAATTGATGAACAATAATATGATCCCACAAGCAGATGTGAGGTCATTCAAAAGATATATGATGATTTGCTAGAAAATGTTAATGAAAATCATGAGGAAATTAAAACACTCTAGGAACAATTGATGGTTCCTACTTGGGGCAAAACTGTATAGCCTTCTGTTAGTCCTCACCTCCTTTTTGATCAGAGTGCCAAAATTGAAAAATTGAAGAAGCAGATTATAATTCTTGAGAGTGGAATGGACAATCTGACTTACTCCCTTATCAAAAAGGAAGCAAAGGTTGAACAACTAAATGAGAAAGTTGGAATTCTTAATAATTTAACTTCTTATCTTAAATATTTTCTCATAGAAAAGGAAGACTTGGTTGCAACCCTGAAAGAAAAAATCAATATACAAGATAAGGAATTATCATATTCCACTATTGCTATCAAAAAAATGACAATGGGCATAAAAATGTTAAATGAAAGGATTAGTAATGCCAAATTTTCTAGTGACAAGTATGAAATTGGGTACAATGAGGGCTGTTGACTTCTACAAGTGGTTATACTAAGCTTGTTAAAGCTTCTAATCAAGAACTGAGATTTAAGTATACTACTACCGACCCAAGAGGTAAAATTGTTGCATGGTCCCAACCAAATACCCTTAGCAAGGTGAACCATTCACATAAGGCTAGTACTTCCCATCGCTGCATTAATGATCTACTACTTTTACATACTATCATCCCCACATGTCATCACTATGGTGAGCTTGAGCATTTGAGACCATATTATGGAAAATTAACTTCTCATCCTCATGTGAAATTCAATATGAGTGCTTCCTCTTCTCCTCCTTCCCGTACTACTCCTCGAAGTTAGGGACCCCATTTTTCCAACTCTATTATTCATATTTGTTATCATTTTGACAGTGCTGCCCATATTTCTAGACAATGTCCTAGATTTTTGAGGAGTACAACTTTGAGTCATCCACCTCGTTCCTTCCTACCTTCTCTGTTAGGATGTATCTACTATGGCTCATCTAACCATGTTCATACAGGTTGTATTATGCACCTGAGGTACAAAGTTGAAAGAAAGAAATCTGGCCCAGAAAGCACATCTTTCCTTATTTATATGCATGACTCATCTAGATTTTATATATATTTTAAACAAAACAAACAATGATTTTCATATACTTTTCATGCTTATATGAGTCAAAGGCTATCTCCTAGTCCAATTTCCCCTCACAAATTATTTAAACAAAGGGATGTTGTTTGATGATAATATTCTGGTGATCTATTAGGCTAGAGTTGCCTTTGTTCTTTTCTCTCTTTGTTTGTCTTATCTTTGTATATGAATTTTGTTTTTACTTATTATCTCGTTGTTTTCTTGTTATTGCATATCTCTCCCTGTCTTGTTTCATTGTCTTACATAGTACATTAACTATTTTACTTGATGTTATGCCTGATTGTCTGACCTATTCTTATTTTTCCCATTGCTTACTGTTCACTTCTTCTTCTGTGGGGTTTTCTATGAGCATCATGTCACATGTTTTTATCATGTAGTGTCATTGTAGTAGGATTCTCTATCTGTGGTCCAATCTTTCTTATGATATGACATTTAGAATGCTTCTCGTCTATCTTACTAGATCTTATATTCTTGCACTTAACATATTGTATGTTGATTTTCTGTTTGTCCTTTTTTTTTACTTTTGTCCTTCTTTTACCTATATTTTCCCCTCTTATCCTTTTGGTTTACTTTAGTTGGTTCTTTGAAGTTAACTAAGATAGTTTTCTTGTTTCTTTCTTTGTTAACACTCATAATGTTTGAGTTATGTCCCTGTCTAAGCACACCTTGTGTTTTTGTGTTGAAACTTTTTTTACTCACTTACTTAGAGGTTATAGTAGCAACCCTTGTTTCTTTTTTTTCTTAAGGATGTTACCTTTGTTGTTAACTAGTTATTCAATTTCTTTCTTTCTCCTGACTAGCAATGATGTGAGTGTGGCTATTGACCTGTTTTGAGACACTTTCCTCTTCTTATTAGGCCTTGACGTGTTATGAGTCCTTTCTTATCATCTCATTTGGCAGTTATTGTTTTTTTGTTTCTTGAGATTGACAGTTTCTTTCTCTTTGATATACTATTGCATGTAAAATAAAATTTTAGAGGGATCATGTTGATATATTCTTGGCATCCATTTAACATAAATTGAAGTGTGGATGTTTTGATATGTGTATTCCTTGATATCATTTATGGCTAAGTATTTATTGTTCATTTTATTATAAATACATCTTTCCTTTGCACATGCTAGATTTTTGTGAATTTATATGGTTATGTTGAGAAGCTTGTGTGAATCTCCTACTTTGATGATTTTTCTTTCTTTGACAAGCTCTAGAATCCACCTTTAGTGTCTCTCAAGGAGAAATTCTAGGTGCTGCTTGGATAGAAAAAGGATATAGGCCATCCTTGAATGGTGTGCTTCTTTCTTGCAACAAATGTTTTCTTATCCTTATTCTCCCTTTTTGAGCCTTTATGATGTTCCTTCATTTATTTGCACCTAAACATTGACTTTGCTCAAATATTTATTCCCACTTACCTTATACACCCATTGTTAAGCTTGTATGCTCTGTGTTTATCTGTTTTACCCTATTGGCTTTAATTTAAAACAAATGGGGAAGAAGGTTGAAAATGAAATTATAAAAAAAGGGAGTATAAAAACATAAGAAAAAGAGGAAAAAGATGAAATTAAGAAAAGAAAAGGAAAGTAAAATGTTGAGAAGCATGAAAAGAAAGTGGTGTATATAGTCTGAATTTTATGTACTATTCATACAACTTAATTCTTTGAAGTTTGAGGGGCAAAGAGAAAAGAACCCTTTGTTGAGGGTATTTCTACCAAGGACATGTATTATTTGTTAACTAGTTCAAAAAACATGTGCTTGAGCCTAAATGTCTTCTCTACTCTACCTTATCTTATCTTTTCTTCAACATATGTGTGCATCATGGATTGATGGAAATATGGATATTTATGTTGTATGTACTATTTATTCTTTATATATAGAGCCTCTGATTTGTTGAACATGTTTTGCTTGCTTCCCTCATTCAATTTTTCTCGTTGTCAAATATGTGTAAATGCTTCTATATTAAGGGTCTTTGTGAGTAGAATGCAAAAAATGTTTATTGTATCACATGCATACATTTAGGGGGAGTGGTATATGCATTGTCTATACTATATAAGGAAGTTGTGTTTTTTTTTATTTCCTATTACTCATCATGTTTTTAAGTCATTGTTTTTCTCTCTTGTTCATATGATGCTTTCTTTTCTTTGTCATCACTTTATATGAACTATGCATAAATAGGACTATTAGTACAACATGTTGCATACATTGTATGCAATCTCTGGTTTCACATGTCTTATTTGTCTCTTTACTTTTGCTTCCTTCTAGCAAGCTTATTACTTGTCATTCATTATCTAATAACTTTTCCTAGAATGCATGATTTTTTTTCTTGGGTACATTAAGATATTTTCTCTCTCCACTTATCTTTGCTTACTCTGTATTTAGTTTATTGCACATGGATGCTTCTACCCTGCAAGCATCTTGGTGCTTCTCTATGTCTTTTTCCCTTGATACTTGTGGTTTTTTTTACTGTGTTTACTTTAATCTTACCGGTTGCATTGTATTAGTGTTAGGATTATAGCATATTTTTATGCCTTCTCTCCCTCATATATATGTGTTCCTTTTGACTTTCATTGTCAAAAAGGGGAGAAGTTTCTATGCACAACTATATGATTGTTGCCATATTGTGTATTGCATAGGCTATGTGTGTAAGATTGGACTACATATTGGTGTCTGACTTGCATGCATTTAGGGAAATTGTTGCATGAGTCAAGGAAAGTTGTGTACTTTATTTATGTTTTTTTCAATCTATGTGTACCTATGTATGGGTAATGCGATAGTCTATGGTTTTACTATATACCATTTCTACATGATATGTTCATAGGGTATATGCTTGTTTCGTGTGTGCATATTACAAGTGTAGAGAAAATGTTTCATGATTCTAGTTTGCAGTGATGCTATGGTACTAAGACACTCTTGTTTCAGAGTGAGAGAATGGATGAGTTCATAAATGAAGATGAATAGAGCACACAAGAGGGATGCACTGATATAGGTATGTCTTCTAGGTTTTAGCGTGTGTTGTTATATTGTTCATGGGAACAAAAACCTTTAGGACATCTTTATGATCTTCTCATGCTTGATAAGTTTATGTATCTAGTTGTGCAATGTTTTAACATGAAAAGCAAAAGTTGAAGAATGTAAGTCTCATTGTACTTATGTCTGTGTGTTGGCTTCTAGTGTAAAAACACAGTATCTGTTATATTACTAGTGTTTTTATCTTTCTCAATGTAAGGTTGCTTACTATAGATCAATAACTTATACACCCATATAGATAAGTACACTTTGTACGAAAGTATATTTATATACACCATGGTATTGGTTTTCTTAGTGTGCATGCTAGGTAGAGTGTTGGTTTTCGATGAGAAAGCGTGCAAACACTACGCCTAAACTAAGCTTTAAAGTCGGTTCAGAAATTGTGTATTTTTTTTACAATATTTACTAATTTTCTAGTATACTCAAAACCTATATTTGATCACATCATAGCAAAAAAACCAAAATATGTTTTACAAAGTTCAAATAATACAAATAATTGAAAAATTAAATATTAATTAATTAATCGAGAATTAAATTTATTACAAAAAAAATAATTTATATACAATACATATATATTTAACTTAAATTACAAATAAAATAATATCGTCTCTTTTGTCATGGATTTTGTGATATTCCCACTTTATTTCAAGGAGATGAAGCTTGGTTTGCTTACCAGCATAGTGACCAGGAAACTAGACAAGAAAGATGAGATGCAGTTTGGACAAAAAATAGTTAGTCCATATAACAATTCATTCCCCTAAATATATGAGCACGTAAACATTCATAAAACAAGCAGTACAAACTTCAAAGACACCGGAATAGAGAAATTAAAGCATTATAAAAATTACCATGGTGTTGTCCTATGTTATTCAAGATCATTAGATTTTTCTCCTCATTCTTCTTATGATGTTATAATTCAAACCATGTGTTTTGTCCATTCTTCTCATAAATCATCAAAAATTTGCATATCATAGCCCGACTTGTTCCAACCAAAAAACTATATGTAATTAAATTCAAAATAAGAATGTAATATCATGAATTCACAAAAAAAAACTTATATATGTTAAAAGATTAGTAAAAGAGATTACCACATCGACACCAGAGTGATATAATAATAACTGTATCCCTTCGAAACCATATTAGCACTATATTAATCTTTTGTCTATAAATATGAAGCTATCTTAAATCAAGCTGGTATTTTTAATGCTATAATGAGCTCTAAATATGAAGTCAAGTGTAACTCCAATTTGTTACTTGGATTGGTTGGGCAAAAATAGATGCTCCATTTAACAATTCATTCCCCTAAATACATGCGCACATAAACATCCATCAAACAACCAACTTAAGTAACAAATCAGAGTAACTTTGCTTCATATTTAGAGCTCATTATTGCATTAAAAATACCAACTTGATTCGAAATAGCTTCATATTTATAGAAAAAAGGTTAATAAAGTTCTAATATGATTCCGAAGGGATGGAGTTATTATTATATCACTACACTATCGATGTGATAATCTCTTTTACTAATCTTTTAACATATATGTTATTTTTTATGAATTCATGATATTACATTCTTATTTTGAATTTAATTACATATAGTTCTTTGGTTGGAACAAGTCGAGCATACTTTTGTATTTCCTTAGGGTGAAACAATAATTACTCTTAAAGATATGATGATTCTTGGTGGTTTTCCTGTACTTGGTTGGCTTACGACTACCATGATGTTGTCATATCAGGGAACTAGGAAAAAGAGATGAGATGAAGTTTAGGCAAAAAAACAAGTCCATATAACAATTTATTCCCCTAAATACATGAGCATATAAACATCCATCAAACAAGCTACCTAAACTTCAGACACAAGAATAGAGAAATTAAAGAATTATAAAAATTACCATGATTTTTTCATATGCTATTCAAGATCATCATAATCTTCTCCTGATTCTTCTTATGATGATATAATTTGAACCATGTGTTTTACCCATTCCTCTCATAAATCATCAAAAATTTGCGGGTCATAGCCCTACTTGTTCCAACCAAAGAACTACAAAAATTCAAAATAAGAATGTAGTTTCACGAATTCACAAAAAATAACTCATATATGTTAAAAAGGTATATTAGTAAAATAGATTACCACATCTTTAATTGGAATGTTGATATTTGTGATGATTTCGCTCATAAACTTCATGACATAGTAACCACACATGACTCCATTTTTTTTGTGGAACTTACAAAAACAAGTGTACATGATTTTCCATATTCGATCAACTTTATTATTTAATAGTAAAATTAATTAAATTATTAATATTCGCTTGTACATACCATAACTTTGTCCCATATAAGCTTATGAGAGTTTTAAGGGCAATGCCCTTACTCTTGTTCCACATCTTCCATGCCCTATCAAAGTTTAAAATGGTTAGTTTTATTTTATAAAATATTACAAATAACAATAGAAGAAAAATAGCCTATAACTCTTATATTTCAACAACTACTTTTGTATCTTTACTCAATTCTATAGAAGCTGAGTCACAGTACCAAACATGATTTCCATATAGATCAAGGATTACCAACATCCAATGATCTTGGCCTTGCTTAAACTTTAGTGGCCAAGGGATTATCAACTTCTAATTTCTGTTAAATGCTAATGCCCTATCACAAAATTGTTTAGCTCTGATGCTAACATCCTTTTCTTGATATTGATTGACAAAGGAATAATCATATAACATTGCTAAATGTGATGAGTGATTAGCTTGAAGTTTATAATAACATGCCCTATATAAAAGAAATATATATATAAATAATTAGATACTATAAATATAATTATATATGCTCTACATAGATGAAAGTTATTTATTGATTGAGGACTGACCTTGTCCACACTTGAATTATACTTAAATTGATCATTTGATATTCAAACAGCTGCAATATGCACTCGATCGATATATATGTTTGGCCAACGTCTACACTAGAAATTTCTATAGCAAGTGGAACAGTCTATCCATTATTTATGTTACATGCCCTTGCAACAATAGTCATCAAAGCACCAAGATTTTTGCTGAAGTTTATAGCATAATCATAACTATACTTTTTCCATGGCTTCTTCTTGTATGACTTAGTTCACGATGATTACCCATTAGACATAGATTTACCACGAGATACTTGCTTTGTGCCTCTTATATGTGCCATACTTAATAATTCTAGTCTAATAGACTAAAGAAGAAGTATTATATATGTTAGTAACAATAAAATAATAATAATATAATAGTAGTAAAAAAAGTGTTATCTTAAGTAAAAAAAGAGTACCATGTCAAAATTTATCACAACTTGACTCAACGGCCAAGCCATATATTGTCCAACTGCTTCTTGGATTTTGGTAGCATCAGAAGACACAAGTAGTGATCAATGACTATTAACCAATAATTTGGAAAATATGATTATGAATCATTCAATCATCACTCAATTGTTGTATTGTTTCAATAACAACAAAGTCTATTGATGAAGGATATTTCAACAAACATTTCATATTCTGTAAAAAATTTAAGTGTTATATATAATAAATAAAATATATAATAAAAAATAAAAATAATAGACTATCTACATAAACTTTAATCTACCCACAAATGATTCATCAAATAGAGAAAGACTCCCATGTAGGGTAGCTATTGGAAGGACATTCTCATCAAAACATTCATCGTAATGTGATATAATGTGATGGATGGTAAGAATGCACATATTGCATTGGAGAAAATGAAATATTACCTTATTGCATATGCATTCCTGGCATAAAGGGATGACCAATAGGATGACTATATCCCATACAGGATATAGGTTGGGCGCCAGGAGATTGCATGGGTGACATGCCTAGCATGAATGCTCGCATGCCTAGCATGGATGGTTACATGCCTAGCCAATAAGGCATGCCCTAGTTTTAATATTCTGTCATGCCTAACATGTGTTGTGATTGATATTCTTTTAAATTAGAAATCTCACTTAACATTGAGGCCTTAAAGAAGCTCAGTTCTTCTTCAATTTTATAGTACTTCTCCTTACTGACCATCTGAGGCTTTTGTTTTGGTATGTTAAAAAACTCCATATAACCAACATATTGGCTTTCTCCCCTACCACGACCAAGATGCTTCCATCCGAATATGTGATATATAGCATCTCTCCTTGGATGTTTGATTATTTCACCCCTGGCTATTTGTTCTTGAATAGCACTCTACAAATAATAAAGCAAACAAACATATCATACATTATTACATCAATTAGAAAAAATATAAGGACTTTGTATCAAGTTAAATTACTAACCAACTTATTTAGTCGTTCTTCTCCTTGTTTAGTCAATGGTCTTAACTTCTTCATTTTGAGGGTCTTTGTTTCTATATACAATTCAAATCTGGTAACCGGTCTACCCAATTCAGCTTCCTATATAAATTAAATAAATTTATTAACCATGTAATCAACTGAACTTTGAGGAAAATAAATATAAAAATATTTATAAATTAATAACTTAATAATACCATTCTTTGTCTAACTTCAGGTATTGAAGACCTCCTAGTATGGTTAGGAAGAATATTATGCATTTATATATTTTGATGTTCTTCCCTAATAATTTTAAATTCATTCGTACATCTATAATCCATGAAGTCTTTCCAAACTTGGGGTTCAATCCAAATGTGTTATTTAGGGATTTTGTATGGTTGTACTTTATCAAGTGGTTCCAAATATGAAAACACATAATTTCTAGCCAATCTGGAAAGACTTTAAATTTAGTGACTTAAAATGTAAAGTCGGTTCACACGACGAACCAAATTTACAAGTAAAGTCAGTTCACGTGGTGAACCGACTCTAGACGTACATTTTATGAATTTTTTTTATTTTTATTCTCATTTTTCGTATTCAATATTCAATATATATAGCATAAAAAACTAAAATATAAATAATAATACAAATAATTAAAAATTTAAATATAATTAATTACTTGATAATTAAATTTATTACAAAAACAAATAATGTATATACAACACATATAGTTAACTTAAATTACAAATAAAATAATGTCGTAAAAGTATAATTGGATGCGAGTAAGCTTGGTTGGCTTAGAATCACCAACATTATGACAAGAAAACTAGACAAAAAACAGTTGATCCATATAACAATTCATATTCCCCTATAAACATGAGCACGTAAACATCCATCAAACAAGTAGTCTAAACTTCAGTGACATATGAATGAAGAAATTAAATCATTATAAATATTACCATAAAAAAGAGATTACCACAGCGACATCCGAGTGATATAACCCTTTAATGAACTCATATTAGCACTTTATTAATCATTTTTCTATAAATATGAAGTTATATGGAATCTCTGCTTGTATTTTAATGCTTCAATGAACTCTAAATATGAAATCAAGTATAACTCCAATTTCTTACTTGGCTCGTGTGAGTTTTGGTGCCCTTAAATGTATGGAACATGTTCATGGGCACCAAAACTCATACAAACCAAGAAACAAATCAGAGTTACACCTGATTTCATATTTAGAGCTCATTATAGCATTAAAAATACTAGCAAAGATTCCAGATAACTTCATATTTATAGACAAATGATTAATAAAGTGCTAATTGTTGTCATAAGGAAAGTAGGAAAGAGCATATAATCATCCATCAAACAAGGGACTTCAAACACAGGAATAGAGAAATTAAATCATTAAAAAAATTACCGTTATGTTGTCATATACTATTTAAGATCATTAGAATCTTCTCCTAATTCTTCTTGTGATGATATAATTTGAACCATGTGTTCTGTCCATTCCTCTCGTAAATCATCAAAAATTTGTTGATCGTAGCCCATCTTGTTCCAACCAAAGAACTACATGTATTTAAAATCAAAATAAGAATGTAATTTCATTTATTTACAAAAAATAACTCAAATATGTTAAAAACTTTTATGTATATGGGTAAAAGATATTACCACATCATCAATTGGAATTTTGATATTTGTGATGATTTCGCTCATAAACTTCATGACATAATAACCACACATGACTCCATTATTTTTTGTGGAACCTACAAAAAACAAGTGTACATGATTTTTCATATTCGAACATCTTTATTATTCAATTGTAAAATTAATAAAATTATTAATATTGGCTTGTACATACCATAACTTTTGTCCATATAAGCTTATGAGATTTTTTAAGAGCAATGCCCTTAAACTTGTTCCACAACTTCCATGCCCTATCAAGGTTTAAAACGGTTAGTTTTTATTAAATATTATTAAAAATAATAGAAGAAACTAATATGTAGCTATAACTTTTACATTTCAACAACTGCTTTTGTATCTTTACTCAGTTCTATGGAAGCTGAGTCACAGTACCAAGCATGATTATTGAACAAATCAATGATTACCAACATCCAATTATCTTGGTCTTGTTCAAACCTTAATGGCCAAGGGATTATCAACTTTTGATTTCTGTTAAGCGTTAATGCCCTATCATATAATTGTTTAGCTCTGATGCTAACATCCTTCTCTTGAAATTGATTGACATATGAAGAATCATAGAACATTACTAAATGTGATGAGTGATTATGTTGAAGTCAATAATAGCACGCCATATATAATATATATATAAATAATTAGATAATATAGTTCTACATAAATGAAAGAAAAATAAATAGATTGAGGACTCACCTTGTTCACACTTGAATTATACTTAAATCGATCATTTGATATTCATATAGTTGCAATATGCATTCGATCAATATATAAGTTTGGCCGAGGTCTACACCAGAAATTTCTATAGGAAGTGGCACAGTCCATCCATCATTTATGCTAGATGCCCTCCCAACAATAGTCATCAAAGTGCCAAGACTTCTGTTGAAGTTTAAAGCATAATCATAACTATACTTTTTCCAAGGCTTCTTCTTGAATGACTTAGTGTGCGATGATTGGCCACTAGACATAGATTTAGCACGAGATACTTGCTTCGTATCTCTTAAATGTGCCGCATTTAAGAGTTATGGTATAATAGACTAAAAAAAGGTATTATATATTTTTTAAGTTAAAAAATAGTACCACATCAAAATTTAGAACAACTTGAATCGACGGCCAAGCCACATACTGTCCAACTACCTCTTGGACTGTGGTAGCATCAGAAGGCACAGGTAGTGGACAATCATGAAACAATGATTAATCAATTACTAATCACCAATGATTAGGAAAATATTGATTATGTCATCCGATCATTGCTCAATTGTTGTACTGTTCCAATAGCAACAAAGTTCGTTGACGAAGGATGTTTCAACAAAAATTCCATATTCTGTAAAACTTTTAAGTGTTGTATATAAAAAATAAAACATATAATAATAATTTAAAAATAATAGATTATATACACCAGAAATTAAAATATTACCACATACGATTCATCAAATAGAAGAGGACTCCCATGTCGGGTAGCTATTGGATGTACATTTTCACCAAAACGTTCATCATGATTTGATTGATGGTAAGAATGTGCAGATTGCATTGGAGAAAATGAACCACTACTTGATTGCATATGCATTCCTGGCATATAGTGAGGACCAATAGGATGGCTATATCCCATACTAGATGTAGTTTGAGCGTAATGAGATTGTGTGGGTGGCATGTCTGGCATGGATGGTGGCCTGCCTGACATGGATGGTGGCATACCTAGCATGGATGGTGGCATTCTTGGCATGGATGGTTGCATGCTTGGCCAAAATGGCATGCCCTGGTGGTAGAATGATGCCATGGCTGACATTTGTTGTGATTGATGTTCTTTTAGAGTGGTAATCTCACTTAACACTGAGGCCTTAAAGGAGTTGAATTCTTATTTAATTTTAGTGTACTTCTCCTTACTTACCATCTGAGGCTTTTGTTTTGGAATGTTAAAATACTCCATATAACCATCATATTGGCTACCTCCCCTAACACGACTAGGATGCTCGCGTCCGAATGCATGATATAAAGCATCTTTCCCAGGCTCTTCGATTATTTCACCCCTGGATATTTTTTCTTGAACAGCTCTCTACAAATAATAAAACACATAAACATATCATTCATTATTACATCAATTATTAAAAATCATTAAGACTTTTTATCAACCGAAATTACTAACCAACTTATTTAGTTGTTCTTCTCCTTGCTTAGTCATCGGTCTTGAATTCTTCGTTTTGTGAGTCTTTGTTTCTAGGTACAATTCAGTTCGGGTAACAGGTCTACCCAATTCAGCTTCCTACATAAATTATGAAAAACTTATTAACAATGACATGAAATTAAATTGAGGAAAATAAATATAAAATATTTATAAATTAAGACAAATTAATAATACCATTCTATATCTAACTTCAGGATTTGAAGACCTCCCAGTATGGTTAGGAAGAATGTTATGCATTTGTATATTCTGATGTTCTTCCCTAATAATTTGAAATTCATCTAAACGTCTATAATGCACAAATTCTTTCCAAACTTAAGGTGTAACCCAGGGGTGTCCTTCAGGGATTTTATAGAGCTCTACCTCATCAAGTGGTTCCAAATATGGAAACACATAATTTGTTGCCAATCTACAAGTCTTGTATTCCTTCCATGCCTTATTTGCAATCTTATAACACTTAAGTTTCCAACTGTCATCGACTTTGTAACGATTATGTAAAAACAGAGTACAAAATATTAGATATAATACAAAAAAGATATAATATATATTGATTATAAAATATAAGAGACTTACACAAATGGTTATCCATATTTTGAACTTTCCTGCATCGTCAACCCGAGACCAATCATTTATAATGATTGGTATACTGGAATTTGCAAGTCGACCAACAGAGGATTTCAATTGTTGACCATTTTCCCCTATTGGATTACCATTAGCATAAAATAGAACATGTATTCTATCATTTGGGTCAAGTAGAGCATCAGGTATATTCGCCCAACCCCTTCTTTTCAAATACCCCAATGGATCATTTGGATCTATAAACTCTATTTTCCAAAGATCCATGAAATATATATCTGCAAACAATGAAGAAATATATAAATTAATTAACAATTTTAGGAACATACATATATATAAGAGTTATTACAACAATATAGAACATACGTTATGTTTAATTAGGTTGTTGATCGTATACATATATTCCTTCACAATCACTTCGAGCCCATGACGAAGAATCATCATCATCAATTAGATCATCACATACATTAGGAAATGTATTTGAGAAATTACTAATATTGGTTAATGTATCAAGCATAGAGTCATCATCTTCTACAGCATCACAATGGTAAAACTCTTTTTGTGGAGGCATTAACACAACAGACCATCTTGGATCAATTTGATCGCTCACGTAAAATACTTGTTTTGCATGAAGTGCTAACGTGAAAGGATCATCAGTGTGACTTATCTTGGATAAATTTACAAGGGTAAATCCAAAATCATCTATTTTATATCCAACATTGATAACATCTTCGACCCAATCACACAAGAAAACTATTTCATGGAAGACCTCATAATCTAATTCCTAAATCTCTTGTATTATACCATAATATGTTCTATCAGAAAGTACAGGATTAACATCTTTTGAACTGGAAAATTGCATAGTTTGTGCAACCATCTTCATACCACTATTTTGATTTACTCGGACTTTGTCCCTAGCTTGAGTCATAAACCTCGATCCATTTATTGTGAAACTATAAAATTATTTGACATCAAATTTTGGCACATGTGCAAGCCATTGTAAACTTTATGA
Organism: Hippophae gyantsensis; assembly: GCA_030763125.1. Classification (NCBI taxonomy): domain Eukaryota; kingdom Viridiplantae; phylum Streptophyta; class Magnoliopsida; order Rosales; family Elaeagnaceae; genus Hippophae; species Hippophae gyantsensis. Next base: position 36,853,212 of record CM061034.1, read on the forward strand.
TATTTTATGATTGAGTTTCTTGAGTTCATCTCGAATCTATGTATACAAAAACACAAAATGTGTTTAGAGCAAAGTTTTAAAACATTGAATAGATCTAGGAAGATACATGCATGAATTTTTGTTTGTGACACTTACATGGTTGCGAAACCAATTAATAAGCTTTCACTTATGTTCATCATACAACCATTTTTCTCCTCCTTTTTTTATAACGAGGATCGATCTTCAATAAGTTTAAATGCATCCTATAATGTTATTAAATATATATGAAGTTATATATCATCATTAATAGTTAAATAAAAGATGGTTTTTGCAATCATGAAACAATGAACATCACTTACTCTATGTATAGTTGTGCCTCATTATTATTTACCAAAATGATTCGATGTGCTTTTTCCCATCGAGTACGATCAATACATAATTTCTTACTTCCACCAAGCATAGGGTTACCTATTTGGATCATGTGACGTTCTAAGAACAACTTGTGTGTAGGATTCCCAATTTCAGTGCAACCATAAAAGTATTCAGAACAAAACTGAATGGCCTCTTGAGCAATGTAGCGTTCCACCATGCATCCTTTAGGTCGATTTCTATTATTTACATATCCTTTAAGGACTTGCATATATCTCTTAAAAGGATACATCCACCTTAAGTAAGTAGGACCACACAATTGAACCTCTCGAACTAAATGAACACACAAGTGAATCATTATATTGAAGAAAGAAGGAGGAAAATATTTTTCAATTAGACACAAAGTCTCTACAACATCTTTTGGAAGAATTGATCTAATAACAGCTAATAATAACTGTTGCATTAAGATATGACAATCATGTGATTTCAATCCATATAGTTTCTTATCGGTGATAGACACAAAATTTCTTAAGTTGGATGAGTAACCATCAGGAACTTTCACACCCTCCAAACATTTACAAAACACATCCTTCTCTTTTGTTGACATTGTATATGATGCAAGTGGTAAGTATGTTCGATTCTTATCATTTTCCACCCTTGGTTCCAATTCAGGTCGTATGCCTAGTTTCTTTAAATCCAATATTGCTTTAATTCGATCCTTTGTTTTTCCAGGTATATTAAGTAAAGTACCAATCAAGCTCTCACATACATTTTTCTCAATGTGCATGACATCTAAGATGTGACGAATGTGTAGGTCTTTCCAATTAGGTAATTCCTAAAATATTGATTTTTTTCCAAGAACCATGTTAAGTCGGTTCAAGCTCTTTTTCATTTTCACCCATTTCATTAGTTGACCTCTTTCGTTTCCCTACCTTAGTGAGTTTTTTCATCTTTCCATATCGTTTGAATGTCATACCATTCAATTGGCTTAATATCTCAACACCTCGCAAAGGTCGAGTTGCATGATCATGATCTTCTTCACCATCGAACGGTTTCTTTTGGTATCTAAACTTGTGTCCAAATGGCAAAAAATTTCAATGTATTCTATAAGACATCTTTCGTCCATGAACAAGATAAGTTGCAGAAGTTCCATTACTACATATAGGGCATCCCTTGTAACCTTTTGTTGCATGTCCTGATAAGTTTCCATAGGTAGGAAAATCATTAATTGTCCATAAAAGGACCTCCTTTAAGTTAAAGTGTTCTTCTTTATGTGCATCGTAAACATTTATGCCATCATTAGATAACCTCTTTAAATCATCTATCAGAGGTGGCAAATATACATCAATATAAACACCAGGTTGTTTCGGTCCTGAGATCAATAATGTTAACATCATGAATTTTCTTTTCATACATAACCAGGGAGGAAGGTTGTATGTTACCATAATAACTGGCCAACAACTATATCTACTACTGAGGGAACTATGTGGATTAATTCCATCAACAGCAATGGCAAGACGAAGATTATGCGGATCAGACGAAAATTGATGAGATAAATTATCTACTACTTTCCAATTTGGAGAATCACAAGGATGACGTAGCACCTCATCATCATATCGATTATCTGAATGCCAAGTCAACATCTTTGATGTATCTTTACTATTGAACAACCTTTGAAGGAAAGTACCAAAGAACCTTTGCAGGCACGCCTTTCTTATGTGTTGTCTCATTTGTACCATGTTTCCATCTTGATTCTTTACACATAGGACAATCATCTAATGTCTCATATTCCTTTCTCTAAATAATGCAATCATTTGGACAAGAGTGAATCTTATGATATTCCATGCCAAATCGACTAAGAGATTTCTTCACTTCATACATTGAAGACGGCAATTCAATACCCTCAGGAAACATATCGACTAGTAGATTTAGTAATTCTGTGAATCCCTTGTCAGAAAAACCATGTTTTTCCTTCACATTGTACAAATGAACCAATCCCGATATTTTAGTATATTTTTTGCATTTTAGATACAACGGTTTTTTGGCATCTTCTATAAGTTTTTTAAAGGTTTCGGGATCATCCTCGCGTAATTCATCTTCAACACCATGAAACATATTTTTTGTCAGTACATTATGATAAGATGTATGTAATCCACTCACATTCTTATTTATCTTTTCCCCATGAGTATTATCAATATTTTCTCCATGATAATACCAATATTTATAGCTCAAAAGAATACCATTACGGATAAGGTGATACTTAACCTCGTCAAATTCATGAAATTGCTCATTTTTACATTTAACACATGGGCATCGAATCATACTAGTTCCAATATTACTATTTCTACAAGCAAATTCCATGAAACTTTCAACTCCAAAAATATAGTCTTGCTCAATTCTACACTTTGACATCCAAGATTTGTCCATTTTCTATTAATTCATTATGTATACAATGAATATATTTCAAGTATTATTATATATAAATAACTTTGGGAAGGATAATAGGGTTAGAGTTGTGAATCAATCTATACCTAAAGGAGGAATGAAAATATAGAGTTACAAACAACCTCATTTCTATACAAATTAAAAAATAAGCAGCATGCCAGCATGAATATATAAAAACCAATCACTTTGGTTGATTCTAATTTCTAAACATGTTACTATATCATAATTAAAAAGTAATATTAATTATACGTATATAACATTCTATAGAAGTAGGGGCTACTATAGTAACATATTTAACATTTTAACTCATAAGTAGCATATATAAATAAAAATAATAATACTACTTAGTTTTTAGTTATTATTTGAATTTTATTAAAATATATATATATATTATTTAAATTATTGAGTTTATAAATATATATTTATAATTTTTTTAAGAGTCAAGAGATAGAACGTATAACTCTAATACCAATATAATTTCTTAAAAATTTTAAAAAACATATTACTTTTCCTCTATTCACTAATTGCCTAAAATATAATTATTTATATATAAATAAATTTATCCACGCACGGTAAATATATATAATCCCTCAAACCCACAACATTTCAGATATTATTTTCACAGAAAATAAGTCAAACATATAATAACAAGTAAAATAAAATACATACCTAAATCAAAAATTTATACAAAAAATAAAAAAAAAACTGAATAATAAGCTGCAAAATTAATAGAAATACTTACAAGAATGTTATGAAGTGACTAAATGGAGGAAATGAAGAAGAAAATGGTGTTTTGTAAGTGAGAATAAGTGAAAAAAATTGGTATAAAAAATTTGAGCATTTCGCTCAAAAAATGGTAGATCTGAAAGATAATGAGAAGAGGAATATAACCCACCAAACGGAATTGAAAATAGGGTTCCGAAGTGGCCAGAAATTGAGAAAGAGGGTGTGTGTGAGCTCGGTTTTGAGAGAAAATGGAGAAGAGAAATGAATATTTTTGGGTTTCTACATAAGAAATGAGCCGAACGGATATATTACGTTGATAGCGTCGGTTGACGTGACGAACCGATGCTAGCCACGTGGGTAGCATCGGTTTGCCCCGTAAACCGATGCTACGTCCACATGGATAGCGTCGGTTGACGGGGAAAAACGATGCTACCCACACGGCTTGCGTTGGTTTGCCACGTCAACCGATGCTATCCATGCAATTTAAAATATTTTTTTTTGTAAATTATTATTTTATTTAAACTATGCATTTAAGTACTATAGAAAAAGAAAAAATAATAATTTTACAATAATATTTAATTAAAACAGATACACAAAATTAAATAAAGATATATTGTACGTACATATATAAATTTAAATATCCAATCAAATTTTAAAAATTTTAAAAATTTTAAAACTAATTGTCTAAAAAAAAGAAAAATTATACTATTTATATATATTTATATCCAACTTAAATTCTAAAGAGTCAAATAAAATAATAATTAATGACCTAAAAAAATTTCAATTTTATTTACTTCATCCATTTTTTAATTTAAAAAATAGGACGTAGCGTCGGTTGATGTGGCGAATCGACGCTAGCCACGTGGGTAGCATCGGTTGATGGGGAAAATCGACACTAGCCACATGGGTAGCGTCGGTTCTCCACGTCAACCGACACTACGTCCAACATGGAGAGCATCGGTTCTACACAAACCGACTTTAAATTCATTATAAGTCAGTTTTTTCCAAAAACCGACTTTACACAGCGACTTAAATACCCCTTTTGTAATAGTGAATTTACAAGGATAAATCCAAAATCATATATTTTATATCCAAAATTGATAACATCTTCAACCCAATCACATAATAATACTATTTCATGGAAGACCTCATGATCGAGTTCTCAAATTTCTTGAATTATACAATAATATGTTTTATCAAAAAGTACAGGATTACCATCTTTTGAACTAAAAAATTGCATAGTTTGTGCTACCATCTTCAAACCAATATTCTTATTTACTCAGAATTTGTCCCTTGCTTGAGTCGTAAACCTCGATCCATTAAGTGTGAAACTATAATATGATTTGACATCGAATTTTGGACCATATGCAAGCCATTCTAAACTTTCTGTTATTTTATGATTGGTTTTGTTGAGTTCAACTTGAATCTATGCATATAAAAACATGAAATGTGTTTAAAACAAAGTGTTAAATAATTTCATAGAAGTACTAATGAATTCTTGTATGTGACACTTATATGGTCGTGAAACCAATAAATAAGCTCTAGCTTATGTTTATCATACAACCATTTTTCTCCTCACTTTTTTTATAACGAGGATTCATCTTCAGTAAGTTTAAATGCATTATGTAATATTATTAAAGATATATCAATTAGATATCATTAATAGTTAAATAGAAAATAATTTTATTTTAAATGATGATGTATCAAGCATGTCATAACTTACTCTACATACGGTTGTGCCTCATTACTATTTACCAAAATGATTCAGTGTGCTATTTCCCATCGAGTGGGACCAATAAAAAATTTATTACTTCCACCAAACATAGATTTACCTACTTGGATCATGTGACATTCTAAGAACAACTTGGGTGTAAGATTCCCAATTTTAGTGCAACCACTAAAGTATTCAAAACAAAACTCAATCGCCTTTTCAACAATGTAACATTCCACCATGCATCCTTCAGGTCAATTTCTATTATTTACATGTTCATTAAGGACTTACATGTATCTCTCAAAAGGACACATCCACCTTAATTAAGTAAGACCACACAATTAAACCTCTTGAACTAAATAAACACACAAGTGAATCGTAATATTGAAGAAAGAATGAGGAAAATATTTTTCAATTAGACACAAATTCTCTACAACATCATGAATTTTCTTTTCATACACAACCAGGGAGGAAGGTTGTATGTTACCATAATTACTGGCCAATAGCTATATCTACTACTAACAGAACTGTGTGGATTAATTCCATCAATAGTAATGGCAAGACGAAGATTGCGTAGATTAGATGCAAATTAAGGGGATAAATTATCTACTACTTTCCAATTTAGAGAATCACAAGGATGACTTAACACTCCATCATCAGATCGATTATCTGTATTCCAAGTCAACATCTTTGATGTCTCTTTACTTTTGAACAACCTTTGAAAGCGAGGAATCAAAGGAAAGTACCAAAGAACCTTTGCGGGCATGCCTATCTTAGGTGTTGTCTCATTTGTAGCATGCTTCCATCATTATTCTTTACACATCCAACAATAATCTAATGTCTCATATTCATTTCTATAAAGAATGCAATCATTTGGACAAGCATGAATGTTATGATATTCCATGCCAAATCAACTAAGAGATTTCTTCACTTCATACATTGAAGATGGAAATTCAATACCCTCAGGAAACATATCTATTAGTACATTTAGTAATTATGTGAATCCCTTGTCAGAAAAACCATTCTTTTCCTTGACATTGTACAAATGAACCAATCTTGACATTTTAGTATATTTCTAGCATTCTTGATACAATGGGTTTTCAGCATCTTATACAAGTTTTTTAAAGGTTTCGGGATCATCCTCATATAGTTTATCTTCAACATCATGAAATCGCTCATTTTTACATTTAACATGTGGGCATCGAATTATACTATTTTCATTATTACTATTAACTCTACAAGGAAATTCCAAGAAACTTTTAAATCCAGAAATGTAGTCCTGCTCAATTTATCTACACTTTGACATCCAAAATTTGTCCATTTTCTATTAATGATATTAAGCATATTAAATATGTATCCAACCATTATATTTCAGATATTATTATCTATGAATTACCTAATTATTAGAATATCTATCAAAACATCATATAAAAATAAATACATTAAAACAAAACATAAGAAATATATACACATAAATATAATTATATGAGATTGATTGTAATTACTAATAATAATATGCCACTCATTTGAGTTGATTTCAAATTTAAGATATATAAAACAAAATTTATATAACAATTTTGTTATGATTAATATTTGTTTTTAAATAACTACACTACGTCAAACCTAAATTTTTAATGAGCATCATATTGTGGAATCATGTCTTTTCCATTTCATATTAACAAAAATAAATAAATTAAAAACCAACATTAAATCACATTCATAAATATATAAATTTATTTCATTATAAAACTTTATACAAAACCTATATAATAAAAATAATAACATACATATAATACAAAACCTACATAACACAAAAATTTATACACATAATATACAAAAAATAAAGAAATATGAATAATAAGTATGTAGGATTAATAGAAATACTTACAAGGGTAAATGAAGTGACAAAATTAAGGAAATTAAGAAAGAAATGGTGTTTTGTAAGTGAGAAAATGGGTATAAAGTTTTTGAGTATTTTGCTCAAAAACAATAATGCATCTAGAAGATAAATTGGAGAGGAAGGAAACCCACTAAAAGGTACTGGAATTGGTGGTCATAAGTGGCCAGAAAATGAGAAAGAGTGGAGGAGGTTTTGGGTTTTTAAAAGTTATGCAGCGTTAGAATATTGTTCTGTGTAATGGGGAAGAAAGAAGAGAGGGGCAAAATATCTATGTGTGTAGCATCGGTTGACATGTAGAACCAATGCTACGTCCCATGTGTAGCGTCAGTTCAAATCGATGCTACAATCTATGTTTTTTAAGTCAGTTTTCTAGCGAAGTGACTTTCAATTCATTATAAGTCTGTTTTCCTCAAAATCCGATTTTAAATCTTGGCTTAAATGACCACTTTTGTAGTAGTGAAATAAGCCAACATTTTTACTTATGGTTCTTGGTGGTTTTGGGTACAGGTATTTATGGATAATACTCGACATTTTTTAAAACAAAAAATGTAACTTTTTAGCACCTTACCATCAAGCTTGCCACCACCCTCGCCACTACCCTTGGCGAGGTGGGAAAATCGAGCCCTATAAATACCACACTCATTTCTCCCTTCCTTACCTCTTGTTTTAAAAGCTAAAATTCTGACAAAATACACACTAATATATATATCTAAATTCAAAATTGTTTTAGAAAGCTTATATTTGAGAGTGGGTCTTTTTTGTGAGTGTAGTAATCAAATCGTAGCCTATGTGTGAACGTGATTTGACTATGTGTTTCCCTTACACGATTTGATTGTAGTGGTGGACTATATATCCCATAAGAGTGTGAATTGATACACTTCTAGTTACTTGATCTATGGTTTCCAATCACATTGTATTTGGTTAGTGTTGCATGTGGACAATAGCCGGGTTCATGTGTGAAACCAAGTCATTGCCAAACTAACAAGTGAATTATTGTTTAGTGAATTATTTACTGTTTAACTTGTTTATTGTGTAGTGAATTATTTACTATTGAGTAGTTGCTTTAAGCAACAAGAGGATATACCATATAGGTTTGATCTCAATATAGGTTTACCTCATTATATCAATTGTTATGCATGATTACATGTTGAGCTAGTACAATCTGAGTTTGTTATGTATATGTCACATAATATTGAAGCATAAACTCTTACTAGAAAACATTTGTGTTTACTTTTTTCTACTTTGATATATAATATTTGTTATTCAAATTATATGCTTTATGATATTATACTATTGGTGATTCTATGATGTGATTTGTAATAGTATTTTTATTATTGTTTGTACGAGTAAGGGTAGAATCCCTTAGAAGTTTGCATCTCCTTATCCAAGTTATATATCGCGTCGCAAACTCTTTCACAATCTAAAAACAAATCTCTAGAGATATTAAAAAAATCGAAAAATTAAAAATTTTAAAAAATAAAAAATACAGGTCAAAATATTAAAATTAAAAAAAAAATCAAAAACCAAAAAAACATAAATTTAAAAGAACTAAAAAATCCTTGAAAAATGAAAAGAGATTTTAAAAGTTTAAAATTTAAAAAAAAATCAAAATCTAAAACAAAAATTGAATTTGAAAATTAAAAAAAATAAATAAAACCTAAAGAGTTCTTAAAAATTTCAAACGTTTGAAAAAATTAAGAATCTAAAAAAAATCAAAAAATTTCAAAACATAAAAAAATTATTTTTGTTTCTTTTTAATTCTTTTCTTTTATTAATTTAATTTAATTTAATAATTTATTTACTAAATAATTTCCTTTTAATAATAATTTTTAATTTTGTAATAATTTAATTTTTTTTCTTTTAGTATTTTAACTTTATTTTTTCTTTTCTTTTGTTTATTGTTTTATATTTATTTCTAATTTATTATTTGCCTTTATTATTATTTTTATTTCTTTTTGTTATTTATTTATTTTATACTTTATTTATTTATTTTATTCTCTATTTATGTGAAACACGTTGCTTAAAGAACTGTTAATATTATAACTTTTTGTTAAGATGCTTAGGAAGTACATAGTGTTTTATCTTTGTGGATAAAAATGAATTAGATGATGCAAACATTACATTACTTGCGTAATTATATCGAGGTAAAATAAATGGATAACTTTTCTATATCTTTATTTTTAATTTATATTTGTTACATTAAGGGAAATATTGATTCTAGGTTGGAAATGGAGGAAAAGTTACAATAATTTTAGGCAATTTTAAAATTTTTCAACATGTGTTTGAATTTGCAATTATTTTTATTTGTATTTATTAGTTTAGGTATTTTAGGTGAATTTTAAAACTTTTCTTACAAAATTATATTTTCTTTTAGTTAATTTTAAGAAAATTATTAAATTATTTGCATTATCAGATTAATTTTAAAAATATTTCATAGAATATTGTGATAATTAATTAGTTTTTATCATAATTAGTTATTTATAATAAAGTTGAAATTGAGATAAATCTAAAATCGATGTTTAGGAATCAAATAGTGAATATTACCTTGTGACAATATATTTTGAGCCATTATCTTCCCATTATGAGCAATGATATTTTTTTCTATTCCTTTGAACATTCTTCTTGTAAATTTTAAATTTCATATGATCTCTATATATCTTTTCATTGATTCTTAACATTTTTTTACATCTATTAAAGTGTCATATATTTATTTTTATTACTTAAATTGAATGAATTAGGTAAAAATTGAAAGTATGTTCATTCTCTTCATTCATACATGACTTCTAAAAATGAGACATATATGAGCTCACTTAAACCAATAAAAGAAAAAAAGCCACATATTAGTCTCTCAATTTATCACATAAAAATACCTACAATCTGTATATGAGTCCTCTAAAAAAAAGGAATCTCTCTAAAAAAAGAGAAAATAAAAAAATAAGAAAAAGAGAGAAAAATTAATAACATAAACTAAATACTATGACTTAATATCCTACAAAGTTTTAGGAAATGGTCAATAATGAAAGGAAAAAAAGGATAGGAAATAAATCCCTAAGAAGTCATTTGCATTTTTTTCATCTCAATATTACTTAAAAACTTTATTTGATGAATTTGATTGAGGTATGAAAATAATATGCAATTTATTTATAAAATCCTTTCATTGGATTCCTTTCATGAAATCAATATTTATGCACCACTTTGAGCCTTCTCTTTTTTAAACATATGCGAACTTATTAGTTCATTTTGATACATAAACTCTATTCGCATATACCTTTGGATGAATGCTTAAACCAGTAAGATCAATGTTATTAAGAGTGTGCCTTATGAGGTTAAAGTCGAAGCAAATATGGATTCCTTACACTAAGATTGGGTAAATTTAATATTCGTACAGTTTTTATTAAAATATGAAAGTGATTTTCAATTATTTATTATAGTAAATCAGGAATATTTACAATACTAAAATAACTCGTGCTATAGATTTTAGCTGTAATCTTAAAGGATATTAAATAGCATGAGAAGTTTTGTTAGTTTTTTTTATTTTTACTTTATTTTAAATTTTATTTTTCTATATGTTGTTTATTTGTTTTCAAATTTTTACATTTTAACTTTGATGTTTGTGGGTATCATACCTAAAAACTCTCACCAAGCTTAAACTTATCCATTAAAGCAACCTAGGATTTATGATAGTTTAATTTTATTTTAGTTTTCTACTTTTCTTACTAAGAGACCAGTAAGAAGTTGGTTAGAGGTTGTGATAAGTGCTCAAAAGCATTGAATATCAAATGATTTTGTGTAAGTTTAATGATTAAATAGATTTATGTTTACTTAGTTTTACTATCATTTTAAACAAATCTATCCTTTTGGAATTAAGGGTATATTTTGTTATTTTTTAGGTATTTTAGCTTAAAAAGATAAAATTGATAAACACTTAAAGAATCATACTTAAAGCATTCCATTACAATGTTCCAAACCAATAAAAAGTGATACAAGAAAATATGGATACAATGTGAATCAGAAAAGAGTTTGCCATAGCATGGAAACTTTGTGTGTTGTAGCACGATGCTAACAGACTTGGTAAAACTATCCTAGATTCTTTACAGGCCGTGGGTTGGAAATGTTGCTTGCCATAGTGCCATACATATATTCCTTATTTTTATCATTTTTTGAACCTATAAATAAGACCCTTATTGCTTTTTATAAAATCATCGCTCATCCTTCTCTTTCCTCTCATTTCTTAGTTTCTTAAATTTTTAACTTTTTCTTTTTGTAGTTTAAAGTTCTTCTTTCAATTGAGAGTTTAAAAAATTTAGTTTACGTAATCATTTCTAGTTCAATTCAATAAACATTACGACAGTTCTATTTGGAGATTTTCAAAACATAAGCAATTCTAAGAATTCTATTGTGGTAATTTAAATGTATTATTTTCATATTATCTCTAAGTATTTTTTTTACATGCTATATGTTTAATTTATTGATCATTTATTAAAATTTTCATATCTGGCTGTAAGTAGCATGGGATATTAATAATGTTGTTACACATATGAAATATTAAAGTAGATTAAACATTTTCATAAAATAAATTAAGTTTATTTCATCATCAACATTAAAAAAAAGTTTGTTAAAGAGAGTTAGATTTAAAATTTAATTTTTTTAAATATGATTAAAGTAATACTCATGGATATTAGATATTTACTCTCTACATCTCATCTCGAGGTACACTTTATTTTAAAAAAATTTATAAAAATTATTATTGAAAGATGGATCAATGAAATATCATTCATAGTTGTTTTTAAATTTGAAAGTTAATTCCAGATACTTAAGTCGTAAACCTAACTTAAAAACCTTGATGAAAGTTTAAATTGATAACCTTGCTAAAAGCATCAACTAAATGATTTAATAATTCTTTAGGAATAAAGTATAATTTAGTCAACTATTAATTACTAATCCATGTCAAAAGACATTAATTGAAAATTGATTAACAAAAGAATTTGATTCATGCCTTAGGATATTTTATTATTTAAAAGGGAGAGCCAATGATCTTAATTCATATATTTAATAATATGCTTAATATTAAACAAGCATAATTAAGTAACTAATGTATCCCATAAATTCTCCATTACATAATAAATGTTTAATTTCCTAAATATTTATTGAATCTATCTGTATTTTTGTATCACTATATTATATTTTCAAAACCAATTTTTTTTAACAAAATGTTTAGATTTTATTTTGTTTTTAAAAATTTGTTGAATAATTTAAAACCACATTATTCTTCTCTAGACCGACCTTGGAAATATGCTTATCATATTTTATACGTGATTCGTGCACTTACGACCTATTTTATAAATTATACAAATTTTGTATACTTAATTTTGGCATATCAAGTTTTTGGTGTAATTTTCACATAAACCGATAATAACAATGAAAGTTAGATAATCTTTGCAAGCTTCCGAACTCTTATTATCTTCTCTCATTCTTTCTCTCTAGAATTTATGGGAATGATTTTTAATCTCTGTTAAAGTTAGAGCAAGGCTAGAGATAAGCTAAAGTGTGTCGTTTTCTTCTATTTCTTTCTTTAATTCTTATAAATGCTTTCTAGATTACAATTTTGTTTTTAGAAATTATTTTGTTCATCCTTTGTTTATATTATTCAATTTTATATAAATTCAATCATGATTTCTTTATGTGCAACTCTTAGTTTATAATTATTATATTTATTTTATGAGGTGATCTTTATTGTGATATTTTCGTATTGATATATTATAGGTCTTATATAAATTATAACAATAAATATTGCTTCTTCTTCAATAAAACTATTTTCGCAAAATAAATACATTAGTTTTTACTATTGATCTTCAACTTTATATCTTCTAATTGTTTGTTTGAAGTGAATAATTGAGTAACATATAAGAATCAAAATTGGTAATATTAAAATGAAATAATTAAGTGAATCTCAAAGTTTTTTTTTTATTTTTTATTTTTCTTTCAAAAGTCTTATCTTTAATTATTATTATTTTTCTTTATTTCTCAATTATCATTTTTATTTATTATTCTATGATAACTTTTCTACTAATTTTGCTTCCAAGGTAATAATTTTGAGCGTGATCAAAATTTGGGGCTATTGTCTAGGAAGCATCATAACAAAAAGGTTTATTTTTAACTTTTTAATTTATCTATAAGTAGAAAAAAATGTTATATATAAAAATTAAAAAAAATCAGTAGTTACTTGCTTTTATTACTATTATTATTTTTCTATAACTATTTGTTTTGTTTTTTATATTATTGGTTTTTTTTAAGTTGCCAACTATATCTTCTTTTATATAACTTTTTTTTATTATTATTAGAAACTGTTATTTTAAAAAAATAATAATAATTGTGTGGTTGCATGAAACAATAAGATTTAAGGGATTTCCATTTAGAAGTCTAGTTTTTGAAAGCCTTGGTGCCACTAATCTTTCCTGAGAATGTTGCTATGTCTAGGAAGGTAGTTTTTAAGGAGGTGTTGCCCTACCATTCTTTCGAGGGAGCCTTCTTGGTAAATATTGTTTGTATGACTACATTGTTATTATTCTTCTTAAAAAATATTGGTTTTATTATCATCTTTTATTTTTTTACTAGATTTAGTTGTCAAATAAAAATTAAATAAAATTTAAAAAAACTCAAAAAACTTTAAAAAAGAGGGTACTAGAGTGTATGAATCAATCTAGAGTCGAAAGAGGTATATTTTTAAAAAGAATAGAATTAGATTACCATTAATTCAATCTCATTCTTATAACTCGTTTTCTAGCCCCAAAAATATGAATGACCATGAGAATAATCCCACTAGGACTCTTAAAGATTATCTCTACCCTACTCGTATAACCACACCATCATGCATATTGTTTCCACCTAACACATCACAAATGGATTTCAAGCCTAGAATGATACAACTATTGCTCACTTTTTATGGTATAGATAGTGAAAATTCATGTATGCATATTAGGGAATTTGAAGAGGTAGTGGTCACCTTTCATATCCAACAAAATGCTATAGACTCTATTAGATGGAAAGTTTTTTATTTCTCCCTAAAAGAAAAATCAAATAGTTGGCTATACTCTTTATGACCGAGATCCAGAGCGATATGGACAGAAATGACACAATCCTTCTTTAATAAATACTTCCCTCACCATAAAACCAATAACCTTAAAAGGTAGAATTCAAAATTTTCACAAAAAAGATAGTGAAACATTATACCAAGCTAGGGAGAGGTTCAAAGAGTTACTAAACATGTGCCCACACTATGAGTGCCAATTTATAGAAATGATGTGCAATAATGAGTTTCTCCAAAAAGATCTTCATGAAGCCATAGATTGCTTGGATGAGTTAGCAAAGAAAACTGATACATGGATAGAATATAGCACTATTTATTGCACCAATAGGTTATGACAAACTTCAATATACCATCTAAGAGAAGAAATTTTTTTTAAAGCCCAAGTACAACTTTTCATTAAGAAATTAGTGGCCATAAAAATGAAAGATAGTAGAACTAATCATGCGGTTGCAAGGATAGAAACTCAAGATACATGCTTTATTTGTGAGACAGTATAAAACTTAGCTCAAAATTCCCAAACCTATAGTGAGATTAAAAGGGCCTACGAAGAACAATGTAATTCCATAGGGATGTTTAGAAAGCCTTACTCATAAACATACAATCTTGGTAAGGGAAACCATCAAAATTTTAATTGGAAGTTTAACCAACCAATACAACCTAATGAAAATTAGAAAATTAATCCATAAATAAATTACCAAAAACCTCAATATAATGCACGACCAAATAGGAATCATTTAGAGGAATCATTATAGACATTTATAGAGGCACAAGTAGTAGAGGAAAACAAAGAGATCAAAACCCATATTACCAAGCTAACCAATAATGAACGAATCGGGACCTAAATTATTTTGTTTAATATTAATTAATTAATATCCCTAGTCGTAGTCTATTAATTAATTAAGTATTAAATTTAAGCTTTAATTATAAAAAATAGCAAACCATCTAATTTAGCTTTAGGCGGAGTCAGTTAATTAAACTTTATTTTAGATGTCCAAATTAAATTTAAGAATTTAACTATATGAAAAATAACTTTCATGTTTTAAAACTATTTAAGAAAATATATTTTCAATACATTTTCAAATAATAATTCTTTGTAAAAATATTTTAAGATAAGGCTACGTTCAAAATATCCAAATAATTAAATCTAAAATAAAAGTGTATTACCCTAAATTAAGTCTACATAATTAAATTATAATTTTAACTCTCATATTAAGTTTATTATTAAGAGTAATGTATTTCTTCAAATAACGTTTTTTATAAAAAATTTAAATAAAAATAAAATCAATTTATTTTAAGAAAATATTTTACTTGTCAATACTTTGCAAGCATTAGAACATTATTATTATATCATATTCACTATTAGATAAACATGTTATAATTGATCACAAACAAATCAAGAATGACATAGAAGAATCAACAAAGATATATGGGATGCAAAAAGGAATATAATTAATATCTTAACAATATTCTTACAGAACTTTGAAGAGTTGATTCTAAGACTAGAAAAACTCCGATAATAATTGCACTCTAGAATTTATTGAATTAAAAACTAGAAACTACTAAAACATAAATGGGTCTCTCCTCAAAATTGAGGAAGAACTAAATAAATTTTAAAAGTTAAATATATAAAAATCTACAGAAAAGAGGGAGAGAAAGTTGCTGAAAATAAAACTTCGAAGCTTATTTTCTTGTGTTTTTGGCGTAGGGGGATCGGATCGCAAGCAAAATTTTTTCTAGTTCAAACCTCCTTCTACAGTAGCATACAATTATTTTTTTCTTTATTTTCTATTAAGATTTTACTTTACTTTGGATAATATCAAGTAAATCATATTTATTGAAGCTTCAAAAAGTGTGATGAATATGCTTCAATTATTTTTCTTTATTTTAATATTTAGATATTAAAATACCTCCAAAACACTACAATATACCCATTAATCTGAACAAATAGATTTGTTTAAAATATAAAAGAATCAAGAAAATATAAATTCATATAATTAATTAAATGACATTAAAATATGGTACATTTAATACTTTTTAAGTACTCATCACAACCCTCAACTAACTTCTTGATAGTCTCTTACCAAGAGAAGTGATGATAACTCTATGGAAACAGAGTCAATAACGCACTTTTTTACTTAATATTTACTTGTTTTATTTAATAAATAGTATTTTTATGCCAAAAATATTAAAATATAAACGTTTTAGTGAAAAGGGCTAAAAATATAATTTTTGAAAGTTTTTGGGATTGTTTTGAAGTTTTTATGGATTTTTTATAAATTTTTAACACAGGGTCAATCAAGAGCTACCACATGAAATTCCACATAAGCATAGGAGTTGACTTGACAAGCCACACAGATGCCATATAAGTAGGGACTTCAAATCACGTTATGCCACATATGGGGAGGACAAACCATGTGCCACGTGTCAACATAGCATTCGAACCGAGTTTAGAGATTGGTCAACCCGCCTTGCCATGTGTCGCTACACCATTGCTTCCCGCATTATAGCTGTGCACCACGCCATTTATTTCCACAAATCACGTTATGCCGCATGGCACCGACTCAACGAGGATTGACACTAACCAGTCTCCCTTGCCATGCATCACACTCTCATTCACCCAGTGAATTTATGATGCCATGTGTCACATTATGATTGCTTAGTGCTATCAATTTTGCTTTTTTTGATCTTAACCGTTGATCGAAAGTTGATTTGATAGTCCAGATTGCACCTGAGATATATTTGAGTACCTAATAACCCCATAAACCCTAAGGGGCCGTCATTAGCATAATTGTGGTCAATTTTTGGAGCTAAAAAGAGAGAAAAATACAAAAATATTCAAGAGGGGACACAATTTTGGTGGAGATTCAAGAGGAGATTAAAACTAAAATTCAAGAGATTGATTGTATCTTTTCTTCTACTCTTTTTCGTTATCAATTTTATGTTTTTCTTAATAAAAATATGTGTTTTATGAACAAAATTACGTGTATTTAATTTATTCACCTAAGGATCTTATGAACCCAATTTTCACCATGTGATGATATAACATTTTACCCCAATTATAATTATAATTTAATTATATTATTTAATCTAATTTTTATGCTATTAATTGTTTGGCCAACAATTTATCTACAAAAGTAATTAAATAGATTTAAGAGAATTATTTAATTATTTGTCTTGATTAAATAGCATGCATAGTTTCTAGGCAGAGATGTATGATTCTTATGTATGTGATCCATAATTGATGAACTTAATGAA
The DNA here is from genome assembly GCA_030763125.1 of Hippophae gyantsensis. Classification (NCBI taxonomy): domain Eukaryota; kingdom Viridiplantae; phylum Streptophyta; class Magnoliopsida; order Rosales; family Elaeagnaceae; genus Hippophae; species Hippophae gyantsensis. The sequence continues at coordinate 36,870,684 of CM061034.1, forward strand.
TAGGGTGCAATTTGATTGGCATGAGAGCGTGATTAAATTAATTACTATATGGTGTGTTGTTTACTTGAGAGAGGAATATATCCTAGGTTAGATTAAATTGATCATGTAATTAATTGATAAATATATTGGAGGGATTTTAGCGATTCACATGTTTAGAAAATTGGGGTATTAAGTATTCTTAGATATTTTCTCATAGATCTTTTTAGTTACCAAATCTGATTTAATGAATCATTATTATTTACTTTTAGTTATTTTAATTTTTTAGTTTTAAAAATTAGTTTCTAATAAAATAATCTATGTGGGAACGATATTTTCTTATCATTATATTACTTGTTACGATACATATACTTGTGTATTCATTGCACATAATTCTTGTGTGGCGATCAAGCAATTAAAATAAAACAACTAAAAATTAAACTAACATAAATCACTTACATGGATTAACACGATTGTATTTAGCATATGCAAAGGGTCGTTAATCCATGCTTATAATCTCTTTGAAATTTCATAATTAAAATCTTAAGCATAGATTATTTCAAATTCTTAAAAATTCATGATTTATTATAATAATTAGTTGAAAATCATTTTGATCGCCACACAAATTGTGTGTGCTATGAATCGCAAGTATATGTATCGCAACAAGTAATATAATGATAAGAAAAGATCATTTCCATGGAGATTATTTTACTAGAAACTAATTTTTAAAACAAAAAAATAAAATAATTATTTTTGTATTTTAATACTTTAAGAAAGAAAAATTAAAATAACTAAAAATAAATAACAATAATTAATTAAATCAGATTTGTTAACTAAGAAGATATAGGAAAAACTATATAGGAATACTTAATCCCCAAATTTTGTAAACATGTGAATCGCTAAGACCCCTCCAATATAATTATCAATCAATTAATTACATGATCAATTGAATATAACCTAGCATGTATTCCAAGTCAACACATGATGAGTCAATGCCTTACAATGCAATGTGATTCGCGGTAACAGATGGCATGACATAAAGGTGGAACAACTAGAAAATTAGAGTGGTCACACATGGTGTGAAGGTTTGATCGTGCTCCGAACTTAGATTGTATGCCATGTTGACACATGGCACATGGTTTGTGGCTCCTCACATGTGGTGATCTACGATTTTTTGTCCCTACTTGGGTGACGTCTATGTGGCTTGCCCACTCAGCTCTTATGCTTGCATCATCACACCCTTAAACCTTACTCTTTACTTGTCCTCAAGTAAAGCCAAGTATAACTAAATAAAGTGATATGGATAGTATATTCATATATATACTTCTATTAGTAAAAACATATTTCATGAAAACTATTCCTCTCAAAATTTGTACAATCCTATGATAAGGAGGTTGACATATTCATCAATCAATGTTCCATAAATACAAGGATATGCAAGCTTTTTGAAAAATCGATTCATTTGTGTATGATACACATGATATCATCCAATACACTCATTAAATCAACCTATATGAGCATGCTAATTAATTCAATCTTAGAACAAGTCTCATAAGGACTTTATGTTGGTCTCTTAAGAGAACATGAACATGCAAGTATACACGGTCACAAGTAATAAGTGATAAGTAAGATATCGTTCCCACAGAGATTTGTTACTAATATTTGTTAAGTGCTAAAATTGTTTCAACCTAATTTTATCCAAACAATCAAAAGTTTGATAGACTTTGACTAAACTAATTTTTGATAACAATATATAAGAAAATTCTAGGATTGTAGTTTCACCAAATTAATCCACTTGAATCATATTATTTTCTCTTGATTTATGTTCTCGCATTTAATTTGTCAACTGAGAACTCCTAATTTATCCATATGTCTCTTCCAATAACAAATAGACACATCTCGCTAAAATAATTCACTATATTCCTATGAGAATTAAATTTTACAAAGATTCATTAAGCTCAAAGTTCTCAATAGTTACACATACAATAAAGGTATATTCCTATCCCCTATAAATACATGTTATTCTATCCACGAGCAAACACAAAAATTCTTTTTCCAAGTTCATTAGGGTTCACAGATCAATTGATTAATCTTCCAACAATCAAAAGCATTAAGCACAAATAGAATAAACAAATTAAAAACATCTCATACATCATTCAAAAATAATTAATCCAAACTTCATAATGTAAGTTACATGGCAACCCTAGAACAATTAATTTAGTTCATAGCAAATATTGAAATTACAATATGAAAATGTTTAGGCATTTCAGAGAAATAAAATTAAAAGAAAAATATTAGAAAAACTCTTTCATGATTCTTCAATGAAAGAAATAAAATTCCTCCCTTTTTCTTCTTATTTGCTATATTCCTTCTCTATATTTTTACCCAAACAAAACAACAACAGTAGCCAAAAATGGCTTCTGCATCTTCTCTCCTTACATTTTTAAGTAACAGAACCACCCCTAATATATGTCCTATTCTATCTTCAAACATACTATAAAAATTCTTCATGTGCAAAAAGTAGGAGACAAATTGTGCAAAACAAGCCGACGATTCTGGTTTTTTAATTTCACAATACGCATGACACGTGGTGAGCTCTAATTTGTTTGGAAATTTAATAGGACACACGGCAGCTTCGAAATGGGTGATACACACGGTCGTACACAACTTCGGTGAACCGCATCATAGGAGAATTTTGGAATATGCATTGTGTAGAACAACTGGACTCAACTGAAGACTCTTATTGTGTGGAGCGTGTCCAACATGTATAATCTGGATCTTTCATCGTTTGATCTGACGGTGGCTGAATGAGGGCGCGTTTAAGGGAAAATCATCTACATAGACAAGTGGGCCCCCCTCTATGCGTCAGAGTGCATAGACAGGTGGGGCCCACTCTGCATGCCGGAGTACATAGACAGGTAAACCCCACTTCTGCATGCTGAACAGTGTGTCGAAGCTATAAATGTGTCCACTCTCCTGCATAGCGTTTGCATCTCACTCTCCTCATCCTCACCGTTGAATTTCTGATCTGATGGTGTGTGAGGCGAGTTGAATTAATAACATAGCAATTATAATTAATAAATTAACAAAATAACTCTAAAAGATAGAGTTATGACTTTACATGGTTGTAATGTAAGGCTTAGGTGGGGGTCAATAAATGAAGACATTTTGGCTCTTTCCACACCTTAGCTTTTGTTTTTTTCATCATACAATTTTAAACTACAATTCAGTTTTTACTTGATATTTCAGTGCACACTCTTTTGTCATTATTTTCATATTATTTTATTCCAAATCTCTTTTTTTGTAACTTCACAACACCCCCAAACTTATTTCAATTCTATTTTCTTTTTCTTTAGAGGGATAATTGTGTTGTGAGTTTTACTTCTCTTTTTTTCTCTTTTTTTTATAGGGTGCATTAGTTTCACCTTAATCTATAGCATAACACATGATTATATTTTTTTCTTTTAATACAAGCTAAAGGTGCAAAGGTAAAGTAATGCTTACTAGTTAGGCCTAAAATGTGTCTTAAAGATATGAAACGTTATTTGTCAAGCTCAAAGGGGCGACTAAAGATATTAACAGTGGTTAGCATGAAAGGTTAAATTGATCCAAATAAGGCCTTAATCATTTATTTTGCTAAATACTATTTAGGATTTCGCCTCAATGAATGATCAAATAGATTCTAAAACTTGGTACATCTTCTCAACTCTCATAAACTACTACAAATTTTCTCTCAATAAGCACACTAAAATCAACCATGAACATGTACATAAAAATTTGAATCGATTTAATCAAAACTAGCAAGCATATCACATGATTAATGCAAATATCTTAACAAATATATTACATTCCTTATCCTAGTCATGAAAACCAATTCTTATCATTGAGTTCATATGTTTCATATCAAGCATGGATGCATTTAGTTTTCATATATTTATTAATTTCTACCCAAATAAAAAAAATATTCCCTATAAATTTAAAATTCATAGTAAATACTAATGTAAAAAATGAAGTTCTCTCCCCTAAACATAAATTGCATATTGTCTCTAACATGCACATATAAATATGAAAAAGTAAAAGGAAAGAAAACTCTTTTAGTCTTGGCACACCATATTTTTTAATGAAATTCTCATTCTTGTTACCCCAATGCTCTTCAAATTTATTCACCTATATAAAAAAACAATAAAAATATTAGTAAAATAATGTTAGGTTGTCTCCCAACTAGCTTCATGTTTAACGTCCTTAACTAGACAGTCATATCAAGTCCTAAGGCATACCCTTTTGTGTCCATTTACTTTTGAGTTTGCCCCAATTTAATTTGAATCTTGATTTGTTCAATAATACTTTATATTATGGCTCGTAAACATGGTACTCAATTTTCTTCTTATACAATTTTTTTTATTTTTGAACTTTTTGGCATTCTTATAAGCATTCCACCGTAACTCATCCAATTTATGTATTTCCAACATCCTTTTCACCTCTCTATTGGACTCTTTCACTTTCATACTTGATTGGGATGGGAGAGTAAAACTATGGAGTCTAAACTTTGTGGCCCATCAATTAATGGTTTGAGCTTAGATCTTATCTCAAAATTTTCAATAATCGCCTTTAATACACACTTGAAAGGCACAACTTCCAAAAAGTTCACACAGTCTACAATATCCACCTTTGATTCCATACTTTCAAAGTTAAAACAAGTTGAGTTTATCTCTAGTGAGTTTATGTCCTTGTTCATAGCATCATGTGTTAAAGTCTTAACTATGGGTAACTCAATGAATTCTTTTGAGTTGTCCCCATAATCAATAACACTTATCCTTAAGAATTCATTAGCATTATCAATATCAGGGGGTTTAGATGCTTTAAAAACTTTAAATGTCACTCGTTCATCTTGAATTCTCATTGTAATTCCACCTTTTTTGTACATAAATGGGTGCTCTTCTGGTTACTAATAATGAACAACCAAGTATAATAGGAATGTCATAGTCCTCCTCCATGTCTAGCACAATGAAGTCTACCAAAAAGATAAATTTTTATACTTTTACTAGCATATATTTTCCTACACCCCAGGTCTCTTAATTGATCTATCTACCATTTGTAATGTTATTGAAGTGGGTTTGGCCTTACCAACTCCCAATCTCTAGAAGACCGACAATGGCACGAGTTTTATACTGGAACCCAAATCACATAATGCTTTCTTAAAGTGGATGTTCCCAATTGTACAAGGGATGTCAAAACTACTTGGATCTTTCAATATTTAAGGTAGTTTTCTAGTAAGGATGGCACTACAACCTCTAGTCAAGGTTATAGTGGTTTGTAGAGGTTGCTCGTTTTGGTTGAAATATTTCCTTTCCATTACTCTCTTTATCCACTTATTTCTCCTTGCCCTTTTTAGTTTTTTGATTCCTCCATATCTTTTTGGGTCTTACTTTCCTACTCTAAAGGTTTACCACTTCTTAAGGCTAATGATTTACAATGGTCCTTTCCTTTTCTTCTTTTGTTTATAATTGTGTCACTTTGAAGGTTCTCTTGAAGCCTTTGGATGAAGTCTTTCATCATCCCCATTAAGGAATTTGTATTGTCCTGAGTAGGTAGCATATTTTCTTGGGCTGGTAATGTTGTGGTTGTTGGAAACTAGGTGGTGGAAGTGATTGATGGTTGATTTGATTACCACCCTAATTGTTGTTATTCTAATATAAATTTGGATGTTGTCTCCATCTTGGGTTATATGTGTTTAAAAATAGATTATTGTTTTGGTTCACATTACCCACATAAAAGACCGATTCAGGATTATTTGGACAATTGTCAAAAAAATAGGCTCCATTACAAAACACACAAGAGACCCTTGAATTTTGGACCTAGTTTATAATTGTTGGTGAGTTTTGAACCTTCAAAATATTTATCAAAGATGACACTTGAGTTGCAACTACCATGATATTATTTACCTCATGCATTATTACTACTCTTCTTGTGGTTATCATTTTGTCCATTGACCATTGATAGTTATTGTTATTCTCAACTCTACTTCTAATAGTACTAAAGGAAGTGTTTAAATTAAAAATAAATAAAAAGAAAAAAATAAACAACTAAATAAATTAATTAAATTTAAACTAACTATATAATAGAAATAATAGAAATGAACTAAAATAAATAAATAAATAAGTTAGTAAAAGAACTTGATCGCCACACAAATTGTGTGTGCAATGAATATGCAAGTATACATATCGCAACAAGTAATATAATAATAATAATAAAATATCATTCTCAAGGAGATTATTTTATTAGAAATTTAAAACTAAAAATAAAAATCAACTTTTTTTTGTGTTTTTATATTTAAAGAAAGCAAAACTAAAATAACTAAAAATAATTAATTAAATTAGATTTAGCAATTAAGAAAATGTATGATAAAAAATCTAGGAATACTTAATCCCCTAATTTTCTAAACATGTGAATGACTAAAATCTCCCTAATATAATTATCAATCAATTAATTACTTGATCAATTGAAACTAACCTAGCATGTATTCCTCTCTCAAGTAAACAACACACCATATAGTAATTAGTTTAATCACACTCTCATGCCAATTAAATTGCACACTACTTATTAAGTTCATCAATTATGGATCACATATATAAGAATCAAACATCTCTCCCTAGAAATTAAGCATGTTATTTAATCAAGGCAAAAAATTAAATAATTCTCTCAAATCTATTTAATTATTTCTATAGATAAATTGTTGGCCAAATAATTAATAACATAAAAATCATATTAAATAATATAATTAAATTATAATTATAATTGGGGTAAAATATTATATCATCGTATGGTGAAAATTAGGTTCATAAGATCCTTAGATTAATAAATTAAATACATATAATTGTGTTCATAAAGCTCATATTTTTCATAAAGAAATACATGAAAATTGATAAAGAAAAGAGTAGAAAAAGAAATATAATGAATCTCTTAAATTGTAGTTTTAATCTCCTCTTGAATCTCCACCAAAATTGTGTCCCCTCTTGAATTGTTTTGTATTTTTCTCTCTTTTTAGCTCCAAAAATTGACCAAAATTATGCTAATGAAGACCCCTTAGGGTTTAGAGGGTGATTAGGGGCTTAAATAGAGCTCATGTGCAATCTGGACAATCAGATTAGCTTCAGATCAAGGACTGAGATCAAAACAAGCAAAATCAACAATGTTATCCAATCATAGCGCGACATATGGCACACAAAATTCATTAGGAAAATCAAAGTGCATTACATGGTAGGGGAGACCGGTCCAAATCAATGCATGATGAGTCAACACCATGTGGCACAATGTGATTTGGGATAATGGATGGTGTGGCATATGGGTGGAACGAGTGAACAAGTAGAACAGTGACATGTGGAGTGAAGGTTTGACCATGCTTCAAACTCAGAATGAACATTGTGCTGACATGTGGCACCCGGTTCATTTCTTCTCACCCGTGGTGACCTATAATTCGTTAATCCTACTTTCATGGTGTACGCGTGGCTTGCCCAGTCAACTCCTATGCTTTCATGGTAGATCACGTGGTAGCTTCTGATTGGCCTTAGGTTAAAAAATCTAAAACAGTTTCCAAAAAATCCCAAAATATTCTAAAAATTATATTCTCATCCTTTTTTACTAAAAACTTTATATTTTAATATTTTTGGCCCCAAAATACTATTTATTAAATAAAACAAGTAAATATTAAGTACAAAAGTTTGATAAGAACTCTACTTTTATAGAGTCATCACATTTTCATATTTCATATAGAAAATGTATCAATTTAATTTCATCCAAACTCAGTGTTAGGAATCCAAATTCGCTTAGACTCTATTCCTCACAAGTTAAACTCCTAAAAACACATAATCATATGAGTTCAAACACTCATACTAATTCATATGCGAAAAAGGTGACGAATAGAAATGAACTAATATGTTTGCATATGTATAAAGAAGAAAGGCACAAAGTGTTATTTTAATGTTGATCTAATGAAAGGAATCAAATGTAAAGGTTTATAAAATATTATACACTACTTTCATGCATCAATCAAATTCATCAAATAAAAATATCAAGTAATATGCCATTCAGAAAATGTAGGAAAATGCAATGACTTTCTAGAGAATTACTTCCTATATTTTCCTTTGCATTAAACCATTTTTCACAATTGTTTAGGCTTTTTGGGTCATAGTATATAGATTATAATATTTATTTTTCTCTCTTTCTTTCTATTTTTTGTTTCTCTTATATATTTTTTATTAGAGAATCCATTTTTTTAGAGAGTGGACCTATGCACAGATTGTATATTTTTTATATGATAAGGTAAGTGATTAATATTTGACTTTTTTGTTTGTATTTGTTTAGGTAACCCTAGATATATCTCTTTTTTAATAGAAGTCATGCTTGAATATAGAAAGGCATATATTATCAATTTCTACTAAAATTATTTAATCTAAGAAAATGAAAAATAAATATATAGCACTTCATTAAGATGTAAAAATCTAGACATTCAATACTAAGTCTTATAGAGATCATCTAATAATGCTGACGAAATAAGAAAAGTGTTTATAGTAGAAAAATTAATATTTATCACTTAGAATAAAGGATAATGAGCTCAAAATATTTCTCACAAGGGTAGTCTCCACTATTTGATTCCTAAATGCCGATTTTAGGTTTAATATAATTTTCACACTTTATCAAGAAATACTAGTCCTGACAAAAACTAACTAATTATCACATTATTTCATTATATGTTTTTGGAAGTTAATCTAACAGTGCAAAAAGACATAATCATCATTTAAATTTAATTCTAAGACATGATCAATTTTTGTGAAAAATTGTTTAAATAATCTAATAAAAAAAATGTAAATTGTGTAACTTTTATATACAAAAGAGTGTAAAATTTGTAACTTTTATATACCCACCCCTAACCTAGAATCTACATCATCCTCATTATTTAAGAAATGTAAATTGCAAGAATAGAGATAGAAAAGTTGTGGAATTTTCTCACCAAGGTTAGAGTAAGCATTAGTGATATAACAAAATTGAGCATAGAATTGACCAAAAGTTTTAGTGTTGGTCTTTTTAATGGAATCAAACTAAGATGATAGAAATCTTAATTTTTTTTGTTTCATTTGGAAGGTTCCCTCATAAGCAAGAGCCAGTGCATTCCATGCATCTTTAGCATCATAGTCGGAGATACGACGAAACTCATCCATCAACACTACAACAAATATTGAGCTTAAACCTTTTTAGTTTGCCCCACTAAGGATGCGTTCTTCAGTGGTCCAATATTTTCTTGGCTTTAAGGTTGTTACACCATCTTTTGTTACCGAAGGTGGTTCCCAACCATCAAGAATAGCATCCCATACTTTTTCATCTTGTTTGAGAAAGACTTGCATACAAGCCTTCTGGTAAGGGTAATTAAACCCATCAAAGAGTGGGGGTCTAACAGATGACCCACCTTCTTTCATTTGGCCCATAAGTAGGATTGTGTGTCCTTAAGGATCAAACTCACTATGTGTCTCTAGTGTTGGCTTTGATACCTTACTTTTAATTTTTACCAATTGATAATTTAATAACCTAAACAAAACGGTTAGGCATGCAATCATGTGTAAAAATAAAGTACGAGAATAAAAAAATAACATAAGATATTTTTATGTGGAAACAACCTAGGCCACAACCATAACATAAGAGGAAAACCACCGGTCCACTGGACCACCTAATTTTCCATTATGAAAATCAAATGTTCAAGTACAACTCAGTCTTATGTTACCCTCCCAAGGATACTTCCCCAATGTACTTTACTTACGAGCCCTTGCTCTCTTTTCATAGTTTCTAAAATTAGTGTGAGCAGTTTCCAGACCAACATTCCAATAAGCTTCCCGCCAATCAGATACGTTTCCAAATTAACTTCAAAATGGTTAGCACAAAAAAATACAAGTTCTCGTGTGTGTTCTAAGATAGATTTACCAATGAATAATCCTAAATAGATGATTCAAAACATATATTACTTAAATTAAATCAACTAGCAAATCCTAGAGCAAAACAATTAAGTACAAATTCAATAAAAATAACTTCTTTGAAATTTAATAATCAAATCAAGTAATTATGATCACATAAAATTATCTAATTTGAACATGTAAAACTCAAATAAAAAAGAAGTCATATAAAAATAAAACATATCAAATAAATTTATTAATAAATACCTTTAATATGACATCAATATAATATTAATTAATCTATTTAATACCTTGTTATTCAATTTATTTTGGATGAACTGCCACCATTATTGATGCTTTTCTTTATGCAATTGCCGTGTACTCAACCTTTTTTTTCCTTTTGATTCTATCATCAACTTCCCCATTATTGATTAATATATATATTAATTATCAAAATTTCCTGCCGTCATTTTTCTCTGTGTGTTCTGTTTGTTTTTTTATTTTTTTTTAGCAGCAGCTCCTTCAAGGTTTTTTTTTCAGCTTATTCTTTTTCATGCACACACTAATTCAACCCTAACGTATATATATATTAATAATAACACAGTAGTATTGATGCTAAATATATTTTAAGCTTAATTTTTCAAATCCCATAAAAAACCTTAATATTATAAAAAAAATACTTTTTATAACACATCTTAAAAATTTTAAAACACATCTAAAAACTATTTAAACACATCTATCTAAGAGATAGCTAATTGATAATTTCATAAATGGATTCAAGTTTAAATAAATATTTTAGCACCAAAAATAATTTTAGATTTATGAGCATGTACTATTAAATGTATAAATGCAATCCTATCTGCCATAGTTATCAAAAATATACCTGAAGTAAAATTATCAGAAACTCAAGAATTTGTTTGACTTTTCTTGATAGAATTGATAGCATGCCTAAAAAAATTTACAGGTAAATATTTTTTCACGAAAATAACAACACTCATAATCCTTACACCTAGAATTTGGGGTTTTCTCTTACCATCTATCATATGTTTATATTCTTCCCTACCTAATATGAAAGTTTGATGTGTGCTTTAATTTAGGATGCCTTGGAGTTCTTACACTTTCTTGATCAAGTTGAACGTGCTAATGTTGGGAAACTTGAATTGGACCTTGCAAAGATGTTTCAAATTTGGTATCGAAGATCGTATTTTGTGTTCATAAGAAAAAGTTGCTTACAATAGAAGGCTTGGCTACATCTTTTCTTTAAATATCCTGCTTCAAGAAGCTAAAAATAAAGGTTAGCTTCTTAGGTTAATATTACTTTTTATTCATTCATATCATAATTGCTATTCTTATGATTCTTTTATGTGAGAGTTTAGAAGAACTTGAAACATTTCAAAAACTAAAAGCAGAAAGAATCTCGAAAGGGAAGGAAGTGTAAGTTCCAATAACTATACAATGATATTACACTTTACTGCCCAAAAAGGTATTTAACTACGCATACATTGGTTCTAGATTTAGCGACGAGGTTGTGCATCCAAGGGTGCCTCTAGAAGCATGCCTTGCAATATTTTCATCACTAGAGAAGATACATCACTTTTATAGCACTACATTGAAGGCTAAAACAACAGCTATCAACTAAGATTCTATAATTCATCAATATTATCAATTGATGTTTCCATTTTGGTCTTATCCATAGATGCAAATTTATCTTTCTCATTTTCAATATAGTATATTAGTTATGGAAAGTAAGTAACTAATTGAAACTATTTATACCTCTAGTTTGAAATTGTCCCCTATACTATGAAAGCCTAAAAAACATGCATTTTTTCTACTTCCCTGTTATAGGTGTCTCTGAGGGCATTTTCCTGACTTCATTCCCTCACTACCTCGTATTGCACATAAGGAAGTTTGTGATTAAGGAAGGATGGGTTCTGAACAAGCTTAGTATTCTTTAATTATGTGGGATTTTTCGTATATTTTATTTCTCTATACCCTAGCATAATGGAAGTTTTTATAGCATGAGATTAATTTCATTTATAATTATTTGTCTTAAATTTTTGCTAGATGTCACTCCATTGTTTTATTATCCTTTTATTTCTTCTAAGAACTATTGATGTGCTCATGATTTTGCTAGGTAGTAATTTTGCAACCGCTTAGAGATAAAGGAATTGCAGTAGTTGGTGGTGACATGAATAGGGGTTTCACATTTACTAACCATGTGCTTTTTTATTGACTTTACATTTAAACATTTGATGATTAGCTCTAACGTGAAGAAGTTGAGTTGTATAATTGTTGTACCTATGACCAGGAAGTATAGAATATGACTTTTAGCTCTAGTTGATATGGAAATTTTAACCTTATAACAGGAAATGCGGTATCATTGGAATTACAATTTATCATTGTCATAGCAATATTGGTAGCTTTCTTTTTGAAAATGGAATTGATGTAGCACTTTCCTTCTTGTGGGTCTTATAGATAGATGATCACTAGGTTATTTCACTTATATGTTTAATATTTTCCCTGCCATTTACATATGAGATTGGACCTATGACCTCATAGCTTTGTTGGAAAAAGTAGTCATTATTTGAAATTTGTTGATTTCTTGGTCAATCAATTTTGCAATAGACATAAGGTTATTTTCATATATTTTTCTATAGTTTTTCAATAAACATTGAGATGATTACAGGCATGGATATTGTTGGTAAAAGAGAAGCTAGATGCTACTATATCAAAGTATTTGGAAAACCTATCATTTTCTGACCTAGATCAAGTCTAATAGTTATCAATTGTGCAGTAAATTGAGATGGCCACATGATAGGACTTAGAAAACAAAATTAGTTTAACATAATTTGTCTTGTTCTTTTCCTTCCTTTTTGTAGGTGTATGCATAGTCAACACTATTTATTATATGGATAGTCAACACTCTATAAAGGTATCGTAGTTAACATTGTTTCTTATATGCATTTTCAACCCTTCATAGTTTCATCTTTTGTAGGTAATTTTCATCAATCAATACAATTCTAAGCTATTGGTCTTGTTATCTTATTCTAGGGTAGAATGATGAGATTTCTCTCTTTTACTTTTACATTTTTTTGGCAATTTTAATTTGTTAGGATTCGTTTGAGGATGACAAGTCAAAACCTTTAATGATATTGTGTGGAAGCCTAGATCAGAAAGAGATAGATATAATTATCTCCACCCTTGAGTATGAAGCAAATGAAAAGTCCACTTTCAGAGGCCCTAATATTCCAATTGTAAAGTTGGGCTTGAAGCTTGTTCATCTGCAGTATTTCTAGGAGCAAGCGTTACAACCATAGATGAGTTTAAGTTGAGGCTACAAGGGAGTATGTTTTTGATTCTATACTTCTAGCATAAAAGCATGTAAAATGCACTATAATATGCTTATGTTAATTTCCATTTACGTCTTAACCAGCATAAAATCATAAAAGCATATAAGTCAGTTGTAATAGTAAGAAGTCAGTTTGTAATAGTAAGATTATTCGTCATAGTCGTTGTAAATATTAGAATTAGTTAGTAAGATTTTATTATGTTTTAGTGTATAAACTGTCAAATATAATTGCACTCTTAATTTTAATATAATATGACTTTTAATATTGTAATTAATAAATTTATTGTATTTTATATTGACTTTTAATATTGTAATTAATAATTACACTTTTATTTAAATTTATGGCTATAAACATAACCCATAGCCTCGGTCTTATAAATATTGAGGCCATAGACACACCATATAACCTCAGTATTATAAAAATCAAGGCCATAGACATACCCTATGATCTCAATCTTATAAAAATTGAGATAATAGGATATGTCTATGACCTTGGTTTTTATAAGACCCAGGTCATAGGGTTTGTCTATGTACTCGGTTAAAACCCAAGACCATAGGTAATAGTTTATGGTCTCTCTGACTTAGACCTTGATTTTTATGACCGTGGACATAGACCTACATTTACAATTAAAAATCGAGGCCATATATCAATATTATAATAGTGTAAATTTATACTCTTATCTTCTACCATAACAAGTGACTATCAATTTATGTAATCTATCTTTCTTAATTAATTAATGTTTCCTTGAATCAGCAAATATATTGCTAGTTAATTTTTAAAATTTTAATACTAAATACAATGAGAATTTGTGCACTAATGAGGTGCCTAAGAACTCTATTACTTGGGAAGTACATCATATAAGTAAGCTTAAGGCAAATGTAGATGATACTCTGAAAGGATGCCAAGGCAACTTAGGGGTTATGTTCAAAGATGAGTTTGGGAAAGTAGTGCTTTCTTGTGCTAGTCCTCTTAAACCTATTTTATCTATTTTAATGATAGAATTTCAATCCCTCTGCCTTGTTGTTAATTGTGCTAAGAATAGAGCACTTATGAATGTTCTTTGTGAGATTGATTCTTTATAGTCTATTTTCATGATTAACAAGATAGGTGAGTTCCTTCCTTTTAATGGTATCTTGGTAGACGATATTAAGAGTAATATGAGCGATATTAATCCACATGTTTAATTTTATAGAAGGGGTGCTAATATAGTAGCTCATAATTAAGCATGTTGGGTTACCATTGGGGCTAACTAATGTTTGTTTTTGAGATTGGGATGCTCCCCTAAGTATTTGGGATGCTATTTTTATAGATGTACCTCAGATTGACTCTATAAGGATTGTGTTTTGTAAGTCTTGTTATACTTATATTTTTGTGTTGGCTTCTCGTGTATAAAATATGGTGTCTGTTTTATTTTACTTAGTATATTTGTCTTCCTTTGTATAAGGTTGATTACTGCATATTATTAATTCACACATATATATCTAGGTACAATTTGTATGCAATCATGTTTACATATACCAAGGGTTGATTTTCATAGTATGCATGCTAAGTGGAGTGTTGGTTTTTGACGAGCAAGCATACGAGCAAACCGACATTTTCAGTTGTTGATTTTAGCATGTTTCAGATGTAGATATTTTGTATATAGTACTCGATATTTTTGGAAACAAAAAAAATACAACCTTTTAGCACTTCACCAATACCTTTGCCAGTACACCTGGCGAGATGTTTGATAAGGTGTTTGGCAAGATGGCTGACAATATGTGCATTATGAGCCCTATAAATACCCAACTCATTTCTATTTTCTTCACCCATATTTTTAGTGTCAAAACTTTTCCATAATTTATACTAAGATTTTTATCTATTTTAGAAATCATTTTAGTGAGATTATATTTTAGTATGAGTCATTTAATGAGGTTAGTGATCAAATCGTTATATGTGTGAGTACGTTGTTTGATTTGGTGCCTCCTATAAGAGATTCGACATTAGTGTTGGACTATATGTTCCTTGAGAGTTTGATTTGTTCACATTCAATTACTTAATCTATGGTTTCCAATCACATCAAATTTGGTGGTGTTGGCTATGGAGGAAAGCTAGGTTAGTGTATCAAACCAAGTTACTGTAGAAACAACAACTGAATAGCAATAGTAGGTAATTTGGATGGAGGTCCTGGTTGATAAAGTTAATGGTGGTTTTATTGTCTATTAGTGTTGTAACTTGTCTACTCTTTAGTGAATTATTTATTGTTGAGTGGTTTGCCTTAAGAAACTTGAGGATGTTACCATATAGATATGATCTCTATATGGGTTTACCTTGTTATATCAAGTGTTATACATAATCACATAATAAGCTAGTATAATATGAGTTTTTTGTGTATATATCTCAACATATTGAAGTATAAACTCTTATTAGAAAGAATTTGTGTTTATTTTATTTTTTCTTTGATATATATATTATTCAAGTTATCGGCTTTTTGATATAATACTATCTATAATTCTACAGCGTGGTTTGTATAAGTGTTTATATTCTTGTTTGTACAAGTTAGAGTTAAGTCTTTTAGGAGTCCATATCTCCTAACCTTGGTCGAAGTCCTCTACCTCACTATAGCCCATTTTCTCTATCTTGATGTAGCAATTATGGCTCATCTGAGTACATTCATACAAGTTATGTTATGCACTGAGGCACAAAGCATAAAAAATGAATCTAGCTCAAAACATCTGTCTCGTTCTATTTGTATGGATGAGTCGACTGATCTTAGTAGAAACTTTAAACAAAACAAACAACCAGTTCCATATACTCCTCATGCTTGTATGAGTTAGAGACTATCCCCAAAATCTATTACCCCTTATAAATTCTTTAAACGGAGAAATGTAGTATGATCACTATTTTTTGGGTGATCTGTTGGGATTGAATTGCTTACTTTCATTTCTCTCTTTGTTTGTAGTTTTTATGTATGTGAATTTTTGTTTGTTTAGTGTCTATATATGTCCTATTTTCCTGTTCATGCATATATCTACATTTCTCCTTGTTTCTTTGTCTTGCATAATGCTTTAACTATTTTAATAGGTGCTTTGCTTGATTATTTGACCTATTACTTAGTGCTTACTTCTTCTTTGGTGGCTATTTGCATGAGCATGGGATATCCATCAATTTATAGATAATGCCAAATCTCTTTTTAAGAAACTTCTTAATGTTTGCAAATAAATGGGCCCCAAGGAACTTAACTATTCTTATCAATAATATTGCTCAGTGTGAATTACATAATCAAGCTAAGGACATATTTATACTCTTATATTCTACCCACAAGTGACTATTAATTTATGTGATTTATCTTTCTTATATAATTAATGCTTGCTAGAATGGACTAATATACTACCGACTAAGTTTCAAACTTTTAATATTAAACACACTAAGAATTTCACACTAATGTGGTGCCTAAGAACTCTTGTGCTAGGGAAGTACCACCTCTAAGTAATTTTAAGGCTAATGTAGATGATGATGTGAAAGGATGCCAAGGTGGCATAGGGGTTGTGTTCAAAGATGACTTTAGGCAAGTAGTGCTTTCTTGTGCTGCTCCTCTTAAACTGGTTTTATTTATTTTGACAACAAAATTTCAATCCTTCTACTTGTTAATTATGCTAAGAATAGAGTATTTATGAATGTTCTTTTTTAGACTAATTCTTTGTGGTCTATTTTGATGATTAACAAGGTAGGTGAATACCTTACCTTTGATGGTATCTTGGTAGAGGATATTTGGAGTAATATGAGTTATATTAATCCACAGGTTTAATTTTGGAGAAGGAATGCTAATATAGTAGCTCATAATTAAGCTTATTGGGTTAGTATTAGAGCTAAATAATGTTTGTTTTTGGGATTGGGATGCTATTTTTAATAATGTGCCTTGGATTGACTCTATACGGATTGTGTTTTGTAAGTTTCATTATACATGTGATTTTGTGTTGGCTTTCAATGTATAAAGCATGGTATTTTTTTATATTACTTAATAAATTTTTCTTCCTTTGTGTAAGGTAATTACTATAGATCAGTAATTCACACACGTAGAAACTGAATAATAGTAGTAGATAGTTTGGACAGAGGTCCTGGTTGATAAAGGTAATGATGGTTTTACTGTCTATTAGTGTTGTAATTTGTTTACTGTTTAGTAAATTATGTGCTACTGAATAGCTACTAAAGCAACCTGAGTATATTACCATATAGATACAGTCTCTATATGAGTTTACCTCGTTATATTGACTATTATGCATGACCACATGTCGAGCTAGTATAATCTAGGGTTGTTGTGCATATGTCTCAACATATTGAAGTATAAACTCTGATTAGAAAGTATTTATGTTTACTTTCTTTCTACTTTGATATATTATATATGTTATTCAAGTTATCTAGTTTTTGATATTATGCTATATGTGATTCTGCTGGGTGATTTGTATAAGTGTTTATATTATTGTTTGTGTGAGTTAGGACCAAGTCCTTTAAGAGCCTATATTTCCTTACCCTGGTTGTATACCATATCATGAATTTTTTTATGTTTTAATGAGATTGACATGTTTTGTTATAAAAAAATTTAATTAATGTTGTGCTAGAGAAAAAGACAACTTAGGAAAGTACTTTTTATTACCATGGGAGACATACATCAATACAAATTTTATGATGTAATTTACTCTCTATTAGTAACATTTGTTTTGCTTAAAAAAAATACTTAGATTAAATCAATAGATTTCAAAAATTAATTTAAGACACAATGAAAAGACTTTAAAATAATATCGTGTAATAGACGTGAATGTGTTGGAAAATTTACCTTCAAGCTTGAAATAGCTGTAATGATTTCCATTCCAATCTCCACGTATCTTCCAAAGCATGACTAAGATGTAATCACTAAGTGTTTTCAAACAAAGAAAAAGAGAAAATTCAATTGTTATTAAAGGTTATGATCATCAATCTTTGTCCTAGAAAAAAACTCTTACAAGGAGGATTATTTTTCTCTCAATTTCTCAAAATACAAGCCACTCAAAGAGGAAAAGAAAGATTTATGTTCCTAGAGTTGTCAAAAGATAATATATATATAGGCTTCTAAGCCCCAAGGTTTGTGTAACATGAGTTGTAATAAAACTAGGAAATAAGATCTCTCTTAAAACGTGTGAAAATTAAACTGGGTGCATAACTTCTTGGTAGTGGTGCTTAAGCTCTCCAAAGGACTTCTCTAGTGTTGGCAAACAATCAGCATCATACTGACCTACTTGACTCGCTCGAGCACCTCTTGTTTTCTCAATGACTAGTCAATTTTTTGTACTATTCTAATTCATAACCATGAAGCACTTATGTAGTTAAGTTGAACATGTAATCAATCACTTCCATGTTATTCAAATTAATTTTTTATTTACCCAAATGATTAATTCTCAGTCTGCACTTCCAAAAGATGAAAAACCTCCTAACATCAATTATTAATCATATAATTTAAGTCATTATGAACAAGGTAAATAAATCTTATTTGGAACAATAAGAGAAGCATTAGAGAGAAATAGACAAATGAATTGAAAATGTAGATGAAATTAGGGTTAGGGATTTGATGAATGAAAATTTATGAAAAAGATAAAACATAAGGAATGAGGGAGAAAATAATATTTAATTCATATTTCAAGTCGGTCTCTAGGTTACATTATTATGTCATATTTATAGACAATAATGATGACAAAATAATAATACAAAATAAGATAAATAAATTTGATATTCATGATGAGTGTTCAAAAAGCACTAAAATTACCATGATTTTATGCACATTAATTGATTAAAAATATATATATTTATATGATTTTATCATATATTTATATAAATTTGTCTTTTCGGAATCACGGGTATTTTTATTGTTTTTCAGGTATTTTTGCTTAAAAATGTAACTTAAAGACTCAAAAATGTAACTTAAAGACTCAAAAAGGAATACTGGAGGCAATACATTCAAAAATAAATGAGAAAAAGTCAACAAATATGGAAAAATTGGACAAAATGGGTCAAAAATGTCAAAAAAGAGGAAATCATACCGCCCAGCCACCCAGCTACCCAGCCGTGCCGACCACTGCGTGCAGCGCACCCAGCCGTGCCCAGCAACGCACGCGCCAGATCTTCCTTCCGTGTGCGCCTGCGCCCAGCCTGCTCCCATCTACGCGCACCTACGTCTAGTCTACGCCCATCTATGCGCACCTGCGCCTATCTGCGTGCGCCGCTACCCATCTACGCTCATCTGCGCGCGCCGCTACACCCATCTGCCCCATCTACGCACGCGGCCGCGCCCACATCAACATAACGTTATCAGTATGATGTCATCAATCACTACTCCGCATTTCCATCATTTTTTATCATTTTTTCACACTTTTTCTCCCCATCCTTACCTATAAATACTCTCATTCTCTTCATAACAAAACACACTTCTCTACTTTTTCTTTCTCTCCATTTCTTAGTTTTTAGGTTTTTTTTCTTAGTTCTTAGTTAGTTTTTCTTAGTTTTAGAGTTCTTCTCTAATTAAATTTTATTTTATTTTATTTTATTTTTATTTTATTTTTGGCTTAATTTTTAATTAAATATTTTTTATTTTTATTTTACCTTTTTCAATTTATTTTATTTTTGTTTTAATTTTTTTTAATTTTTTAATTTTTATTATTATTATTATTTTTAACTATTTTTTTATCTTAATTTTCGTTTAACTTAATTAAGTTAGGTTTTTACTAAATTTTCGTGTAAGTTATTTAACTTAGGTTTTTAGTAACTTAATTTACTAACTTAATTAACTTAGATTTTCATTGACTTAATTAACCTACCTTTTTATTAACTTAACTTTAATAGCATGAAAAGTAAAGATCTAAGGGAGTTCTGTCTAGGAGACTAGTTGCTGGAAGCCTTTGTGTCACTAGTCTTTCCTAGGAACGTTGCTCTGTCTAGGAGGATGATTTTTAAGTAGCCTTTGTCCCACCATTCTTTCCTGGGAGCACTCTTGGTTAATACTGATTATGTTATTTTAACTTAGATATTATACTTAAAAACAAAAAAAAACAAAAAATAATTCTGAAACTATCTCCAAAATTTTAAAGTTTTAATTACAATCTAAGGAGTTAGTTGTTTTGTTTGATCTAGGTACAATTGTGTTTTGATGCCTTTAATTATTTGATTTGTACCTAGACGTAGATTATCTAAAAGTCACAAGCATGTCCCTAGTTTTAAGTACAAAAAAGTTTGAAAATCCATAGGACATGACTGAAAAGTATAGGTAGACAATCTTGTCTTACTTGTAGGTTTGATTCTCTCAATGATGAGGGGACATTGAGTTTACTTAAAATGAAATCCCCAAGTTGCGTCTTGCTAAGACATTAAACTAAGCGCTGGATGGGAGACAACCCATCATTTTAGGTAATTTCCTCTTATAATCCCAAAGTTACGTCTTGCTAAGACGTTAAACTAAGCGCTGGATGGGAGGCAACCCATCATTTTAGGTAATTTCCTCTTATTTGTTTTATTCACTTCATTTCTATGTTTATTTTAGTTTAATTACATTTTAATAGTTTTAAAAATTGTTAAAACTAAAAAAAAATTGTTGAGATGTTAGAAGTTCACAACGATCTACATGTGTGCACTTTAATGAACATGATAGATGCACCTGCATTTCTCCATCACTACTTGCAATTTTCTCAAGAAATAGGTAATATTTTCTCTCTTTTCTCTTTATCTTTAACTTACAATTGTTACATTGAGGACAATGTAAGTTCTAGGTTGGGGGTGGTGAAAAGTTACCATGCTTAATTTAAAAAAAAAGATTTAACAATTTTTAAACAAATAAAAAAAATAATAATTTTTTTTCTTTTTTATGTTCACATTTTCATTTTTATTGTGTTTGGTTTTATTTTCTTTGTGTGATTTAGTAATTTTTGGAATTTAAAAAAAAAATTCTCACAAAAATTTATCATTTCTTTAAATCAAATTTAAGTAAATATTTAAGTCTTTTGTACTGTTAGATTAATTTTTGAAAACATATCATGAAATATTTTGTAATTGTTTTTGATAATTAGTTAGTTTTTGTCATAACTAGTATTTTTTGATAAGATGTAGAAATTATATTAAACCCAAAATCGGTGTTTATGAATTTGTTTTAGTGGAGACTACCTTTGTAAGATATAATTTGAGCCTAATTTCCTTTATTCAGAGTGAAATATATATTTTTTCTACTCCAAACACATTTCTTATTTCTTCAAATTTAGATGATCTCTATAGGCATTAGCATTGAATGTATGAATTTTTTCTCATCTTAATAGTGTGTCGTATATTTTTTATTATTATTTTTGCTTAGATTAAATGATTTGAGTAGAAATTGATAGTATATGCTTTTATCTCATTCATGCATGACTGTTACAAAAAAAAGATATATCTGGGGTTACTTAAACTAAATCAAACAGAAAAACCACAAAATTAACCACTCACCAAAATAATAAAAAAAAATGTACAGTCTATATATGGGTTGACTCTTTAAAAAATGATATATATTGAAAAGTATCTTCAAAAAAATAGAGAGAGATAAAGAATATATAGTATAATCTACATTCTATGACCTGCATTACCCAAAATCCAAAAAAATTGTACAATCTGTACATGGGTTAACTCTCTAAAAAATGATATATATTGAAAAATATATTCAGAAAAATTTAGAGAGATAAAGAATATATAGTATAATCTACATACTATGACCCACATTGCCTACAAAGTTGTGAGTAAAGGCTAATTATAAAAGAAAGATATAGGAAGTAATTTCCTAAAAAGTCATTGCACTTTCTTCATTTGTAAAAGGCATATATCTTGAAATTTTTTCTTAATGAGTTTGATTTATGCATGAAAATAATTTTTATATATGATATCTTTATAATTTATACATTTGATTCCTTCCATGAGATCAACGTCAAAATAACACTTTGAGTCTTTATTCTTTATACATATGCGAACATATTAGTTCATTTCTATACATCAACTCTTTCACATATAAATTAGTATGAGTGTTTGAACCCATAAGATTCAGTGTTTTGAGAGTATTGACTTGTGAGGAATAGAGTCAAAGCGAATTCGGATTCATGACACTGAAATTGGGTGAAATTAAATTGATACATTTTTGATATGAAATATGAAAATGATTTTCGACTAATTATTATAATAAATCATGATTGTTTAAAGAGATTAAAATAACTTATGCTTGAGATTTTAATTATGATCTTAAAGGAGATTAAAAAGTATGAGACATTTTTGTGATATGTTGTTTTCTTTTATTCTTAAAAAGTTAATTTTTGATTTTGTTGTAATTTTAGTTTTTAAGTTGATTGTTTTTATTATTTCTTTTAATTTTTACAATTAGTTCAATGTTTGTGGGTATCATTACTGAAAACCCTCTCGAGACTCAAACTCGTCCACTAGGGCAACCTAGGGGTTTAAAGGCTTGTTGCATAGGCTAAATGCAACCGTGTCAATCCACGGAAGTGATTTAGGATAGTTTAATTTTTAGTTTTTATCGCTTCTCTTGCTAAGGGACTAGCAAGAAGCTGGTTGGGGGTTGTGATGAGTGCTCAAAAAGCACTAAAATTACCATGATTTTATGCACATTAATTGATTAAAAATATATATATTTATATGATTTTATCATATATTTATATAAATTTGTCTTTTCGGAATCACGGGTATTTTTATTGTTTTTCAGGTATTTTCGCTTAAAAACGTAACTTAAAGACTCAAAAAGGAATACTGGAGGCAATACATCACAAATACATTCAAAAATAAATGAGAAAAAGTCAACAAATATGGAAAAATTGGACAAAATGGGTCAAAAAGGTCAAAAATGTCAAAAATGTCAAAAGAGAGGAAATCGCGCCGTTGCTGTCTACCGCTCCCAAAGAACGCTGCGCGCCGATCTTCCTTCAACATACAGCGCCCGCGTTCTGTAGCCAGTCTACGCCCATCTGCGCGCGCCGCTACCCATCTGTGCCCTATCTGTGTGCGCGACAGTGCCCACATCAATATGAAGTCATCAATCACTACTCTGCATTTCCATCATTTTTATCATTTTTTCACCCACTTTTTCTTCCCATCCTCACCTATAAATACCCTCATTCTCTTCATAACAAAACACACTTCTCTCCTCTTTCTTTCTCTCCATTTTTTAGTTTTTAGTTTTTCTTACTTCTTAGTTAGTTTTTCTTAGTTTTAGAGTTTTTCTCTTTTTGAGAAGAACTATTTATGTTTTTGTAATTTATTTGTTTTTTGATTCAATAAATGGGAGTGCAAATTCCGTTTGGAGGTTTTCCAGCAACGGGAATAGCATCGAAGTACTGTAAGGATTTTATTTTCTTTATAGTTATTTTTTATGCTTTATTCTTACATGTTATATTTAATTTGTTTGTGATTAAATTTAACTTTGTTGGCTGTTTGTAAACATGATATAATAATAACGTTGTTATGCTTGCGAAATATTAAATAGGTAAAAATCTCTAAAATGAATTGATTTTATTTTTATTCAAGATTTTATATTAAGAATGTTAGAGAGAAATATATTATTTTTCATTACAAACTTAAATCTGAAAATTAGATTTTAAGGTTTATTTATCCGGTCTAATTTAGAGTAGTACTCTTTTATTTGTTGGTACAATCGCCCGGTAGTTAGAGTGAAGCTCTATTTCAAAAGTTTTTATAAGAATTATTATCTGAAAATGTATTGACAACATGTTTTCAGTAGTGGTTTTAAAACTTGAAAGTTAGTACTCAGATAATTAAATTCTTAGGTTTAATTTGGACACCTTGAATAAAGTTTAAACTGTCTAACCCCACCAAAGGTGGCATTTAAATGGTTCATTTTCAATCTCTTAGAAAAAGGAATTAATTTAATTAACCAAATTAGTTATCAACCCCACCCATAGGTGTTAATTGATTTATTTAGTTAACAAAGAATATCTAACCCCACCAAAGGGGGTATTCATATAAAAAAGAGAGAATCAATAAATATCAATTCATATCTTTAATAACCTAAATAATATGAGCAAACATAATTAACTTAATTATTATATCCATAAATACTCCACCATTATAAATGATAAAATTTGCATAAATGTTTATTGAATCTATGTTTATTTTTATGTTAGTAGATTAAAAACACAAAACCTCAAAATATCTTGACAGGATGTTTAGGATTTAATTTCGTTTTTAAAAATTTGAATAATAAATTAAAAACCACATACATTCCTTCCTTAGATCGACCTTGGGAGTATACTTATCATTTTCTACGAAATGATTCGTGCACTTACGAGAGTTTTATAAATACATAAAACCAAATGAATGGCAGGATCGGCGATGTTAGTTCTGCCAAATCAATTCACTACGTAAATAAATTATATTATGATTAATCCTAACTAGATAAATTCTAACTAATTTAAAATTCCATTATTTTGTTCACATCATTCTCCTCGGTTGAGAAAACTCAACTCTAGTTGAGTTATAGACCCATATAGCAGTAATAAAAATTTTAAAAATGATAACAATCTTCAATATTGGCACTTGATGATCAACAATGTGCATGATTGAAGAAGCTAGACCTACAGTACATCCAAAGATAGAAAGAAAAACACTAGAATATCTTGGTTAGATTTCAAATCTTTCGATTTGAAATTTATTAACTTAGCCATATTTGTTAAAATTAGTAAATATGTATTAAATTCAACAAGTGTGGGGTCAAAGGGATCAACAAGATGTATCAGAGGTTTGTTCAATAGAAAATCTTAGTCACTAATTTTTTATGCGAAAGGCTAGCTAGTTTATCAGAAGGTGAATGATTTAAAATTCCCTTTGAAGTGGGTGAGGTTGTATGGTCACTCTGTAATGGATGCATTGACAACCTGATAGGGCAGAACCGACATCACCAATCCTACCATTCATTTGGTTTTATGTATTTATAAAACTCTCGCAAGTGCACGAATCATTTCGTAGAAAATGATAAGTATACTCCCAAGGTCGATCTAAGGAAGGAATATATGTGGTTTTTAATTTATTATTCAAACTTTTTAAAATGAAATTAAATCCTAAACATCCTGTCACGATATTTTAGGTTTTGTGTTTTTAATCTATTGTATATAAAAATAAACATAGATACAGATTCAATAAATATTTATGCAAATTTTATCATTTATAATAGTGGAGAATTTATGGATATAATAACTAAGTTAATTATGCTTGCTCATATTATTTAGGTTATTAAAGATATGAATTGATATTTATTGATTCTCTCTTTTTTATATGAATACCACCTTTGATGGGGTTAGATATTCTTTGTTAACTAAACAAATCAATTAACACCTATGGGTAGGGTTGATAACTACTTTGGTTAATTAAATTAATTCCTTTTTCTAAGAGATTGAAAATGAACCATTTAAATGCCACCTTTGGTGGGATTAGACAGTTTAAACTTTATTCAAGGTTTCCAAATTAAACCTAAGAATTTAGTTATCCGAGTACTAGCTTTCAAGTTTTAAAACCACTACTGAAAACATGTTATCAATACATTTTCAGATATTAATTCTTATAAAAACTTTTGAAATAGAGCTTCACTCTAACTACCGGGCGATTGTACCAACAAATAAAAGAGCACTACTCTAAATTAGATCGGATAACTAAACCTGAAAATCTAATTTTCAAATTTAAGTTTGTAATGAAAAATAATATATTTCGCTCTAACATTCTTAATATAAAATCTTGAATAAAAACAAAATCAATTCATTTTAGATATTTTTACTTATTTAATATTTTGCAAGCATAACAACGTTATTATTATATCATGTTTACAAACAGCCAGCAAAGTTAAATTTAATCATAGAAAAATTAAATATAACATGTAAGAATAAAGCATAAAAAATAACTGTAAAGAAAATAAAATCCTTATAGTACTTTGATGCTAATTCTCGTTGTTGGAAAACCTCCAAACGGATTTTGCACTCCCATTTATTGAATCAAAAAGCAAATAAATTACAAAAACATAACTAGTTCTTCTCAAAAAGAGAAGAACTTAAAAACTAAGAAAAACTAACTAGGAAAAGCTAAAAACTAAAAAAAACTAGAAAAACTAAAAAAACTAAGAAATGAGAGAAAGAAAGAGAAGAAAAGATGTGTTTTGAGGTGTGATTTGAAGTGAAGAGAATGAAGGTATTTATAGGTGAATATTGGTAGAAAAAGTGGGTGAAAAAATGTTAAAAAATGGTAGAAACGTGGAGTAGTGATTGATGACGTCAGCATGACATGGGGGTGGCTGCGCGCGGATTGAGGCGCAGATAACAACGGCGCGCGCGGAAGGCACCAGTGGCGCATAGAGGCGCACGCAGACTGGGTGTGATACGCACGGCTGGGCGTTTGCGCGCGTGGGATTGGGCGTGGGCGACAGCTGTTCGGCACAATTTCCTCCTTTTTGACATTTTTGACCCTTTTTGTCCAATTTTTCCATATTTTTTGACCTTTCCTCATTTATTTATTAATATATTTGTGATGTATTGCCTCCAATATTCCTCTTTGAGTCTTTAAGTTACGTTTTTAAGCAAAAATACCTGAAAAACAATAAAAATACTCGTGATTCCGAAAAGGACAAATTTATATAAATATATGATAAAATCATTTAAATATATATATTTTTAATCAATTAACGTGCATAAAATCATGGTAATTTTAGTACTTTTTGAGTACTCATCACAACCCATAGGTTGTTCCACACTCGTAGTAACAAGTGGGCTTGACACACAAGTTTATTAGATCGGTTTAGGCTTATGTGGTTCTAAGATGATCATTTATTGGTATCTAATGGGCAACAATGTAAAAGTTCAACCTTGATACTTAGAATTACAAGAATTAGATAACAAATCTATCTAGCATTAACACCCAACAATAAAATTGACCCAAAAGAATAAGAGTTTTTATCGAGGGAACAATATCACAATAAACTCATTCAACACAACAGTCCTATTGAATAGAAACAAAACATCTTTTAGTGACTAAGATATAATTATTTATACTATGAAAAAGAAATTTGAAAGGGTGAAGATCCATTTCAATCCTAAGTTACAAATTTTTTACATATGAAACAATATTTTATTGGGAAAGCGGGTAAAGACTAAATGAGTTGATTTACCCTAAAATTAATATTTGTATGAAATTTAATAAAATGAGGTAATTTAATAATGGGATAATTACAATAATAAGGATCATAAAAATTTATTGTTTTTAAAATAAGAATACTTCTTTTCCTCTTTATGATAGAATTTAATTAGCTAATAAAAATAGATCCAACTCTTTCAATTAATTAAATTATACCACATCAGTTTAGATTTTATCTTAAATTGAGATTTAAGAATTTCCCTAAAATAAATAACTAAGGTAAAATAAAAAAAGGCATTATCTATTAATTAAAATATAATATTTTTTAAAACTAATGCAAATTTATTAAAATTTTAACAAAATATAAACCAAGAGAACTAAAATCAAAAGGAAAGGAAAAACCAAACCAAGGAATTGAAGAAGTATCTATACTAGGTCTATTTTATTTGAATTGGATATGTGTTGAATTACCAAAAATACAAAATATTGAACTGAATCCAATTTGAAAGCAACTGGAACATTCTAGCAAGTAGCGACAATGTTGGATATTCAAGAACTACTTGGGATTGATTGGTCGATAATGAAGGGGGAGTGGCAGTGGCTATATAGCTTTGGTGGTGGCTATAAACAGTAATTGTAGGTCTCAAGTGGATGGTGATTAATCACTAATCAATAATGGATGATCGACGATGTTAAAGAAAATAGTGGGGATGGGTAGGGGTGAGGTGAATCCAAACTATCTCATTTGGGCAAATTTGAATCCGATCTGATCCAAATCAAATTGAAGATTTTCTATCTGAATTTGATTTGGTGATGTAATCAATCTAAACTAATTCAAATATGAATAATTCATAATCTTTCTGATCGAATCAGGTCAAATTAATATTAAAATTTATTTATTAATTTTTGTCATAGATAAAACATAACATACACAATATTCAAATTTTAAATTGGTGCATTTGTAACAAAGTTTATTATTTATAATTATGGAAAATTAAAAAAATAAAAAATATATATGAACAATTATTAAATTATTATAAAAATATAAAATTTATATTTATTTTTAATCTAAAATAGAAATCTACTGTAATTATAATATGCAAAATATTTAAAAATAATATATTAAAAAATAAAACATGGATTTATTTATAATTTAGTAGTAACTTAGTTTAGATCCAATACGATGGATTATAAAAACTTTTAATCCGAATTCGATTCTAATCCAAATAGATTGTGTACTTTTCAATCTGAATTCGATCTGAAGATAAAATTTGTCAATCAATTTGATTTGAATCCGATAGATTGGATAGGATTTCTTAATTTAAATGAATTGATCGAATTATTTTTCTACTCTTAAATATGATATTGATGATAGTGGAGCAAATTATTTTTAATTCACATATTGAAGCAATGAAATTGTGGTTTTGTTTTTTTGGAATAGGATCCAAAAAATATTAATGAAAAGTTATGATTTTATTCTAAGAGTGAATATATATATAATAGAATTAGAGATTTGATGAATAGAAATAAAAAAACGACGACAACAGCATCAGAAGAAAAAGAAGATAGAACATAAAGAATATTGGAGAAATTAATATTAATTTCATATGCCAAGTTTGCCGCTAAATTACAATATTAAGATGATAGTTAACAAAATAATAATACAAAATTAACATAAATACAATTTGAAATTCAAAACGTAAACTAGATAAATTTTAATTAGTTTAAACTTTTAATATCATTTTTCACGTCAAAATCATTCATCATATTAACAAATACAAAATATTAAATATTTAATTAAATATGCATAATTTGATTTAACAATTAACCTGAAAAATTGAGTTTAGAAATGCATAAACATATTTAATAACTAAGTAAAGAGTGTAAGTCATGTATTCATTTGTGTTTTGTTGGTTTCTTCTGTCCAAAATATAGAGTCTGTTTATTTTACTTAGTGTATATAACGTCCTTTATATAATGTTGATTACTCGACAATTTTTGGAACAAAAAAAATCTAATCTTTGGCACCTTGCAACACCCCTCGACATGGGTTTCACCATACCCCTCGATAAGGCCATTTTGAGGTGGTCAGCAAGGACCATGGTGAGGTGGTCCGACCATTGGTATTCCTTTATAAATATTATCCTCTCTTCTTGTTTCTTATCCCAAAAAAATATAGCGAAGCTTTTTCAAATTAGCATCTCAAATTAGTGATTCGTGATTGAGTGGGAAAAACTATGCACTTGAATGGTGAGTATTTGAGGTGGTATTTGCCAATAGATTTTATGTGTAAGCCGTGTGTCGACTAGTAATTGCCTTCGTGCAGCTTTTTCTTATGTGAGAAACAAGTGTGGCTATGAGCTATATGTCAAATAGTAGTTACCTTCGGGTAACATTTCTTATGTGAAGAGCTTGTGTTGTTGTGAGTCATGTGTCGGCTGGTAGTTGCTAAGATGCAAATTTTTCATATGTGAGAACTGCACTACAATAGATGTTCATGATTGAGGGTAACCATCATGTTTGATTTTTCACTTCACATTACTAATTGTTGGTATCTAGTCGCATTACATCGAGTGGTGCTATCTTTGTAGGAAAGCTGGATTCGTGTGTCGAACCAAGTTTTTACGAAGGCAATAAGCAAAGGAAACATTGGGTAGTTTGGACAATCGTCTCGGCAAATGGAGGTATTGGGGTTTTATTTCTATTAAGGTTGTAATTGTTTTATGCTTAGTAGATTTTCCTTTGTTGTACAAATAATAATGAAGCCAGCTTAGATGCAATTAAGTGTGATGTTCCAACTGAAATGATGATTTATTATGTATTAAATTGTTTGTTACTGAGTGATTACCTAAAGAGACCCATGGATGTTACTACATAGGTGTGGATTCTATGAGGATTTACCATGTTATATTGTTATATTTATATGATCACATGCACTATCAGTACAATCATAATTCTACCCAAATATGTACCCATATATGAGGATATTACTGTGATTGGAAAGTCTTTCTTTTATGTATCGCTTTATGGATGGTATGCTTCTTTTCTCCTGTTTAGATCGTACCATGTTTATGTATGTTATGCTTGTTATTATCATGTTATATTATAGTCGTTAATATTTCTTATATTTTATAATAATTTAAATTCGTTTTTTCATACCCATCTTGTTTATTGTGTGTTTTATTACTTATGTTTATTATTACTTTTGTACTGTGTGCTAGTGAGGTGTCTGTTTCATCTCTCATTAGTTGTGCATCAAGTGTTTGGATTTTTTGAATGCATATTCATGTGTGTGTATATATGTCTATGGACTTTAGGGCTATCCTTATTTCAAATATTATAAAAAAGCTTTTGTGTATGGATCAACTCCAAGATAATTTGAGGTTTCTTAAAGCTCCTTTGTCCAACTATGATACGAGATAAGACTATTTACTTCAAACTTAATTAAAAGTGTAATAAATTGTTCCCCAAAGTACAAATTCCATATAGTAATGAGCTTGCTAGTCCAAACATGCATATTACTAATTGAAAAAAAAGTAAAGTAGCTTGAATAAAATACATGCTAAATGGTTGGAACTGGTAGATAATTATCTCAACCTATTTCTCATACCTTTTTTTGCATTAGAAAGAACACAAAGGAATAACCCCCAACCACTCAATTGAGTTGTTAACGAGGGTGTGATGCATAATTTTTAATTTTTCTCTCTTTCCCTCAAAATGAAATAGTTTAAGTGGTGATTTTATAAATCTTCTTCCCCATTCTGCATGGGCTAGAGTAGGATGAATTATGATAAAATTCAAAGTAAAGGTCTTTTTGTTGGAACTCTTTTTATTGATAACAGAAAATTAGCTGTCTCTTTGAAAAACAAACCCACAATGCAGCGAGAACGTGTTAAGTTTAATGAGGTTAAAATTTCCCTAGTGACTTCCCAAAGATATAGCAAAGCCCTCATGCCATGTACCATATATGGCAAAAAAAATAAGGCCAACTTTTGCAGTTTTCGAAGTTTGATATTATTGAAATATGAAGTATTAAATGCACATTCATAGTTTGTTAATTAGCGTGTGTTTTTATTAAAAGTGATTTAGTCTTAAGTAATTAAAAATATAAAACTACTTTTGATGTTAAGAGTACAGAGAGATAAGAAATACTGATTTCTTATTGTACTTGGTGTGCTTTAGAATGTACCTAGAGAAACCCTATTTATAGGTTGTAACAAGTGTAGTATAAGTGAAGTATAGTAGTACAAGTGAAGTAGTGTAGTACAAGTGAAGTAGTGTAGTACAAGTGAAGTAGTATAATACAAATGTAGTATCATTACTACAATACATACATATGGCTTCAGTTTTTATCCGTGACCGTAGGTCTATGGTAATGGTTATAAGAATTGAGGCATAAGTGCGAGAAGCCATAGATTGTTACCTATGGCGTCAGTTTTTTAACCGAGACCATAGACATACCATTTAATCTCATTTTTCAATATAAATTAAAATAATTTGATAAATTGAGAAAATTAAAAGTCATTATATTAAAATTAAGAATGTAATTACATTTGAGAGTTTTTTTATATGCACTAAAACATAATAAATCTTTACTATAGTTAGCTAATTAAAACATTCCAAAATATGAAATACATGTAAAAAACTTAATACATGCACTAAGACTGTTCAGTAGAAAGACTCGTTACATAATGGTGGTACGCCAAGTGCCTGGTGCACTGGTGGGTTGGTGGGATGATACACTGGTGTTCTAGTGCATTGGTGTACTGGTACGCCTGGTGCGTTTGGTGCTTGTGATTGTTGGTGCTTGCTTAAGGCATCCTGAATGCCTAGCCATCTCTACTTCATTTGGTGCATATCTCCAACTACCTTCACTTCCCCTGAGTATCAACAAAATAGAGACCAAGTTAGTACAAAGCAAAGTAGGGATTAAATGAATTTGTAGTACAAAGCAAACGTTAATAATACATCCATGAGGAGCTGTATCTATTGATGTATGAACTATATCTTTTAGCAGTTTAGGCAGCTTGTCAATACTAACTAAAAAGAAAACAAACAAAAGAACCAACAAAAATCCAACTTTAAATTAAGCTTGAGCATAGACTAAAAAGAGTTTGAATACCGTACAGTTGATGCAAGATTTGCATATCGCTTAATAACTTCATTGCCTCCACCATTGGCTGCTTTTTCTTTGTTCAAGTTGACATGCTTGATAATACGGACATTAACCAGAGATGGATAATCAATCTATGCAGGAAACTCCTTAGACCATTACAATAAAGAATAAGCAACAATAAACAGTCTCTCTTTTTTTCTCTTTTTGCGAGGATTTAGAGTCCCATAATTCCAAATTCTCCTAAATATATGACAATATGGTAGGTACATTACTACATGTTTAAACTTATTCCATATATGCTTAAATATGGAACTAATGCAACTTGCAAATAAGTTATTATAAGAATCCTTATAACATATATTAATCTATACAAAACCAAAGCCACATCAAACAAATGATATATCAATTATCAATATCACATTGTTAGATATCATGTATCACTTAGTACCTCTAGAGAGCCATCTTTACCATAGACGGATGCAACTGGTTGTACAGCACATTCCTCATCGTCATCTTTCTCTAAAATAATTGGATGCTCTGGAACTTGCATTAGCACAACTTTATCAGAAGCAGGATCACACTTTGATAGTTTTCTTACCTACAAAAAGAAAAACCCATTATATGGTACATTTTATGGCCATGATGATTTTTAAAGTAGATAGAAAAAAATAGTTGTACACAGAAGGATGACAGTTCAAATGTCCAAGAATATGATAATTCAATCAACCGATATACAACAATATCATCTTCCTACAGCTTACACAACACATGAAAGCTCACATTGCTAAAACAGAAACAAAAAGAACCTACAATAACAACTGCAATGATAGCACCATTGGTACGATGGAAGACACTTGACATGAACATTTTGAAGGATACATAATTCCAGCAAGTGTGTAACAAGAAGCATTTAGATTAGAGATTCCCTTGCAAAATTTGTAAATCTATCCTTTCAACTTGCCATTAGCTCATAACAATGGTATCTTGGAAAACCATGGAAATTAAGCTAGTTATACATCTCTTAGCATGTTAATAGAAGTATGTCCAAATAACCATGAAAATTAAGAGATGTTACACAAACTCCGCCATTGAAAATACAATACCATTTTTTTAGTCTATACACAAAAAAATGTAAGAGTGTGACATTTCATATGAACATAATATGATAGACTTAAATGACCTTTTTGGACTTGGTGCATAAATTTTCATGCCATTAGTTCTACCACTGTATGCTAACCTAATCCAAGCTTGCACATGATACTCTCCATCACCTGGAACCGTGAGTCAATGAATCTTGTCTGCCCAACCTGGGCATATAATCCCCATAATGTTAATAGATATGTACCTAATAATAAGAGAATTCAACCATGTAATATAAGGCATACCAACATAGTAACAAAAGAGACGTGCAATCATTGGTAATTTAGTCTTAGTAGCCTGTTCATATGTCTTGTCATTATTTCATGTCTCAAGTGTTGCTAGTTTATCATTATGTTATTCAATTAGTGGGGAAATCAGGTTTTGGAAAACCATAAAATATGCACCCCACAAGTTTCACTCCACATCCAATGACATTCAGTGGTGAAATTAGGTTTTGGAATATCATCCATGAAACAAGAACTACTGCTGCAACCTGTATAGAGTATATGTGAGATTGTGCATAATAACATATTTTGCAATCAGTGGTTACAAACACATTAGTTTGTTTTCTATTCTCTTAGGACTATACATATCCCTTTCTAAGCATAAATTCAACACAGACATTTAAGCAAAGGTGCATTAAGAGGGAAGAAGAAGTCACAGCGGTGATAAAAATACACAAGACTAGTTAACCTACATTACATGAACATGACACACTCGATTAGCATTCAAAATAGGATCATCAATTAAACAAAAAACCAAAATCCATAGAAAGCAACCTAAAGGTTCTTGCATCACATAAATCATAAAAAAGGGTATACAAGTTGTACCAAAATAACATCAAACACCCTAAAATACAACATTTCCATCAGAACAACTGTAGAAAGAAGCAAAATCATTAGAGATTTTGCATCACCACCAATTGCCAACAAGTGGTAAGAGTACCTAAAATAGGGTTTTACTAGAGGACATAATAGGCCTCTGTTCTAGTACAACCTATAACCTCCTTCATTTATCCCCATCTTTGTGACTTCTCTGGCAATAACTTGCAACAGATTTGACGTAGACCACGAGCCTCTTTAGGGTTAGTAGGTCAAGAATCTCTACTACATTTTTGGATTTCTCAACTACTTTGAGAAGTGAAATGTTGATGCCATTGTTGTGGATGGCGACACACGCAGAATGACATAAAGGATGAGCGGTACACTAGAGCTAGGTCAAGAAAAGGAAAAAGAGAGGGGTGTGGTATATCCTGGGAAAGGAAAAGTAAAAAAGAGAGAGAGAAAGGTACCGGTGATCAGGGGAAAAGGGAAAAGAAAAAGAGAGAGGGAAAAAGAAAAAAAAGTGAAAATAAAAATAAAAAGAGTGAAAAAGAAAAAATTGGGAGAGAAAAATAAAAATTTTGATACAAAAATTTGGTATATGGTGTAAAAGAGAGAAAATTGATAGGGTATGTCAATGGACTCGATTTTTTTAAAAAAACCAAGGGTAAATTTTCAAGACCATATGTATGTATTGTGGTAGTGTATAAGTGAAGTACAATATCTTATATAACTTAACATCCCCTCTCAAACTCAAGCGGGAAGAGAAACAATCAATTTGATTTGGGAAACTAAGTCTTGAAATCTACCTGGTAGATGAGATTTGGTGAAGATGTCAACTATTTGATCTATGGAGGATACTGATTTGAGATAAACAGTGTCTTGAAAAACATGTTGGTGAACAAAATACAATCAATCTCGATATGTTTTGTTTGTTCATGAAATACATTATTGTGAGCAATCTGAATAGCACTCTCATTATCACAATATAGGATAGTTTAGGTTGAATGGAGAACACCCATATCAGCAAGTAGCTAGCGGAGCCAAATAAGTTCTTAAGTAGTGTCAACAAGAGCGTGATATTCAACTTCAATGCTAGATCGGGAAGTGAAAGATTGTTTCTTGCTTCGCCAATTTATGAGAGAGTTTTCAAGAAAGAAATAGTATTTAGTGGTAAAGTGATGATCAGTAGGGTCACTTACCCAATCAACATCAAAGTAGGTGGAGAGAAGAAGATTAGACTTGTTGGAAAAGTGAAGGTCGTGAAACATGGTGCCTTTGATGTAGCGAGAAATGCAAAGAACAATAGTATAATGGAAAGACCATAGGGTAAACATGAACTGACAAACCAAATGAACAACATAGGCAATGTCAAGATGAGTGATTGTGAGATAAAAAAGAATTCCAACTAGTTGCCTGTATAATGTGGCATCTGAGAGAATAGTACCATCTAATATAGTAAGTCAGTAAGAGCCATAAGAGCTGGAAGTGAAACCAAAGTCATTAAGTGTAGAGTTGAACTTGGAAAACCAAGCCCAAGGAGCTTGTTTGAGGCCATAGAGAACACGAATAAGTCTGCATACTTGATAAGGTGAATGAGTACATCCAAGAAGAGGTTTCATATATACTTCCTCGGTTATGTCTCCATTGAGAAAAGCATTTTTGACATCGATTTGAAACATTTTCTAGTTTTGGGCAACAACAATAGCAATGATACTATGAACAGAGGTGAGGCAAGCTACAGGTGCAAAATTTTCTTTGTAGTCAATACCATATTACTACGTAAAACCATTTGCAGCCAAACGAGCTTTATATCATTCCACATACCCATCTAAATGAGTTTTGATTTTGAAAATCCACTTACAATCAATCAAAGATTTATCAAAAGGAATATCAATAAGATCCCATGTATGTGCTCTTGTTAAAGCTTGTAATTCATTTATCATAGCTTGCTACCAATGAGGGTTAGAACTAGCTTCTCGATAGTTTTGGGATTCATGATGAGACAAAAGAGTAGAGAAACATTGGTAATCATGAAGATGAGAGGGAAGAGTTCTTACATGAGTAAAACGACGAAGTGATGACTCTACACAAGCAGGTAGTTGGTCTTCAGAGGATTTTGTAATAGTATGATCAGCAGAAGGAGCAGGCACATCAAGAGAGGCCCTTGTAAACAATTGAGAGGGTAATAGAGCAATGTCAGGAGGAAGTAGATCAATAGTTGGGTCATTATAGAGAGGAAAACATTTTATGTTCCTAGAAGATGACATGACAGGAAATGTGCAATCGTTGAGAGAGAGGGTCTCAACAACGATAGCCTTTGTGTTCTATTCCATATACTAAGAAACAACAAAGATGAGCACGAGGTTTCAATTTTTTGTGTTCATGAGGGTGAAGAAGAACAAAACATGCATAACCAAAAACTTTGAGGAGTTCATAAGACGTAAGAGTATTATAGAGACGTTCATAAGGGGCTTTATTATGAGTAACAAATATTGGAACATGATTGATGGCATAAATAGTCGTAAGAGTTGCTTCACCCAAAAAACGGTCAGGACAAGAACTAGAAATGAGGAGAATGCGAATAGAATTAAGAATATGTCTGTGTTTTCGCTCAGTTCTTCCATTTTGTTAGGATATGCTAGGACAAGAGTATTGAGAGAGTGTGCCATTTCGTCAAAGAAAATTTAAAATATTTGTTTGTTTATATTCCATAGCATTTTCTACTTTAAGAACTTTGATAGTTTGAGAAAATTGGGTTTAAACCATTTGGGCAAATCATAATAAATTTTGGCTAATTTAGATCTATGTTTCATGAGAAAAATACATGTGAATCTTGAATAATCATCAATAAAAATGACAAAATATACACATCCCCTCATAGTAGGATGTAGGGATGGATCTTAAGCATCAGAATGAATTAAGTCAAAAGGGGAGACAGAAGTAGAATCACATGTTGTTTTCCCAATTGACAAGGCAAACAAATTACATTATTAGAAGTAGAAAAAGATCCTAATTTACCAGAAGATGCTAAGGAACGAAGACGTCCTATAGACGTATGACCTAGACAAGCATGTCATACGTTGATAGGAGTAGTAAAAGTAGCAACATAAGGATGGGGAGAATTAGGTAGATGAAGGTTGATAACTTCAAATAGTCGCCAAACTTTACTGCCTATCCTAAGGGTCTACCTTGTCTTTGGATTCTACACATGGAAACCAGAAGAGGAAAAGGTAATAGTAAGGCTAAGTTCACATGATTGACCAACAAAGATAAGATTCAAGGTAAGGTTAAGAATATGAAAGGTGTCAGAAAGTGATATAGTAGGTGTGGAAACTTTACCTATATTATTAACATGCATATGTGAACCATTAGTAGTTTGAATTAAAGGTTTGGAGATGGAAGATTGTGTGGGAGAGAAGATGTGAGTATCATGAATCATATGGTTACAACAAGCAGAATCAAAATACCATGAATATTTACCTGATGTGAGAGACAAGGCAATAGGGGGAAGATTACTAGATTTTGAGAAGACCAATTTAAGAAGACCTTTGAGTTCTTGAGTGGAGAAGGAAAATTTGTCATAATTATCCTTAAAAATAGCAGTAGTGATATGATAAGTTACTAGTTTTACTCGAAGCATTTGGATAGAAATTCTGAGAAGGATTCCGAGAGCAATCTTGTTGAAAATCTCCTGGACCCTTCTTGTGACAAAAGTTACATACCCGAATGTGACATGTGAGAAGGTCATGATTGGTGTTGTGGTAGTAGGCGCATCCTTTCTATTTGAAGCCCTCTTTATAACCTTCTTTAGGGTAATAAGAAGGAGTGGCAAAAATAGAATCTATAGTATGAACTTTAAAAACCCCCATTCAAGTTTCTTCATAGAGAAGCTCAATCACGTAATATCTAAGGATGCAAAAGGATTGCGATGAAGTAAGGAAGCTCGAATAGGTTCAAATCCGAGTATGGAATGTCATGAGAAAAATAACAATACTTTGGCGATTACGGTAAGTTGCAAATATCTCAACATCAATTTTGTTTCTCCAAGTTGGTTTAGAGAGAGCGAGTTGATCCCAAATAGCATGCAACTCATAGAGAAATTGGTTAATTTTTTTATCAGACCTCTGACATTTAGTATGAATATTTGTCATAAGTTGATATTAATTACTCAAGAAATTTCCAAACATCCTTAGTAGTGTCAAAATTCCCAAATTCAGCATGGATTGAGGGTAGAGTGGTGTTGCGGAACCATGTAATCACTTAATGATATTTACTCTCCCAATCTTCAAGACGATCAACAAATAGAGAGTCAGTTTCAGTGGTTTCTTTATAGGTATAGAGATATCACCAATTATGAGATGTCATAGCTTGTGTCCTTTCAAGAAACTCTTTATTGATTTTTCCTAGGCTAGGTAAACTACTACAAAGAGTACATATGGCCTCGGTTTTTAACCATGGCCGTAGGTCTATAGTCATGGTTATAAGGGGGTACCTATGGGTGTACTTATGACCTTAGTTAGTATATAACCGAGGCCATAGGGGGTACCTATGGCCTCGGTTTTTCTAATAATAGAGGCCATAGAGTATACATAAATTAAAAAAATACAATTAGTAATTACAATATTAAAAATCAATATAAATTACAATAAATTTATTAATTACAATATTAAAAATCATATTATATTAAAAGTATAATTATATTTGAGAGTTTATTATACACTAAAACATAAAAAAAAAGATGATATTTGCCAAACCCACCAGCGCACAACACCAGCGTAGCGCACAGTACACAGCACTGCACAACACAACGTAGCGCACAGCGCACAACAATGTAGAGGAGAAACTGAGCCAAATAGATCAAGCTAATCAATTAGCCATGTTACCATAAATTTGATTCAAGACCTCATTTTTCTCCAGATGATCTCCTATAAGACCGTCAATAGCTGCAACAATATAATCTAGAACTTAAACAAATAATGAAAATGTCAATACAGAGCTAAAAGAGAACCGAGACCAACGGTGAAATAAATTCCATTTTTTGTCATACTAAAATCTAATAGAAAATATCTATGAAAAAAATAGTAATATAACTGCAATATTACAATGCAAGGCACTTGAAATAGATGCATAGAACAAATATTCAAAAACTGGATCAATAGACAAACCGTATAATGTTTTCATCTAAGTCTCTCTTCAAAACAAGAAATTGAGTGGACGATAGAAAGATAGAAAGTAGCTGCACGGTTAGCCTCCCTCGAACCAAATCCATTGGGTATATGGCAAACGTGGCAATAATCCACCATTTGCATAGGCTCCACTCTACCATTCTCCTTACATTCCAAATCTCCATCTTCCCCTTGTGTTCACAAATCTTAGCAGATTAAATTAGAAACACTAAATAATAGGGACAAAAGAAACCCAAAACATAGATAGTAAAATACAAAACTTTAGAGGGAGGGGGATAAAGAAGAGAAATATAGCTGGTGGGCGGTGCCTACTACGCTGGTGCATTGGTGCATGCTGCTCTGGTGTACTGGTGCCTACTGCTCTGGTATGCTGGTGCCTGGTGCCTGCTGCACTAGTGCTTGCTACGTTGGTGCCCCTAGTACCTAGTGTACCTATAAGGCTATGCAAGCAAGTAATAAGAATGAACCATAAATACAATGTCCAATAGAAATAACTTGAGCATAGTATTTATTTTTATCTATTTTGAGGCTCAAAACACAATGCACATATGTATTTATTTTTATCTATTGGTTAAGGTGCATATAAGGCTCTGGAAATAGTCATATGGATACTTCCATTGTTTCAGTTAACAAAACTGAAACACTAGAAACAATTGACTTTTTTTACCAGGAAAATATGGGAAACACCACATATACAATGGAAGTATTAAACAGTAGGACTCAAGGCAGTTTTCAAGTTCAAACTAAATTAAAACCTACACAGTATTCAGGCACAGACGTGTAGTGAATGCATGAGTTTCTGGGGATCGCCTAAGTGTGTCCTCGTCCTCTTGTAAGACAATGTTAAAAAATGTTAGGAAATCAAACTTCTCAACAATACACATGTATTTTCCTAGTAGAAAACATTCACTAGAAGGAGCTCAACACAATTATATTGTACAGTGGCAAAGGTTTGATGAATATGATTACCTCAAAAACCTAGATGACACTAAAATCTACAATCTTCACATTGTCATTTCAAGTTACCAAAAGATTTTCAAGTTTGATACCTCCATGCACTACATTCTGATCCAGGAAAAAGAAATCAGCAACAAAATAGATAAAAATAAATACTATATGCTCAAAACACAATGCACATAGGTACTTACCAGAAAATAATATAGCAATAGAAATCTACAATGTAACTATATAAATAATCTAACAAGGGACTTCAAGCAAAAATTACCATAAATAAATTGTTATCATCAACAACTTGTGCAGTTCTCTAAAAATGAAGCTAATTAAGCACAACTATGGTGAGATAGCATAATGGTCAGCTAAAAATTCTCTGGTGGAACTGCTTTGCAACAAAAATAGGAAATTAATATACAATTACTCATTGCAAGTTAATCAGTAAATAGTGTATCAATAAATTTTTTTGAAAATACTATTTTTGGTCCTCTCTGTTTATTGTAACAGAAATGCTAGCTAGGGTAAAATAGGCACAACACCAGCACCAGGCCAAGCACCACGCACTAGCGCAACACCCCAACGAACCAACACCAACACCAGCACCAAGCCAAGCACCAGGCGACCAACACATTCCACAAACCATACGAAGTGACATTCCTAACAAATTTTCATAACCCATCTAAGAAATATCTAGCATCCCAATTTCTCAATGCAAGCAAGCCTTTAGGCAGCTAGAAATAACCTCTATGTACCGATCAATATTTGGTACCAAGAGTCATTTATAAAGGAAAATATGAGTTCATGTTACCAGAAAGATTCAAGCAGTGGCCAAGGAACTACTATGGCAAGAGTGAAATAGAGGCTGGAATGCGGTGCGAGAGTGGAACAGATGCTGGAACGCGGTGTGAGAGTGGAACAGATGCTGAAACGCGGTGCAAGAGTGGAACAGAGGTTGGAAGGCGGTGACACAAGGGTTTCGATCGAGCAGAAAAGAGAATATAAGCTAGGGTTAGGGGATTGAAAGTATATATATATATATATATATACGGCAAAAAGAAATAAAAAAATCATCAGAAAAAAATTGAAAAAAAAAAGATGGAAAACGGAAAAGAAAAAAAGAGAAAAAAAAAGAGGAATTAAAAGAAAAAAATTGATAAAAAAATTTGGTGTTTAGTGTAAAAGAGAGAAAATTGATAGGGAAAAATAAAAATAAAAATAAAATAAAAAAATTGGTTAAAAAATTTGGTGTTTGGTGTATATTAAAAAGCGAAAATTGATAAATTATATCTATGGCCTCGGTTTTATAAAAACTGAAGTCATAGGGTATATCTATGGCCTCAATTTTAGAAAAACCGAGGCCAAAACCCTATAGCCTCAGTTTTTCTAATAATCGTGGCTAAATATCCGAGACTATATGTATATATTTTAGTAGTGGTAGTTAGTATCATCAAGGGTGGTAAAGATTGGTTTGGGGACATCATTTCGGTCCATTTTAAAGGAATAATAGAGGAATTATAAGGGAACAGTATAAAAGAGTTTTTATAGGTCAAAAATAACCTTAAAATGGAAAGAGGAGTCAAAGACAAGCCTAGAACCGGTCTGAACAGGTGGAGAACCAGCCAGGGTGGTACTGAACTGGAGCTGTGAAGAGAAAAAAATTCTGATGAACCGGGTATGTGAGCCGAGTCTTGTGAACCGGGTCAGGTGTCGGCTGGAGTACGGGTCGGATGCAGTTGGAGCACGGATTAGGCGTGGGTTGCGATGCCTAGTGGATATAAAATAGGTTTGGCCTAAGAGTGGGTTGGTGCGTGGGTTTGGGGAATAGATCCTTTGGGTGGTGCGTGAGAAGTTATTTTGGAGTGATTTTAGTGGTTTTGGAATGTTTTGGATAAGACTAGTCTGATGATGGAATTTTGGTTTTGATTGGATTAGTATAGGTGATAATGGTTTGCTATGATGAATAGAGGCAAAATTTTGATAGAAATTCTAGAGGTATATGAGAGGCTCTGATACCATGTTAAGAGCATAGAGAGATAAGAAAGACTGATTTCTTGTTGTAATTGGTATGATAGAGAATGTACATAGGGAACCCTATTTATAGGGTTGTAACTAGTGTAATACAAGTGAAGTATAATAGTACAAGTAAAATAGTGTAATACAAGTGTAATATAAGTAAATTACAATATTTTATATAACTTAACATTCAAAACGAAACACATTATTTGTGCTTTTATTAGGAAACACAAATGTGTTTTTTAAGCCTCGAAGGCATATAAGAAATATCCTAAATGATTTTTACCTCATTTTACCAATTACAAAACCTAAAGACTTAAGTGTAACGTTATGCCATCTAATAAGATTCCATT
This sequence comes from Hippophae gyantsensis, assembly GCA_030763125.1. Taxonomy (NCBI): domain Eukaryota; kingdom Viridiplantae; phylum Streptophyta; class Magnoliopsida; order Rosales; family Elaeagnaceae; genus Hippophae; species Hippophae gyantsensis. The sequence continues at coordinate 36,913,688 of CM061034.1, forward strand.
CTTCCTATTTAAAAAAAAATCGCCTACAAGTAATTGATATTAATGGATTTTTGTACTTAACCCCGTTGACCAACCCTAGAAAAAAATTCTATAGCCAACATGTCAAAAACAAAAGAATAAAACAGCTAGCAGTTCAGAAATGTATTTATTATTCAATGTAAAGCTACAAAATTACTCATATATATTTTACATAATAGAAATGGCCTCAGGAGAGTGTGTACATATATATATATATATATATTATGTATAAATGATATATTATTTTAAACCTAATTTGATTATATACAACATGAATAGAGTCTTATTATTCATCTTACATTAGCGTGCATTCCATATCTGGAAGCTAACTTGTCTCTTAAGAAGCAGAACCCATAAAAGTACCTCACAAGTCACAACCAGACACAATAGTAAGAATAAAGCTTTCCTTGAGTAACACTAACAACACTGCTATGTCAAACTGCTTTAACAATATTAACTCAGCGGCACATTTGCTGGAACTTAACTGGATAATATCTACTAATAACTTATGATGCTGGTAGATTGAGATATAAATGAAATTATTTATGATTTGGGTAGTATAAAAAAGACTAATTAAAAAATACTTTAATAGTATGAATGAAACCAAAGTAATAATTTGGGGATATTTTTGTAAATTTACCCACAAACTTGTTATTTCTACTTCACCTTCATCCTTTGAAGACCAGTCAAACTTCTAACCATATTCATGCTCGGTAGTTCTGCAATTATACTTTGTAAATGGCAGGAAGAATTTCATACATAGCCAATAAAATGTCTATTTAAATCTCCCCTGTTTCCCGCTTATTAATATTTACCAATTTTCATATAATAAATGGTATATGTTAATTGTAAGCATGAATGAGTATGGGTATTTAGCAAAAAAAAGTTATTATTATTATTATTATTTTGGATTTAAAAATAGGTGTATGTAAGAGTGCCTTTAACTCCTAATCAAATTCATTATCTAAGACAAGTTAACAAGCTCAATAATAAAGAGTTCAACTAGCAAGAAAACTCCATTTCTGATCTCCTTTTAGTTAACTTTCTTTTTATTTTTTAGTTTTTCTTTTTTATAAAAAAGTTAACCCTTTTTTCAAACATTTATAGTTTAGAAAATTATTTTAACTTCTCATGTAAACGGGATTAAATGTAATATGAGTCCCCTACCATTTTCATCTCTATATATAAATATTCAATTAATTTTTTAGTCTCGATAATATCAAAACTTCAATTATATTAGTGCAAATTCTAATTTTTTCGATCTAATTTAACGAAAACAAAATTCAGATAACCGCTATTAAGTTATTGAGTTCACATTTTAAAATAAAAGGGTATAATAGTAAATATATTACTTTAATAAAAATAATTATTTTTTTTAGAAAATAAAATTTTATTTATTGAAATTAAAAATTTTAAAAATTCAATTGCATAATCAATTAAAATAGATTAACATAATAAAGCACGAGCATCTTTCTAGATTGTTTTGGTGTAACATAACAGTATTAGTATTTGGCTAATTTAATAGCTTCCTATTTTACTTAATTGCTAAAAAACGTGCATTAGTATATTCAACAGATTTTATTGATTTCAAATTCTTGGACTCCAAACATCATTATCTATAATATAAAATAATTCTTGGACACTTGATTCTACGCTTATTTTTATAATAATTAGTAATATTATTATAAAAAAATAATTGCAAAAAAGATAGATAACTTTTTATTTTTTATTTTTTCAATTATAATATATAGAAATTATTATAATTTAAATAGACTGAAACTGAAATAATTAAAAAATAAACATAAACATAAAAAAATATTTATTTATCTTTGTATTTCATAACAATAATATTAAACTATTACAAAAATTAAGTATAAAATTTAAGTATCATTCTTTACACTCCCATTTACTTAAAATAAAAGTGTGTTATTCATATTTAAATCAAAGAATTAAAATATATTAAATTATTAAAATTATGATAATAACTTAACAAAATATATGTAATTTAAAGAATATACTTTTGAACATTTTTCTTTAGGTGTAATTAAAATATATTAAATTATTAAAATTATCATAATAATTGGTTTAAGTTCTTTAATTTTTTAAAACTCCAACAAAAACAAATATTAAATCTTTAAAAATAATTATCAAAACATATCTAACATCACTATGAGTCAAATTTAACCGAAAAAAACTATCATATTATTTTCAGAAATAAGAAAAAGAGGTCTTTTTTAACGGAATACAAACTATTTTTTTATAGAGGAATACAAATCAATATTAATAACAAACGCTTATGATTTTAATATTTTGATAACAACATCAACAATTAATTAATAAAGAAGTTTTTATCATGTAGCAAAAAAAATAACAATAAAGAAGCTATTATCTTCGTGCAAAACACGAAAAAATAAAATTAATAAGATTAATCTAAATCTGATAAGATATTACATAAGCAACCTAAAGCTTTTCCAATCATTAATAATTTGTATTTTAAATAATCATATGGGATACCTCTACACCGATTTATAAATTCTAGAACAATATTTTTCTTTTTACGGTTTAACGTATAATTTTTTTTTAAAACAAAAATAAAAACAGTATAATTTTTGAAGAGGTCATAAAGGACGTCTTTCCAGAGCAATGGAAAATTCTCACAAGTAGTAAACTTCGATTAGTCAACATCAATAAAACTATGACCACTTTCCTTCTAATTTTTTTTAAAACAAATCAATTACTAATCAACTAATCAACTATTACCATTACTATGGATGCTCAAACTAATTTCTTACTAGATAGGGCGACCTCTTCCTAACACATGTTTGTTTCGTTCTCTCTAACTCTTGAACTCATGACCTAACTCTTAAGTAGACCTTAGGAAGCAAACTGGTACAATGGTATCAGCTTCCAAGAATCTGTGGCTATAGGGGTAAGTCACAAGTTCGAAGCTGGGGAGGCGCTAAAGAAATGCATGCTTGGCGATGGTCGTCCTATCTAGTTAGGAACTAGCTTGAGCATCATTGCCATCAACTAGTCCAGATGGTACCAGCTTCTAAGAACCTGAGGTAGTATTTAAGGACTAGGTCCCAAGTTCGAGGCTGGGGAAGGGTGAAAGGAATGGGTTACACGATCAAGAATTGTGGGCCTACCCAGATACCCTCCATATGTGCGAACACTATGGATTTCAACCATGTTCAAACAATATATATATATATATATATACTGTATTTTGTTGGTATAAATGTTTTTCGTTCGTGGATGGGCCTTGAGTTAATTCAATGTGTGATAGTGTATATATATATATATATATATATATATATATATATATATATAAGGTTGTTGGATAATAATATTTATGAACTTAGTATTTGCTTATATTATAATAAGTATGGTTGCTGTATTTATGCATTCAATCCGAACGAAGGGTTGTAAGTCCCGTTTGAGCCATGTGTTGGCATTTGAGGACAATAATACCTTATACCTGCCGGTGTTTAGTAAACGATCTATCCGAATATAAGTAAAATAATTTCATAAATATTACATGAAGAGATAGAACAAGAAAATAAATGTTAAATGTATCATGTATGATTTACTTAGCATACTTTTATGACTTCGTTTTCATGAATCAAATACAAGAATCTTGTTAACTATTAATAGATAATAATTTAAATATAAAGAATCATATTTATCATGCAATACATGTTAATTTGATAATTAATACTGTCATATTTTTTACAGATTTCAATTTTAAGTTTAATTATGTCTCAACAAAAATTTTCTACATCATCACCATTATTATCAAAATCTTCATCATCTTCTACTTCGAAGAAATCTTATATCATCAATAGTAATAATTTTACTATTGAAAATTTTCAAAAATCTATCGATCGTTGGAAGATTCCAAAAGTCAATAAAAATCAAATTTATCAATCAAAGATAATGAATCTTTTCAAAACAGATTACATTATTAAAATAGAAGAAAGAGATCTTCAACTTTCATCACCTTTTGAAACTATTGAACTTATTTCAAAAGAATCGTTACAAAAATATTTTGATAAACACATCAAATATGTTCATTTCAGTTTAGTCCAAATTGGATTAAAACCCTTAACCAAAGAAGGGTTAAGTTCATCAATACTAGCAATCCTTAGGGAAGCTTGATTAATAGATTTTAAGGAATCACTTATAGGTATGGTAGAAACAAGCCTAGGCTTAGGACAAGTAACTTTTAACTGTTTCCCAAATTTCATGGTCTCTTTAAAAGATCATCACATATTAAAATCATTAACATTACAGATCCAAACTCATAATTTTAAAGTCTTACTAGGAACAATCCCAATAGCTTTATTTTATAGAGTTCATTACAAAATTATGACATCTGCTTGGGATACCAGGAATATACATAACTCTGAAAAAGGAGAAAAAATTTGATTACAAACAGATCTCTCTAGATCAAATATTAAAATCCCTAAACCAATAAGTTGGGATAATGTCATATTCCTATATAGATGGCTACTAAAAGGAATTTCCCAGCCAATGTTTGAATACTATCAACCAGAAGAACCTATACAACATACATAACTTAAGGATATCATAAAATATAAAAATGGAAATATTAAAATAGGTTTCAATAGATCTAATAGTCTGAGATAGGAAAACAAAACTCAAAGGAGTAGACTATAGTACACCAATACCTAGACCAGTCTACATTGTTGGAGAAAATTCTAAGATAAGCAATTCACCTCAGTTATCTCCCATATACCCAGCATCACCAACTCAATCAACTACCCTTAGCCAACCAGTTAGGATAAATGAGTTAAATGTATTAACAGTGGAACACCGAATATTAGGCATGGAAACTCTACATCTAGATTTAGAACTTTCACATAATAAGAATATTAAAAAATGGTTCTTTAAAACACACCCAGAAAATACTAAGGCAAGTTGCTTTAGGAAACATGAAAGGTATGTAAAAGAACATAATCAAAATATATTATTTTTAGATTGGTTAGAGATCTATAGGGCAACCAAAGGTCTAGACTCTCCATATTTAAAAACATCAAAATCTTTTACTAAGAATAACCCTAAACCAGTTAGTCCAGTAAAAAAATTACTAGATCACATTGTTAGTCCTACTCAGGTTAGCATAGTTGAATCAACATTAATAGTTAATCCTGAACCAGTTACCATAGTATTACTAGTTGACTTGGTCAAACCATTATCGATCCCAATAGATAGCCCTAAACCAGTTATCTTAGGAGATCTAAAACCAGAACCTATAGTAAAACCTATAGTTCAAATTGACCCTAAACCACTCAAAATTATTGTAGAATCCTTAGCTAGAGAGCCAATAGCTATAGTTCCATAATAAAAAAACTTTTCGGATATTAGTACTAGTGAAGTCACAGAAGATTACTTCGATAGTCTATTAGAAGAAGCTGATGACCTAGTTAATTCAATTAACATGGTCAATATAAAAAAGAAGTTACTCGTATGGGAAACTCCAGATGGTTCAATTGAAGCTAAACATCCTCCATTAAGACATATCACCTTTCCTTTCCAAGATAGTCAGGTAGAAGCCTTTCCTCTTAAGAACCCTCAAGATAACCAGGCAATTAACCTCAAAAACATAGTTACGCGAAAAAACTTTACTAATATCAGCCTAAATACCTTAGGTAAATAGCTTACTAGGATAGAGAAAAATCAAAAGACTGATCTTCCCTCTTACTCCTACCAAACCATAGAGAGTAAAATTAAGAACCCTATCTTCAAACCTTCCAGGTCTCCAAATCAACACAGGAAGAAATAACATCAAAAATTTGAAAAACTTCAAAATTAGAATAATACCCTTTGGTCCCAACTAGAAAACCTTTTCAAACACAAAAATAGGATTAGTTGTACCTGAGTCACCAATAACTTCAAAATAAACCACAAACCCAATACAGGATCTTAGTGCTCTTAGCAAACTAGGGTCTAGTATTTCATCTGAGGATAGTTCCCAGGAAACCCTTTTTGAACCAACTCCTTGAGTCCAAAAACTAGCTTGGCAAGAACCTAGCACAGTTAGGTACCCACATACCATAGGTACCCAACCTAATAAAGTTATCCAACCTAAATATAACGTGTCTTCTATCTATGTTTGGAACATTGATGGAATGACTGATCAAGAGATATTAAATATCTTACAGTAAATGACCATGGCATCAAATGCTTATAAAACCCAAATTCGTACAACTGATAAAACAATTGTTGAAGTATTAATAGCTGGCTTCTCAAGCTAACTAAAAGGATTGTGGGATCATCATCTTTCAAAACAACAACAGTCAGATATCTAAAATGCGATATTGACTGATGAGTATGGCATACCCATACTTGATCAACAAGGAGCTCCTATATAGGATGTAGTCTCCACATTACTCTTTACCATATCACATCATTTTATGGGAGATCCATCCCATCTAAAAGATAAAAATGTTGATCTTCTTTCCAACATAAAATGTAGGAATATGAGTGATTTTCAAAATTATAAAACTACATTTATGTCTAGAGTTATGTTAAGAGATGACTCTATTCAACCATTCTGGAAGGAGAAGTTCCTAGCAGGACTTCCTCCCCTCTTAGGTGAGAAAACCAGAAATAAAATATGTGAAACTTATAGGAATCACATCATCCCCTATGATCAACTAACCTACGAAGAATTGATCAGTTTTGCTCAAAAATAGGGTCTTCAAATATGTCAAGATTTGAAAATCCAAAAACAAATGAAGTTGGAACTAAAAGTTTCCAAAAGAGAAATTGGATCTTTATGCAAATAGTTTGATGAAAATCTCTCTATTGATAAAACCTACGATGGAACTTGCAGTAAAAACATTTCAAAACCTTATAAGAAAGCACATAAAACTTATAAGAAATTTTCAAAATCCAGAAAACCATTCTTTGAAAAGAGAATGAATTTTTATAAAAAAACCTTATAAAAGAAATTTTAATAAGGAATCAAAACCCCATGAAAACCCTTATTTAAAGAGTTTAAGTGTTATAAATGTGGAAAAAGGGGTCACACTACTAATTATTAGAAAATGTCTAAAACACTTCATGAATTAAATCTTAAAGAAGAAACCATAAACAAAATATCTACATTAATGGTAGATACATCATCATCATCTGAGTTTGGAGAATGGTCAAACAAAGATTCAAATCCCTAAGATGATGAATTTGCATCAAGCAATTCTGATTCCTCTGATAATATTATTAATGTATTAACTAAGGAAAAAGATGAAAAACTTCAAGATAAAATCCTTAAGTTAAACGACCCATCAATAACCAAATTATATGTAGATCACTTAACTACATCTTTGGCTAAATCACAACCATTAAAAAGAAATTCTGAACTTCCAAGTACCAGCATAGGATATTATAACCTCACTATTGTTTTGGATCTTAAGAACAAAACTACCAAACCAGAAAGTCAAATCCATGACTTAAAAACTGAGATTAAAACTATTAAGCTTGAACTCCACCAGCTTAAAGAAAAAAAAAGAATATGATATTAAGTTAAAATTACTTAATAAAAATGGAGATAAAATGCCTAATTATGTAAGTGATTCTCACGATGAACTTGCATAAGAAGTTAAAAACATGGAAAAACTTCCACAAAACGTTCTTCAAAACCTAAGAAAAATCACCATTAGGAAATACAATATTAGTATAATCTTAGTATTCCATGATGAATCAAAACTTGAGACCATCGCCTTGTTTGACACAAGAGCTTATCTCAATTGCATCAAACCATCAATTGTCCCTAGAAGGTTCTACAAACCAACTGAAGAATAACTTACCTCGGCTAACAAATCAAAAATGTATATTACTGGAAAAACTGAGGTATCTATTCTCAAGAAATCATATCTTATCAAAACTCCATTTGTAATCATTTCTGATATAGGCTATCTAATCATACTAGGAACACCATTCATAGATATTATTACCCCATATCTTGTCAAGAATGATAAGATTTCTTTCAAAATTGGAAGAGAAACCTTCAATTTCCCTTTCATTGAAGAACCCAAAACTAGAGATCTCAATCTCATTAAATCAAATTTTGTTTATTAAAAGGAGATTTTTGTTCTTATTCAACATAGAGAAAGGACCTTCTCTATCTCAAAACTAGGTTTCAATCATACTGTTAAGAAGGAACTTCAGATCCCATAGATCAAAGACAAGATCTCTAAATTATAAAACTCTTTTGAAAAAGAAGTTTGTTCTAAATTACCCAGTGCTTTCTGGGAAAGAAAAGAGCATATGGTAGATTTACCATACGAACCATCCTTCAATGAAAAGGATATCCCAACAAAAGCAAGGCCTATTCAGATGAATGGTACCCTTGAATAATTCTATAGAAAAGAGATCAACGGTTTCTTATCTAAAAATTTAATCTCAAAATTCAGATCGTCGTGGAGTTGTGTGGCCTTCTATGTCAACAAATCTACCGAGATTGAGAGAGGAACTCCTCGGTTAGTCATTAACTATAAGCCTGTGAACCAAGCCTTAAAATGGATTAGGTACCCTATCCCAAATAAAAAAGACTTGCTACAAAGATTATACTCATCATTTATTTTTTCAAAATTCGATATGAAGTCAATTTTCTGGAAAATCCAAATATAACCTAAACATAGGTACAAAACCGCATTTACTATTCCATTCGGACAATATAAGTGGAATGTCATGCCTTTTGGGCTCAAAAAGGCGTCTTCTAAATTTCAAAGGATTATGAATGACATATTTAATCCTTATTTAGAATTTTGTATTGTGTACATCGATGATGTACTCATATTCTCTAAAGATGTCAGACAACATATCAGACATCTTAAAACATTCTTTCATATCATCAAGAGAAATGGATTGGCCTTATTAGCCAAGAAAATGACTCTTTTCCAAAGCAATATCAAGTTTCTTGGACATAATGTATCCAATGGAATAGTTATTCCCATCAATCCATCTCTTTAGTTTACAAACAAGTTTCTTGATAAGATTTTCAACAGATCATAACTACAAAGATTCCTTGGTAGCTTAAATTATGTATTAAATTTTTGTCCTAATATTAATAAGTTAGCAAAACCATTACATAACAGACTCAAGAAAACTCCTGAGCCTTGGATAGATGAACACACAAAAATTGTGCAAAGAATAAAAGCACAAGTTCAAAACATTCCCTGTTTATATCTTATGGATCCAACACTCCCTAAGATAGTAGAAACTGATACCAATGAACTCGACTATGGTGGGATATTAATACAAATCCAAAATAACCAAGAACATATTGTTTAATTTGTCTCTCGTTATTGGAATGATTGTCAAAAGAATTATTTCACTGTTAAAAAAGAAGTATTATCAATAATACTTTGTATTTCTAAATTTGAATTGGATTATTAAATCAAAGATTTTTACTAAGAATTGATTGTAAATCTACCAAAGAAATTTTATTAAAAGATGTTAAAAACATTACATCAAAACAATGTTTTGCCATATGGCAAGCCATATTAAATATTTTTGATTTTGATATAGAATTTATCAGAAGAGAGAATAATTCATTACCATATTTTCTAACCAGAGAATTTCTCCAAAATAGGTTTTCAGTTGAGTAAAAAGAAAAAAAGATAAGGAGAAGATGGAAACTCCGTCAAACCTCTCTATTACCAGCCTCTCATTGGCCAAACCGATCATCACCTGGTCTCAGGCAGCTCAAAAACAACCACAATCCTCTTCCCATAAATCCCAGGAAGATACATTACCAGAATTAACTCCCTTAGATGAGGAGCTATATCAATATAACCAAGATTGGATGCAAAATATGAAAGAATCATAGGATTCAGAAGGAATCCGAGCAACATTTTCTAGTATCCCAGGATTAGGTGCTCCATCACATCTTTTACTTAAAGGAAATGGAAAGGAAGTAATGACTTCCAAAACAAAATTATTTTCACAAAAAACATCTGGAACAATTTCTATTTCAGAAAGAAGAGTAACATTTTCAACCTATTTCCTCCCAAGGGAGAGAAGGGAAGTTATTCCCAAATCAAAACCAACATCTGGCCATCCAAAAACTATTTGGCAAAGGAATTTTTTACAAACCTATATCAGATTCAAAAACCCCACAGTACTACCAAAGTATTTTGGAAATTATTGGAAGCTTTGAATTTAAGCATTTTCACTACCCTAAATCACAAGAGGTGTTTCAACTGCAAAACTTCACAAAATCATATCTCCAAAAAATTGGGGAAATGATCTATCAAAATCATTGGCTTTCCTAGTCAGTGTTACATCCTTCATTCCATATTGTACAACGTATAGTTATTGGGATTATTACCAGACATGGTTTAATGCATTCCTAATCCAGAACAAAGATAACCAACATTCTTGGTTATTTTTCTTTGTTAATAAAACCATTAATCCATCCCAATTTTCATCTTGGTTTTCTGAGTGGCGGAAATTATTCGAAAACTTTAGTTGTATCCTTATTTCTCCTATGAAAGAAAGTTATGAATCTTTCGAGAAGCATTATAAACCATCAATAGAGGAAGCTAGATTCCCTCCTTTGTGAATTTTTTGCTCAAAATTTTATCTTCATTGGGTATGTCAATGGGTACTAAACCCTATTGTAACAAAGATAATCACTATTACGCGTTCATTTCAAATCAAATGGTTGTCATCATTTACGATCCCTAAAACCTTATTATTACCAGCTGTTGAAAAATGACTACTCTAAAAGGGTCATAGAGAACCCCAAGTGAAAGAAATCCAAGCATCCTCACTCTTATTAGCATAAAAGGCACATACAAATGCATTAATATCTCAGGCAAAAACCAAGAGGAACTCTTGGAAATAATCAAACAATTATCATCTGGATAAACCTCTCAGGTACGGAAAGAAGAACCCAATTTAGATGAAACCTAATCACCCGATAGGATAGTATCACCATCAGAAGAGGATTTAATTGATTTAGAAACCTCTACTATAGATCTCAATTTCTGGATTGGAAAATAAAAGTCCATTTATTTTATTACTAGGCCTAGGAGTCTATTTCTTTTATTAATTGGGCCTACGAGTCCATTTCTTTTATTAATTGGGCCTACGAGTCCATTTCCTTATTATTGGGCCTCCGAGTTCATTTCTATTATTAATTAGGCCTATGAGTCCATTTCCTTATTATTGGGCCTGCGAGTCCATATAAAAAAAATCGTCCAACAACGGCCCATCAAACGTTGTCAAAAAACTGTACTATTGTTTTCACACAAAATGAGAGAAGACTAAATGGTGCCGACAAGACACTGTATATTTCACCAAACAGTACCAATAATGTACTATTCAATTACCTATCTTGAATGATGAAACATATACTATTCATCATAGTAGTCAACACTATCAAGTGACAGACAAGACATTATTCATTGAATAGTACAACATCTCTCCATAGTTCAATCACTCGATTATTTAAGAAGAACTCAATCAGAAGAGAAGGGATCGCTTCCATTATGCATTCATACTCTCCCAAACTCTATTATGGATGGGCCTTGCGTTAATTTAATGTTTGTTAACTTGTTCGAAAATGCTACCTCCTTTATCCCACTTTCAATTAAATTTTGATGTTTATTTATCCCATTACTTGTAAAATTTACTTCATTTTAAACTCTTTTCATATTTATTAGGATTTTTTTTTTGCGATGGATCAACCAAATATTAAATATTATAATTAATTTTATGTGATAATAGGTCATACACAGAAGAAATATTATGAAACACAAAATCGTTGTGCATAAAGTTTGTATGATTTATAAAATAGCTCACAAGTGAGTGAAGCACTTATAGAAAATGATAAATATACTTATAAGGTCGGTATAAAGATGAATCATGTTGTTTTTAAATTATTCAAAAAAAATTCTTAAAAACTAAATTAAATAACCTAAATATCTTGTCAAATTGTTTTTGGGTTGAGTTTCTAAACTACTAACATAAAACTAAATATATATATTGAATGAACATTTAAACAATTAAACATTTACTATGCAATTGAGAATTTATGTGATATATTAGTTAATTAATTATGTTTGTTTAATATTAAGTAGAATATTAAATATATGAATTAAGATTATTGATTCTCCCTTGTGTTTAAAATTAAAATATTAACTAAGTCTATAATTTATTATTAATTAAAATCACTTACTGCCTTCGGTCGGGTCTAGCAATTAGTTTTAATTAAATTATATTTTCTTTCAAAAAAATAATGAACCATTTAATTACTACCTTTGGTCGAGTCTACTAATTTAGACTCATATTAAGGTGTCTAAGTTAGGTTTATGATTTAAGTATCTAGAACTAATTTTCAAATTTTAAAACTATTATGAATAATATGTCATCAATATATCTTCAATAATAATTTTTATAAAAATCTTTGAAATAGAACACACTCAAACTGTAAAGTTGATATAGATAAAAAGATTTAAGAGTGCAACTCTAAATCAGATAATTTAAATCCTAAATCTAACTCTCTTGTTTATTATAAAAAATAATTAGTCAATATATTTTTCATTTACAAATTTTGGTTTGAATTTTGATGGTGAAATAAAACTTAATTCATTTTATAAAAATGTTTCATCTACTTTAATATTTCACAAGTGTAACAGCATTATGAATATCACATACTATTTATAACCAAACATACATAGTTTAACAAATAATCAATAAATTCAACATATGGCATGTAAACTAACACTTAAAAATATTCTAAAAAGAATACATTTTTGAATATACTTTAACAAAATCTTTAGGATTGCTTCTGAAAAATCTCAAAATATAATTGATACATTGTTTAGTGAATTGAAACTAAAAACTATTCCATTAAATAAATTTGTTCAACTCTCGAATGAGAGAAGAAAGTTAAATAACTAAAATAAATAAAAAGACTAAAGAAAGCTAAGAAATCAACCGCTAAAAGAGCTATGGGATTCTAGGATACTTTTTACAATAGGAATAGGATATTATTTATAGGGTGAGGAAAGGAGGAAAAAGTAGAATTTTTAACTTGATGTCGCAGCATATATTTTTTTATGCTGCTCCATACACAGCTATAAACGGTTTTAAGCATAAACCCATATATTCGTGCCATGACACACAAAGTTTTCACGCCACGGCTCGCATTGATTTTGGACACATTCTTTTGGCCTCGCATCGTGGCTTACAGTGTTTTCATGTCGTGGTGCACTTCTAACTGTATCACTTTGAAACCTAATTTCTTTTTTGAATTTTTGAATATATGTAATGTTTTAAAAATGTTTTTTTAATCTTCCAAGTTGTAATGAATTGCTTCAAGTATAATTATTCAAGTTGATTTATTTTAATATAAAAAATTCTTGGAAAACAACAAAATATATCTGTGATTTCAAAAAAATGGATTTACGTAAAATGATAGTAAAACAAGTAAATAAAAATCTATACAATCACTAAATTGGCATAAAATCACAATATATTAAGTGATTTTTAGTACATATCACAACCTTCAACCAATTTCTTGTTATTCTCTTAGCAAAAATGGAGAAAAACTAAAAAAAAAACTAGAAATAAAACTATCCTAAATCATTTTCGTAGATTGACATAGTTACATTTAGCATATACAAAAAAAATTTAAACCCTTAGGTTCCCCTAGTGGACGAGTTTAAATCCTGTGAGGGTTTTTAGGTATGGTACCTACAAACATCAAAAGTAAAGCAAAAATAATAAAAAATAAATAATATATAAACAAATAAAACTTAAAAGCAAAGTGAAAAGATAAAAGAATAGAACAAAAACTTTCATGCTTTAAAAATTTATTTTATGTCTATAATTAAAATATATTACACAAGTCATTTTAATATGCTAAACATTTATGATTTATTATAATAATTAGTTAGAAAATCACTTTCATAATAATAAAAAATATGTCAATATAAAATTTATCCAATCTCAATGTAAATAATTCTAATTCGTTTCAACTCTAACCTCACAAGGCATACTCTTAATAATACAGATCTTATTGGTTCAAGTACTCATTCAAAGGTATATGCAAAAGAGTTTTATATATGAAAATGAACTAATAGTTCACATATGTATAGATAATAAAAAGCTCAAAGTGGTGCATCATATTGATCTCATGAAAGGAATCAAATGAAAGGATTAATAAAAAAATCACATATTACTTTCATACATTAATCAAATTCATTTAATAAAAGTATAAAGTAATGTCTTTTAAGAGATGAAAAAATACAAATGACTTCTTGGGGAATTATTTCCTCTGTATATTTTATTTACCTAATTCTCATAACATTGAAGGATAATGGGTCATAGTATGTAGTTTGTACATATATTGCATGATAGAGTGAGTACCTAATTTGTGGCTTTTTTATTTTATTGATTTAGGTAAATCCATATACGTCTCTTTTTTAAAAAGCCATGCATAAAATGAAGAGAAATGTATATACTTTCAATTTCTACTTTAACTTATTCAATTTAAGCAATAAAAATAATTATTTAACAATTTATTAGATGTAAAAATCCTAACATTCAACGCAAAGTCCTATACAAATCATTTAACAATTAGAATTGATAAGAAAAGTGTTTAAATAGTAGCAAAATATTATCACTCAGAATGGGAAAACAATGACTCAAAATATATTCTCACAAAGGTAGTCTCCACTAATTGATTATTAAGAATCGATTTTGGGTTCTTTACAATTTTAATATTTTATCATCAAATACTAATTATGATAAAAAAAAACTAATTATCATATTACTCCGTAAAATATTTTTGAAATTAATCTAAAAATACAAAGACTTTACCATTTTTTTAATATTAACTTTTTGAGACATGATAATATTGTAAGAAAGTTAAAAATAAACTAAAAGTTTTCAATTCAATATAAATAAAAAAAGCACACAAAAATGTAAATAAAAATAAATCTAAAAATGCAAATATGTGAATATAAAATTTTAATTTTTGTACAAAATTTTATAAATGTAATTTTCTTGCCCCAACCTAGAATTTACATTGTTCTCAATGTAACAATTATAAATAAAAGATAAAAAGTAAAGAAAGGTAAGTTACCCATTTGTTTGAACTTGTTCAAGAGTTTGTATGAAATTACAAGTGCATCTAGCAATCTAAACATATTATAAATATATAGATGTGTACTTATAAATTCAACAAACAATTATAAAGTTAACATTTTTAAATAATGTTCATAAAATAGAAAATGAAATAATTTTACCCACAATAATGGCTTTCCTTCCATCTAGTGCCTAATTTAACATCTCAACAAGATGCTTCTTGGAGGGTCTCCATTTTCAAAATTTAATATACTCAATATCCCCATTGCCATTCAATTTTTTGAAATGATAAAATCTACAAGTATAAAAAGTTTGTCTATCTGTACTACTTAAATCATTTACCATGCACTATGGAAAATTTATCTGCTTAGAAGTACAGACATGGATGTAGGTTTTAATTCACCCATTTCTAGCTACAAGTATGACGAATATGATATTAAATTTACACTTGCACCTATATCTAACATAACATTTACCTCCTTTTTATTTTTTATCATCAATGATGATATTGACATTAAAAGTTTTAGAATTTTTGAGGATAACTTCAAAATTATATGTATTTGGGTCATGGACAAAATAAAATTTGTAGAAGAAAAAAATAGAAAATTTGTATTGGAATTATTTGAAACATATTTTTCTATGTTTAAATATTCATTGTAGTAAATAAAACACAATATATTCAAATAGGGACTCATGTAAAAATATGTTTTTTCTTCAACTCAATTATATTACAAAAGCCTATGCGACAGCAAGTAGAAAAATCATGTCGCAGCTTAGATTTTTTTAAATTAAAGAAAAATAAAAATAAAAATAATAAAAGGAAACAAAAATTAAAATAAATTAAGAAAATAAAAACAAACAACAAAAGAAAAGAAAAGACAAATAAAAAAAATAAAAACTACTAAAAATATTAAACAAAAAGACATAAAAAATAAAAATAAAAGAAACTAATAAAAGAAATGATAAACAATAAATAAGAGAAAAGAAATAAAAATATTTACATAAAAAGTTACTCAATAAAAGTTACGAAATAAAAATACTAAGAAAAAAGAAACTAAATTTAGTAAATTAATAAATAAAATTTTAAAAAAGAAAAGAAAATTAAATTAAAGTTAAAATGAAAATTTAAATTAGTGTAAAAAATAATAAAAATAAAATAATAAAAGAATTAAGTTAATAATTAATATGTAAGTCAACTAAAAAAGTAGTTAGAAAAAATTAAGATACGTATATATTTGTTTTTAAATGTTTTTCAATAAACTATCAAAGTAAATATAAATTTTAGATTTTTTTTATTAATCAATTAATAATGGTGACATAAATTTTATATTTTTTTTAATTTTCAAAACTTTTTGAAATATGTTTTTAAAAAATCAAGTAATAAATATGACATCTAGATTTTTGAATTAAATTTATTTTTTTGAAAAATCAAATAATAAATACGAAGAAATTTTTTTTAAAGATTTTTTTTTTGAATTGTTTTTAAAGTCAATTAATAAAGGTGAATTTAATTTAATTTTTATTTTGAATATTTATTTAAATAATTTTAGATCCCTTTATTGGTTTTTTAAAGTTTTGTTTTCAAATTTTTAAACAAAACAAAATAAAAATCACAATATTTACGATACAATTTTTTTTTAAAGATTTTGATAATAATAATTTAAAAATGTTATTCCTTCCAAAAAAATGGCATAGAAAACTTGATAATACAAAATTAGGCAAGTTTTGTTCTTGTTATGAGTTTCCTAAAAACGACGCCAAAAACTTGATGCACAAAATTGTTTCATACAAATTTTATATAATTTATAAAATATCTCATAAATGCACAAATCACTAATAAAAAGTAATAAGTATACTTTTAAAGTGAGGCTAAAGATGAATTATGTGATTTTTAAATTATTCAATAAATTCTTAAAAATAAAATTAAATAACCTAAAAAATTTATCACGATTATTTTGTGTTGAGTTTTTAAACTAATGACATAAAAATAAATATAGATTCAATAAATATTTAAACAATTAAATATTTATCATGCATAAAAAATTAAAAATATATATTAGTCACTTAATTATCCTTGTTTAATATTAAGTAGGATATTAGAGATGTAAATTAATATTATTGATTCTCTCTTTATTTAAAAATTGTATATTAATTAAGTCTATCATTTATTATTAATTAAAATCACTTAAGACAGTCTACAATTTAATTTTAATTAAATTATACTTCTTTTTAAGAGATAATGAACCATTTAATTGCTACCTTCGGTTGGGTATAACAATTTAAACACATATTAAAGTGTTTAAGTTATGTTTATAATTTAAGTATTTGAGACTAACTTTAAGATTTTAAAACTATTATGAATGATATTTTGTCAATATATCTTCAATAACAATTTTTACAAAAATATATGAAATAGAGTCTACTTTAACTATATAGTTGATATATACAAAAAGATTTAAGAGTACAACTTTAAATCAAATTCAGATAATTTAAATCTTAAATCTCACTCTCTTGTTTATTATGAAAAATAATTCGTCATATACTTTTCATTTATAAACTTTGGTTTAAATCTTGATAATGAAATAAAACTTAACTCATTTTATAAAAATGCTTAATCTACTTTAATATTTCACAAGTATAACAATGTTACTAATATCTGATACTATATATAGCCAAACATGCATAGTTTAATAAATGATTAAATGTTAAACATATTGCATGTAAATCAACATTTTAAAATATTTTGAAAATAATACATTTTAAATATGCCTCAATAGAATCCTTAGGATTGTTTCTGGAAAACCTTCAGATAAAATTGTTGTGTTGTTTATTGAATTGAAACTAAAAGCTATTAAATTAACTAAACATTTTCAACTCTCGAACAAGAAAAGAATTTAAACTATTAAAAGAAATAAAAAGACTAAAGAAAGCTAAGAAATCAGTTGCTAATAGAGTTGTGGGATTCTAGGTATACACAGTTGTATATGATGAGTGCTTAAAAAGCACTAAAAGTATTATGATTTAATATACTTTAATTAATTAAAAATATTTATATTTATACGATTTTATCATATTTTTATATAAATTTGTCTTTTTGGAATCAGAGATATTTTTATTGTTTTTCAAGTATTTTTACTTTAAAAAAAATTTAAAGACTCGAAGAATAATACTGGAGATAAATACATCACAACTATGTTGAGAAATAATGAGAAAAAGTAGAAAAAATGGACAAAATTGCCCAGTAGTTGCACGCATCACACCAAAGTTCCACGCGCAGTTGCTCGCATCACGCTGAAAGAACACCTGCAACCACGCCCATTCACACTACAATTTTGCACTTGCATCAGCACCCAGTCACACTGCAAATCTCGTGTGCATTAGCGGATTAGCGCATTTTCAACCTCGAATCCTACCCAGTCACGCGTGTCAGCACCCCAAACGCATGCCAACCTGTCCAATACGTGTATATCATCATTTTTTAAGATATTTTTCCAATGTTTTAGCCTTTTATTCACATATAAAAATCTTCTTTCCCACATTGTAAAAACACACTTTAAGGCACAATTTTCTCAATTGTTTCTCTCTCTAAATTTTTTTTTAGTTTTTAGTTTTAAAGATCCTTTCTTTTTGAGAAGAACTAGCCATGTCTTTATAGATTTTTAGTTTATGATTCAATAAACGGAAATGCAAATCCGTTTGGAGATTTTTCAGCAACAGAATTAGCATCAAAGTACTGTAAGGATTCTTTTAAGATATAATTATAATGGATTCTTTACAGTTATTTTTTATGTTTTATTCTTATATGTTATATTTAACTTATTTGTGATTAAATTTAACATGGCTGGCTATTTGTAAATATGATTAATAGTAACATTGTTATGCTTGTGAAATATTAAACAGGTAAAACATTTCTATAAAATAAATTGATTTTTTTATTCAAGATTTTATATTAAGGATGTTAGAGAGAAATATATTATTTTTCATTACAAACTTAAAATCTAATTTTCAGATTTTAAGGTTTAATTATCCAGTCTAATTTAGAGTAGTATTCTTTTATTTGTTGGTACAATCGTCCGATAGTTAGAGTAAAACTCTATTTCAAAAGTTTTATAAGAAATATTATTCGAAAATGTATTAACAACATATTTTCAGTAATGGTTTTAAAACATGAAAGTTAGTACTTAGATGAATAAAGTTTAAAATGTTTAACCCCACCAAAGGTGGCATTTAAATGATTTACTTTTAATCTCTTAGAAAAAAATAATTAATTTAATTAACCAAATTAATTATCGACCCCACTTATAGGTGTTAATTGATTTTTTTAATTAACAAAAAATATCTAACTCCACCAAACGTGGTATTCGTATAAAAAAGAGAGAATCAATAAATATCAATTTATATTTTTAGTAACCTAAATAATATGAGCAAGCATAATTAATTTAATTATTATATCCATAAATACTCTACTCTTATGAATAATAAAAATTTGCATAAATGTTTATTGAATCTATATCTATGTTTATTTTGTTTATTAGATTAGGAAACACAAAAACCAAAATATCGTGATATAATGTTTAGGATTTAATTTTATTTTTAAAAGTTTGAATAATAAATTAAAACCACATATATTTATTCCTTAGATCGACCTTGGGAGTATACTTGTCATTTTCTATAAAATGATTCGTACACTTACGAGAGTTTTACAAATATAAAACCAAAGTATTTGCAGGATCGGTATTGCTAATTTGATGCCGATTTTGCTCATCAGTACATGATTTTAAGCACGATCCACTCTATTCGCATCACCGCGCACAAAGTTTTCATACTATGGCCCATATTGATTTTGGACACATTCCTTTGGCCTTACATCATGGCTTACAATGTTTTTACGTTGCGACACACTTTTGAAAGTTTATAAGATATAGACCTAATTAACCTAGATGGGGTGAATAGGTTATTTTTAAGTTTTATCAATTTACAACTTAATAACCTAAACAAGGCGGCTAGGCATGCAATCACGTGTAAGAATAAAGTGCAGAAATAAAATAATAACACACGAAATTTTTAGGTGGAAACAACTTAGGCCACAACCATGACTTAAGAGGAAAACCACTTGTCCACCGAACCACCTAAGTTTCCACTATGAAAATCAAATGTTCAAGTACAAACTCGGTCTTATGCTACCCTCCCTAGGATACTGCCCTAATGTATTTTACTTACGAGCCCCTGCTCTATTTTCATAGTTTTTGAAGTTAGCATAAGCGGTTTCTAGACTAACGTTTCAATAAGTTTCTTGTTAATCAAATGCGTTTAAAAATCAATTGTAAAAAGGGTTAACACAAAAACACAAGTTCCGGTGTGTGTTCTAGAACAAATTTAATAATGAATAATCTTAACTAGATGATTCAAAAAATATGTCACTTAAATCAAATCAACTAGCAAATTCTACAGAAAAAAAAATTAGACATAAATTCAACAAAAATATCTTTTTTGAAATTTAATTATCAAATCAAATAATTATGATTATACATAAAATTATTTAATCTAAACATGTAAAAACATAATTAAGAAAAAACTATATAAAGATAAAAATATCAAATAAATTTACTAATAAATATATATAATATAATATCAATTTAACATTAAACTATTTAATTCCTTGTGATCCAATTAATAAAGATTTATTAATTAAAAAAATATTAAAATTACCAAAATTATATATTAACAATCTTTACAGAACGCCTTTATTCTTATAAATATATCAATTATCTGCCCATGCACTTGAGTTATTTTAATTGGGCGAGGGAAGTCAGCAACTATGAAGGAAACAGACAGCAACGGCAAGCGGCAGAGAATAGGACATTCAGTAACAGTCCGGCGGCAGAGAATAGGACATTCAGGTTAACTATATTTTAGGCTTAATTTTTTAAATCCATTAAAAACCTTAATCTTATAAAAAATCATTTTTTTTAAAACACAACTTAAAAATATTAAAACACATCTAAAAATATTTAATTAATAATTTCATAAATTGATTCAAGTTTAAATATATATTTTAGCATTAAAAATAATTTCAGATTTATGAACATGTGCTATTAAATCCATAAATGTAATCACATGTGTCGTAGTTATCAAAGATATACCTGAAATACAATTATCTAAAACTCGAGTTTTAGTTCGGTTTTTCTTGATAGACTTGATAGCAAGCCTAAAAACAAATTTACAGGTAAATATTTTGTCTACGAAAATAACCATCACTCATAATCCTTACAAATTTCAAATTGCATCACTTTAAAACCCTAATTTTCAAGTAATTTATTTTTCCAATTTTTAAACATATGTAATGTTTTACAAATGTTTTCTTTTAATCTTCTAAGTCGTAATAGAGTACTTCAAGTATAATTCTCCAAGTTGATTTATTTTAATACAAGAAATAAATAAAAAATAAAAATATACATGTGATTTTAAAAAATATAGATTTGCATAAAATAATAGTAAAATAAGTAAATATAAATTTATATAATCATTAAATATGCATAAAATTACGATATATTAAGTATTTTTTAGCACTTATTATATTATGATATGATATATTGATGGAAATAAAATATAACTACTTAAGACTAAAAGATATATGCTAATAATTTGGAACCAATTTTCTAATACTATTTGAATGTTTCATTAGATGTGCTACCAATAATCTGCATAAAAAATGGGCATGAGTAGATAAAGTGATAGAGACTTAAATTATTTGTAATATATGTTTACTATTAGCATATGCAATGAATAACACACATAAAATGAATCTCTTATATTAATTTTTCATTATATAAAATCACTTAGGCCATAACTATTTTGTGTAGCCCAAACTAAGATTCACCCATATAGGTGCAGCGATGTAGAAGGCTATATAAGCTGTGGCGATTTGAAAGCAGACTAGCATCTCAAACAAAACAAAATATTCACTGCTATATGACCTTGTATGTATTTTCAAATTTAGGCTTTAAGTTGATTACTCTCAGTCTAGTCTAACAAATTTTTTTATCAATAAACAAAATACCAATTTTATTATAGTTCACCGAGAAAGGCGTAGATCCAGACAAATTAAAAGCATCGTGGTTCAGCAAGAAACATCTAAAGATCAGAGTATAACCATAAAACCTACAACTCACAAAAAGTTACTAACATCACCATGGCCAAGAAAGCTGCTTTTAGCTAAAAGCTATAACGAATAACCTCCAATCATGTTGGATAACAACTAAAGGTGAACTTGGACCAAACACCTCATTTTTAAAAACAACAGCATTTTTATTTTTTCAAATGCGTCAAAACCCGATAACAACCTGTGCCAAAAAAATCCTCACCACCAACTGTAGATTGAGCCCACTTGAAGAATTGCATGTAAAAATCCATGAAAATGTTGTTACTAAATTGTTGGTAAGGAAAAGAAAGACATATTGCAATTAAGATAGTGTTAACATTACAACATCCAACCAACAAATGTGCAATAATTTCATAATAAGAACTAAAGAGAAGACATGACCCCACCTCGATAGAACATCTATGTTGAATAAGGGATTGTTTGACTATTATAGCATCATGAAGGCATTGTGATATAAAATTATGAACCTTAGGAGCCGCATGCCTTGATTATCCAAACCAGTTTCCAAAAAAAAGGTACTAGTACTAGCAAGACACACAAGCCCATGCACCACTGGGGTAGACAAAATACAATTAGCATCATTGTTTGCAAAAGTTTGACAAATCCTAATTTCATCCCATATTCCATGATTGGCATCTAAGAGATATCTCACCCAATTTAATCCTAGAACTCAAGGAGAATGTGGTGTGAAACCAAATAGCTTAGGAAACCAAGTATCCTCCCATATATTAATAGATCTACCATAATGAACCTCCCAATAATACACGTCGTGCCTTCATAAACCCCATCAAGCCCAAGAATAGGTACAATTGTTGAAAATCAACACTAACTCAAGAAATGAAGTAGTTGAAGAAAATTGTTGAAAATAACACCAACTTAATAAATGGAGTGGTTGAAGAAAGGTTTTTTTAAGACAAAATCTAGAAGGATGTAGAAAAGAAAAGTGTGTAGAATGTGATAATATTTGAGTAGTTAGAATTATTTCTTAACTTTATATTTGTGTGGTGTATATTACATGGTAAGGACTATAAATAGCCTACCTTGCATTTGGTTTAATCATCCCATCAAAACCAAATAAGTCTTTGTATTCTTAGTTTGAGTGTGAGTTGAGAGCTTTCTCTTTGAGTGTTTGTATTTCTCTTTAATTTGTGAGTTGTCTTTAAAAGACGTTATAGTGTCTTTTACTGTGAGTATAATACAAGTAGTTTGTTTACTTGTTTGGATCAAATATTAGTAAATTTAGAGTTGTGTATTCTAAATTTTACTCAATAATAACCCATTCCAACAGTGAGTAAGCTTCTTGTCTTAAATACCAACTTTTATAAATATGAGCTAGTAAAGAATTTAGATGTTTGAGAATATATCAACATTATTTTGTCACCATCCCTAATTTAAAAAACATATAAATATTTAAATCCCAAACTTCCATAATCATGAACCTCACATAATTTCTTCCAACTCAACCAATAAATTTTTAGAATCAGTTGAAGAACCCTAATATTTTTTTTGCATAATAGCCTCAATATCACTATACAAACCCAGAGGAAAAGAAAAAAAAATTGCATGACATAATTAGGCATAACACATGCACTAATTTCAAAAGGGCATCTTTTCTTGATAGCGACAATGACTAGCATGTCCAATTAATAGTTTCCTGATACACCCTATCCAAACTATAATTAACTACCTTATTTCTTATCCATATAAATCCGGAGACCCATATATACTTCAAACCTCAAATTGCACCTAATTCCCAAACATCATTGAATTTACTCCTTATTATGAGTGTCGTTGTTAGGAGGATTATAAAAGAAAATGCTTGAATTTTGGCAATTGATTGTCGGGCTAGAAACCAATTTGTATTCCCTAAGAACTTCTTTAAAGCATTCATGTCACTAGTAGCACTTTTATAGAAAATGAAAGAGCTATCCGTAATGAAAATGATGAATATTGACCCAAAACAATATGTTACGAGCAAAAACGCTTGAGCTACTTGGTGTAGCACCTATGGTGCGCAAGCATGCAGAAGAAGGTACCAACAGTACAAGGAGTCACGCAACACTCGTGGGAATAGGTGGGCACAGAGTCACGAGCAAAGGAGGGGAACCCTAACGGAAAGGAACGTTGGCTTGGAGTATGAGCAAGGGGACTATTGATTCTGTTAGATAAGTATCAGAGTCAATTAGCCTCGTGTAAACCTATAAATATGGCTAAAGTATTTTGGGAAAAGATATCAGAAAATATATGAAATTAGCTTCTCTTACCTCTGTCTTCCTCTTCTTCCCTATCTTCTGAAAATTACCCTAACAATGGTATCAGAGTCGGTTCCAGCCTTGGACAACCACTCCGACTCCGAATTCTTCAACGAGTTATCTGAGATCTTAGCATGACATGAGTCCAAATTCTAGCGAGTGATCGCTGCTATACAGTTAGTTTTGATCGAGCTACGAGCACCTCGCACTGCTCATAGCTCACCACCGGTAACCTTTCTTGGCAATCAGAGGAGTAGATCGCTTGGGACCTTCGAGAACCCTAAGAATACAATCATTGATTCATTCACCTCTAGTACCGGTTCGGAGAGAGCTCTAAAAAATCCCCAAACTGGAGAGAACTCATTGCTTCTTGGGTTTAACAGAGAAGCAACGAAGGACATCAAGCTTAAGCTTTGTCAATCATCTGCGCTTGGGCTTTCAGAAGTAGCCCATGAGCCATCCCAAAGAGTCAGCCTATCTCATAAGGGTTGTCTCTCTCCATCAGTTGAAATGCCTCACATTGGGTTGGATCTGACCCATCACCTGGCCCTATAATCCCTACCCACGAAAATACTAGCTATCTCTCGTCTACACCTTCTCTTCGTCTAGAAATTCTCTGAAAATAATCAGAACCATGGATCAATCAACCACTCGAGAGACTCGTAAACAAGGAAGAGAAATATTATGTCGTTATTTTGTTAAGAGAGTTGTTGTAGACCATCGCTGTGCGAGATCCAAGCCTCTTCATGCTAATGAAGGTTCAATTACAGAACCCTGAGACAATCACAAGAGGGTGCTTCATCGGGCTAATCAAGTCTACGAATGCACTCCTCTACCAATCTCTAATAACTATATGGGTATTCTCCTGAAAGGGGTTTCCTCAGCTACTCGGAAAACAACGACGAATCTTCGAAATGAGAGGCTAGATATTTGAACTCATGGCAGTAATATAAGAATTGAGTATGAGTCCTATTCTATTCTTGAAATCAGTAAATTGGAAAAATGGGATAAGAAGTGGGGAGGTACAACTTACGCGCGCAAGGTGTTTGAAGAAATAGTGAAAAATGAGCACGTTTCTTGTAACCCATGGATGGTAATTTTGTGTCAGTTAGAGGAATGGAAAATTGCCTTACAAGGGTTCCATTCCATGCTATCTAAGAATGTGGAACCTAATAGCACTACCAATCAGTCTCACTTTCTTATGAATACCAAGGCAAATTCATGGGCAGAAAAGCACTTGAAGGGGGCCAAACAATCTTACTTTCTTATGAATACCAAGGCAAATTCATGGGGGGAAAAGCACTTGAAGGGGACTCTTTTAAGTACTATAGATTCTCTAGAAGAAGAACACCCCGCCTTAATTTTTCATCTCCTTCAAACTTGTTTTAGCTTTGCCATAGATTTTCTCTCAACCCAGACAGGTCACTCTACCTCAGTTAAAAAGGTGCCCCTATAGATCGTTGAGAAAGTCACTCTAAAGATCTTTAGCTTAGCTAGAAATCTAGAATCGATGGTTGAGAGAATTCAGGTACATAAATCAAAACTGCTATAGGCTACACAGGTTGCCAACCAAGCTGCAGTTAAACCTTATGAGATTCATGCAGAAGCTAAAACAATGGAACAATGTGATGGAAATTTTTTTGAAGCAGTTTGATTATGGCAATTGTTCTAATGCCAGTTTATAATATCCCACGACACAGGCATGCCTAATTACCAATAGTGTGACATCGATTACTTTCTTAACCCTACCTATGTGCTCCCAAGCCCCAACAGAGGAAGGTCTTGCTGATAATTCCATTCAACTTGGCAAGAAAATGATGAAAATAATTGGAGAAGGGTTTATTACAACTATAAGTCATTTGGGCCTTGAGAAGGCTATTCCTAAGAAGGTTCTTGATCAGATGTATATAAAAGGACTAACTAGAGAAAATAGTACCAACCATCTTCAAGGGAATCCACTCTATTTGAAGAAGATCAGTGGTGAAAAAACTCAACCAACTAGTAGGGTAGCTATAATTGTCTCTGTTAGTGAACTCAAGACAATGGATGAGGGAATGCTTGAGAAGGGAATCCTTTTTAATTGGTCACTTCAGAACCATTTTAAGAACCTGTTGCCAACTGGTTTTCTTGAGGAGGCAAGGTATCAAGAAAAGGGACAAAGAATTTCTATAGCTAGAGTAGTGTTGAGAAACCTAAGGATGCCCATCCTAGAGGGCACTTCTAGTGCACTTGACTTAGAATATGAACTCATCATTCCATAAGCTCTATGCAAGATAATGATAGATCGAACAATACTTATTGCTACTCACTGTCTATCAACCATTCAAGATATGAATACAATCATTGTCTGAATCAATAGTGAAGTTATGGGTGGTGGCACACATCTAACTTTGATATTCAAGAAAAGAGAATATTCAAATCTTGAGAGCCTTCAAGTGTCTAAATATGTTGGGGTTTCTATCTCATTGTGTTACTCTCATACTTCAAGGCATCCCAACTTTTGTGAAGTTGATGGCATAGTTGATTAATTGATGAAGCAAGATGGCCCTGTATGTGCAGAAATAAAGACAATAGAAGATGGTAGTGGTCTTATCACAGACAAGAAGATTGTGGTGGTAGGATTATTACCTAAATTGTCTGGGGAAGAATTTGACAACTATTCAGCTTTAGTTAAGAAGTTGCGCTTTGAGTATGAGTTCGGTCATACCTTGGATGCCAAGCTACTTCCACGTGACGAATCATTAGTCTTTGGACCTGTAATTAGGTTGTTCAAGCCATTTGATGAACTTTTTTGTTGACTTTAAGGATTTTCACATTGATGCTATGGAGAAATTTCTTAAAGAAGCTAGTGTGCCAATTGTGACCATGTTTAATAATAACTCGGGAAATCATCCAATTGTTGTAGAATTCTTTAATAGTGCAAATGCACAGGAAATGTTTTTTCTCAACTTCAGCATGAGTTTTCTGAAGCTTTTAGATCAAAATACCGTGAAGTTGTTGAGAAAATTAGGGCAGAGGACATAAGCTTTCTATTAGGAGATATTGAAGCAATTCAAGGAGCCTTCCAATACTTTGGGCTTAAAGAGGATCAAGTTCCTCTGATCATCATTTAGACTAATGATGGACATAAATATTTGAAACCAAATCTAGAGCCAGATTATGTTGCACCTTGGGTCAAGGATTTCAAGGATGGAAAGGCATGACCATATAAGAAGTATGAACCTATCCCACACTACCAAGAAAAGCTTAAGTTAATTACAGTGCCTTCTGTAGATGAATAGCCCTCTACAACACTTGGGTCAATAGGGGAAATTTTAACAGGAGTAGAAACTCTATTTTTCTCTCTTGAAGAAGACTACCATATTGCGTACTCAAAATATTATCCCTTGGCACCAGAGGCGATCAAAAAAATATGTACCGTCACTGTTTTTGGTGCAGAAGACAGATGCTCCATTCAAATTTCCTCTCAACTAGACAAACCAAAAGGGAATGCATTCATAAACGACGTACTTATTTTTGTCATATTCCAACTTTATCCTTGAGGACAAGGATTCTTAAAGAGGGATGGAATGTTACGAGAAAAAATGCTCGAGCTACATGGCGCAACACCTATGGCACGCAAGCACACGGAAGAAGGTACCAACAATACAAGGAGTCGCATAACACTCTTGGGAATAGGTGGGCACAGAGTCACAAGCATTGGAGGGGATGCTTAATAGAAAGGAACGCTATCTTGGAGTATGAGTAGGGGGACCATTGATTCTGTTAGATAAATGTTAGAATTAGTTAGCCTCGTGTAAACTTATAAATATGGCTAAAGTATTTAGGGAAAAGATATCAAAAAATATATGAAATCAACTTCTCTTACCTCTGTCTTCTTCTTCTTCTTCCCTATCTTTTGAAAATTACCCTAACACAATATTAAGCCCAAAACACATATATATTAAACCCTTTCCCTTACTCTTTTATATTATATATATATATGTTTGTTCCTCTAAGAGCATCATGCAACAGAGAAGAAGAGTTCTGCCGCATGTTGCCTCGCTGCTTCTTTCATCAGCTTCGTGCCACTACCACTGCTAATTTATCTTACATCTCATTTATATGGCAATGTTTGATTAAATAGTAAGTTTGTTAATTTATCTTGCTATATATTACCAGTAATTTTAGAAGGAGATTTTTTGGTAGAGTATTTTGGTTTTGGTATAATTTTGTGAATCACTAAAGATTAGTGTTTGTATCTCTACTTGATTATTAGTGGATTTTCCTCAATATGCTATCGTTAGTGGAGTAGACTTTTCACATTGAAAGGTTGAACCACTTAAATCATTGTGTACCATTTATTTTCTCACTACTTATTATTTTTCTATTATCCATAATTATATATTTATGCAACCAAAATTGGACCCAAACTTTGCTTCCGCAAGTGCTAATTTATAACAAATTGGTATCAGAGCATTGAGTTATTCTGTTATTTGTTGGAACTAATCAAGTTTTCTCTTTTGGATTTATTTTGAGCTTCTAGTTATCTGATTGGTTTTATATTTACTAGGTTTTGCTTCTGTTTATTTAATATTGGGTTTTCTGTCATTATGGTAAAATACAAAATTGAGAAATTTAATGGTAGGAATGATTTTAGTCTATAGTGAATGAAGATGCGGGCCGTATTAGTTAAAGAGGGCTCGTTAAGACACTTGAAGACAAGGATGAATTGCCAAAAAAATTAACTGATGAAGAAAAAGATGCATTGATGAAAAATGCTCTCAGTTCAATTCAGTTATCCTTGTCTGATGAGGTACTGCACGAGGTTGGTGATAAGAAATCTCACATTGGGTTATGGCTTAAATTGGAGAATTTGTATATGACCAAGTCTTTGACAAGTCGGTTATATTTGAAGCAGCGTTTGTATACATTCAAAATGTTAGAAAGTACACCTTTATAGGATCACCTTGATGAATTTACTAAAATTATTCGTGATCTAAAAAATGGTGGTGTTAAAATTGATGATGAGGATCAGGCCTTAGTTCTATTACGTTCTTTACCTCATTCATTTGAATATTTTTGTTGATACCATGTTATAAGGGCATGATGCTATTTCTTTGGAAGATGTCAAAGTAGCATTGAATTCTAGAGAGTTGAAGAAAAAGGCGTCTAGAAGAAACAATGATAATAACAGTGGTTTATTTGTCAGAGGTAGAAATCAAGAAAAAAACATAAGAAATAATAGAGGCAAGTCTAGATCCAAATCTAGAAAAATAAAAGACAAATGCAATTATTTTCGTCAGGAAGGGCATTGGAAAGTAAATTGTTCGAAACTCAAAGATAAAGGAAAATCTGCCAGAACATCTTCTGGTACTAATGATGTTGCTGGTGTTGCAAATAGTTCTAGTTTCAATGGTGAAAATATTCTATCAGTATCTATTGGCTCTCCTAGATATGTTTGAATTCTTGATTCGGGTTGCACTTACCATATGTGCCCCAGTAGTGTTTGGTTTGCTTCTTATCAATCTATTGATAGAGGTGTTGTCTTGATGGGAAACAATATGTCCTGCACGGTTGTTGGTATTGGTACTGTTGAAATTAAGATGCATGATGGTATTGTTAGGACTTTGAAAGATGTTCACCATGTTCTAGATTTGAAAAACAACTTGATATCTTTGGGTACTCTTGATTAAGAAGGCTATAAGTATGTAGCTAAAGTTGAAATATTAAAGGGAAATTGTCGCGTGGTCTCTATATGCTTCAGGGTAGCACTGTTATTGGCAGTTTTTCAGTTTCGTCCTCATTAGATCAAGATTCAGATACTACTCGATTATGGCATATGTAGCCAGGGCATATGAGTGAGGCAAGGATGTATATTTTGAGCAAGCGGGATTTACTTCGTGGTCAAAAAACTAGGAAGCTTGATTTTTGTGAGCACTATGTCTATGGAAAGCATCGCAAGGTCAAGTTTAGTACAACCATCCATAAAATGAAAAGTACTATTGATTATATTCATTCATATCTTTGGGGTCCTTCTTGTGTTGTGTCTAAGGGTGGTGCCCGATATATGTTGACTATTATTGATGACTTCTCCCATCATGTTTGGGTGTATTTTTTAAAGAACAAGATTGATGCATTCTCAAATTTTTTAAAATTCGAGGCTTGCATGTATAGAAAAATGGTTTGGAATTTTGTGAAAGTCAGTTTAATGAGTTATGTGAAAGAAATGACATAGTGAGACACCATACTATGAATAATACACTATAGCAAAATGGAGTAGTAGAACATATGAATAGAACTATCTTAGAAAGAGCTTGTTGTATGCTCTTTCAAGCTGTCTTGGATAAATCCTTTTGGGCTAAAGCTTGTAACCATGCCTGCTATTTGGTGAATCGATCTCCATCAACTGCAATTGAGTTAAAGATTCCATTTGAGGTATTCTATGGTACTCTTGCTAATTATTCTGATTTGAAATTTTTTGGTTATCCTGCTTATGCTTATGTGAATGATGGTAAACTTGAGCCTAGGGCATTGAAATGCATATTTTTGGGGTATTCTTCTAGGGTGAAGGGTTATAGATTATGGTGTGTTGGACCTAAGTCACCTAAATTTTTGATTAGTAGAGATGTTAATTTTGATGAGTTTTCCATGTTAGAAAAGAAAAAAAAGTCTATTGTTACAGGTAAAGACCACGGTGTTAGTGAGTAGGTAGAGCTTGAGAGTAGAGCTCCTATTTAAGTGCAAGAGGGAACTTCAGATCAACCATTTATGGATAATATAAATGATTCAGTTCATGATGTAGTAGAAGAGCAACGTGAGAAACCATATAGTATCGCTAAAGGTAAAGGAATAAGAGAGATTTGATGCCCTCAAAAGTACATAGATGTAGACTTAGTTTATTTTGCATTGTTTATGGTAGAGTCTATTGAGGTACATGAACCTTCTAGTTATCATGAAACTATCACTTATGATGAGTCTATTTAGTGGCTGGTTGCTATGAATGAAGAGATTGAATCACTTCATAAGAATCATGCTTAGGAATTGGTGAAACCACCTAAGGGCCAGAAGATTGTTGGAAACAAATGGATCATCAAGAAAAAGGAAGGAGTACCTGAGGTTGAAGTAGCTAGGTTCAAGGCATGTTTTGTTACAAAGGGTTATTGTAAGAAGAAAGGTATTGACTTCAATGAAGTATTATCAAATGTTGTGAAACATAGCTCTATTGTGTGTTGCTTGCTATGGTTGCATTGTTTGAAATGGAATTAGAACAGCTTGATGTCAAGACAACCTTCTTACATGGTGAGCTTGAGAAACAAATATATATGCATCAACCATAGGTGTTTATTGTTCCAGGCAAGGAAGATCATGTTTGTTTATTGAAAAAGTCTTTACACGGGTTGAAGCAATCCCCTAGGCAGTGGTATAAGCGGTTTGATTATTTTATGATTGATCATGGTTACTATAGAAGTGCTTATGATAGTTGTGTTTATCATAAAAGATTTTGTGATGGTTTATTTGTCTATTTGTTGCTTTAGGTTGATGACATGCTTATTGCTTCTAAGAATAAGTCTGAGATTCAGAAAATAAAGTCTCAACTTAATGGTGAGTTTGAGATGAAAGATTTGGGTGCAATGAAGAAAATTTTAAGCATGGAAATTTATAGGGATAGACAAGCGAGCAAGCTTTATTTGACTTAGAAAATTTATATTGAAAAAGTTCTTGAATGCTTTGGTGTGAAAGAGTCTAAATCTGTAAAAACGTCGTTAGCTGTGCATTTCAAGTTTTCTTTGGATTTGTCACCACATTCAGAAGAAGAAAAGTAGTACATGTCCCAGATTCCATATGCTAGTGCCATTGGTAGTTTGATGTACGCTATAGTTTGTACTCGTCCTAACATTTCACATGTAGTTAGTATTGTTAGTAGATATATGGGTAGTCTTGGCAAGCAATGAAATGGATACTTTATTATTTGAGAGGCACATCTAATTTTGGTTTGGTATATGATGGAAGTTCTAATACTAGTTACAACATTATTAGTTATGTGGATTTCGATTATGCTAGTGATTTGGATAGAAGATCTTTGACAGGTTATGTCTTCACTCTTTCTCATTATGCCATTAGTTGGAAGGCTACTTTATAGTCTATAGTTTCTTTGTCTACCATAGAGGCAGAATATATGGTAGTAGCAAAAGTAGTGAAAGAAGCTGTTTGGCTTAAAGGTTTGGTTTGTGATTTGGGTTTATAGCAGGATACTTCTATTGTATTTTATGATAGTCAAAGTGCAATACACTATAGAGAATCCAACTGATATGTTAACCAAATCAGTTCCATTTAACAAGTTCAAGCATTGTTTGGACTTGATTGGTGTTTGCAAAAGATAATCATCCTTCGGGGCTTTAACCAACGATTATTTGATAATCCAAGGAATTTCGTATTTAAAGAACTTGTCTTCCGTTAGTTTTGTGTCGCCGTTGTCGCTAATTTATCTTCCATCTCATTTATATGGTAATATTTGATTAAATAACAAGTTTTTTAATTTATCTTGATGTATATTACCAGTAATTTTAGAGGGAGATATTTTCTGGTGAAGTATTTGGTTTTTGGTATAATTTTGTGAATCTCTAAAGATTAGTGTTTGTATCTTCATTTGAATATTAGTGGATTTTCCTTGATGTCCGATCATCAGTGGAGTAGATTTTTCACATTGAAAAGTTGAACCACTTAAATCATTGTGTGCCATTTATTTTCTCACTACTTATTATTTTGTTGTTATCCATAATTATATACTTGTGTAACCAAAATTGAACTCGAACTTCGCTTCCACAAGTACTAATTTATAACAGAAAAGATAGGATATTAGAGGAATTTTTCTACGTACTTTTAGCCCAATAATTCTACCAGCATTTTCTTCCATTTTGCAAGAGATAAGAGAGACTCTCCACACATATAAGGAACAAAAAAAGGTAACATATAAGGAACAAAAAAGGCAATAACTTGTCACCCTATCACAAACCTTTTTTTGGTCTTAAAAAATCCCATTAGCTCCCCGTTTATCACACATGAATAAGAAATGGTTGAGACATAAGTCATTATGCAATAAATTCACTTATCAAAAAACCCAAATTGGTGCATCATTACTTCCAAGAAACATATTTCTGTCTATCATAAAATTTGTTCCAGTTTCAAAGCCATGTTATTATGCCCTGAAAATAGGGATTCAAGAATTTTGAGAAAAGAATTATATTAAAAGAAAATTTCTTAAATAATCATTAAAAAAAATAAAAAATTAGTTTTTTATAAACAATTTATGTACCTTAAAAGATTTTATATTTAAAAGGCAGAATTCAATATAATTTCATAAACTTAAGTCTAAAACATTTATAAAACCAAATTAAAATTCATTAAATCAGAGTGGTCTTAGCCTGTTAAATTTAAATTACAATAGCCAATAAATAAATAAGATTTTAGGTCAAATCTTTTAACATCTAAGACCTCTCATGTCTTAACCTTAACTATCTCTAATAATGTAGCTAAAAGATGAGGGAAGAGTAAGGGTGAGTGATGCTTATTTTCACAAGTGTACGAATCGTTCAAGTAATAAAGTGTACAAAAGTACGGATGTCGAACCCACAAGGAATGACGTTACTAAGTACCGAAATTTACTAACCCTAATTTTATTTGAAAACTGAATTGTTGAAATTGTTTAAAAAGAAAATTAACATAAAACTAAACGCAAATAGCAAAATTAAATGTTGTTCACTAATGATTAAAAACGCTAAGGCATTTGATTTCGCTAAATCAACTCAATCCGATTTCAAGTCATGTTATGTGAGAATCAAAGCTAAAAGTGATGGTTGAAAAACCCAAACTTATCTAATACTCTTTCTCAAGTTATATTAGAATTACTTATCTATGAAAACCGACTATATTTCTATGAAGATTTAATCACAAATAAGCATATTACGATTTATGGAATTTCTGGAATAACCACATACATCATGCATTAGGTGTCAAACTCGCATTCAACATACGGTATTTATCACAAGAAGGCATTCATTACACATCTCCTCTCGGTCTCAATATAATGCAACAAATCATCTAAATCTTGATCGTAAATTTAAAAGCATTAAGCATGGAAATAAATACTGACTTGAAAACAATGAATTCATATAACCATAACAAAAGAAATCGATTTCCTTGATCTAACTACATCATAGCCTTAGCAAAAACGAATTAGTTCATAACGGAAATAAGAACAACCATTATTTCAATTGAATCCATGAATAACAAATATGAATAAACTGCAGAAAATAAAAACTAAGGAGAAGAGATGAAAAAAACTCTAGAAGATGAAGGCTTGGTAGCAACAATGGTGAAGATCCTTCAAGTTTCTCCAAAATTTCCTTTCTTCTCCAAAAATGCCTTTGAACTCGTCACGTCCCTCCTTCTCCATCATAATGTATATATAGATCTAGGGTTTTGGAGGGCAATTTTGGAACAAAATAGCATAAAAATGTGTTTTCGAACGACACTCGCCGGCGGCGAGATTTCTGGAAAACTTACGATTTCGGTTCCGCTAAATCTCGCCGGCGGCGGGATTATTGTGGCCGGCAGCGAGATGTACTTGGTCGGCGGCGAGTTTTATTTGGCCGGCGGCGAGATTGCTTTGCCAAAATCCGTGCTCCCTGCATGATTTTCAACATTTTCTCAGTAAGCTTTTCGCCGGCGGCGGGAATATTCTCGCCGACGGCGAACTTCCAAATTTTGAAATTTTGTTTTCTTTTTATTTGCACTCAATCCCGGTCATTGAAATTTGTCCCAAACTTCTCCATAATTATGATTTTACCTGCAATTGCACTTTAAACACGAAATACCTGTGAAATGACATTTGTGGATTAAATAATAAAATAAAACGCAATTTTCACACAAATATCAACCTTTAAATCATAACAAAAATGCAATAATTTGACTCCTATCAACAACCCCCAACCAGCTTCTTGCTAGTCTCTAGCAAGAAAAGCGATATATGAATAATTTCAAAAGAGACATTAAAAGAAAAATTCAAAGAAAATTTATTCTATTTACAACATTACATTAAGCGTATGTAATAAGCCTTTAAACCCCTAGGCGGCCCTAGTAGGACGAGTTGTAGTCTCGTGAGGGCTTCCAGTGATGACACCCACAAACATCTTACCTATAACTATCCTAACTTAAAACAATAAAATCACATAACAAATAATTTGCACAAATGTCTCAAAAATTGTAAATAACACCCAACATATAGAATAATTAAATGTCACCTAAGCTTTAAGAAATCTCAAATGCCAATTTCACTTTTATTATTGACTCTTAAACATCCATCAAACCACAAACCAATAGCCATACTTCCTGGATAATATTATGCATAACATCCACAAACAAAAAGGTGAAATCTCGAACTCTATAGGCTCACTTTTCAAACCTCTCTCCACTAATAAAGGAAAATACACCACTTTGGATCAATAGGACTTTATGAGGCTTGTAATGTTAGGCTTAGGTATTTGGTTAAGAAAGAACGGGAAGTGTCAAAATACAAATAAGGGCACTTATTAGATTAAACACAACCAATTAAGTAAAAGAATAACACCATTTAACCCAAATTGTTTCTTCCGATCATAACCCATTTTTCCACTGATAAACAAAGTTCTTCCTCAATCTTTCACCTTAGTACATCCATCACTAACACTCTTTTATTTACTAGAATGTGAAGGCTTTCTTCTTCTTCTTTTTCTTCTTCTTTTTCTTCTTTTTTTCTTTTCTCTTTTTTTTTCTTTTTTTTTCTCTTTTTGTTTTTACTCAATTGCTCTTTGAAAAGCCAACTACTTTCTTCCAATATATATGAATTTTTTTTTCATCACCCTTACTCTAATTGTTCTTGAAAGGACATAACCCCCAACCAATTTCTTCCAATATATGTGGAAGATTTCTCCAATTGCTCTTGCAAAGTTTGTGTTCAAAATTAAGTGCTCTTAACAAATAAGGTAGGAATTATATATATATATATATATATATTTTTGGCTCAATAAAAGGTAGGTTATAGAAGGCAAAAAGAAAGAAAAGTAAGGCTAACAATACATTTAAATAGGCTCAAAGAGGTAACTAGTGATATAAAGATAACCAGGTAGGCTTAAAATGGCACAATCGATCCAAAAATGGCCTACATCATATCCTACATAGTGCAATTCCAAATTATTTCGCCTCAAGAGGTTTTCAAATGAGTTCTAGAGTTTGTTAAAATCACAAAAATGTCCATGCAAAATTCACACATAAGACTTCTCTAAGCATTTAGACTAATCAACCAAATCATACCACATACCAAAAGAGTCACCAACTAGGTAAAATCAACATTTGAAATTCTCTTTAAACCAAAGCAAAATTTAATGTCTTCTAACAGCTACTTGTTATCACAATCACATTATTATCATCAACGTGCAAATTAAAACCAGTAAAATGCAAATAAAATAAAAATAATAATAATAATAATAATAATAATAATAAAATAAGACAATAAAGAAATAAAATAAAATAAAAAAAATTAAATCAAAATGCAGAAAAATAAATGGAAAAACAAAATTAAACACAACTAAACACACAAACAAAACTACTAAAAATGAAGGGGAGAAAAGATTTACCATTTACCGCACTTTAACCAAAACCTTACATTGTCCTCAATGTAAGAAAGGGAAGAGAGATCTCCTTTCCGCCGGCGGTGAAATTGCCCTCGCCGGTGGTGAACGTAAGAAATATTTTTTTTAGATGGGATGGCATTGGGTTTAGCTCAATCTTGTTGGCTCCATTCTTTACCACTGAGGTTGGAGTTTCATTTGTTCCCAACTCCTTAAATGTTCCATCACTGCATAAATATTCATTAGGTCCTGCCAGAATCCGTAACATTGTCTCATCCCTCATCTTCCTCCTCAATTGTTGCAAATTTCACAAGGCCAGCTTCTAGTGGTAGCAATGGAGTTATCTCCTCAAAAGTTTCCGAGATTAACCCGTCAAGAGTGTTAATTTGAAAACAAGAATGTACATCACTTGGAGATTTTATTTCTTCAAAAACATCAAAAGTTACTTGTTCATCTTGCACCCGTAGAATGAGCTTTCCTTGTCAACATCAATCAATGTTCTTCCAAATTGCAAGGAACGGTCTCCCCAATATCAACGGTATCTCTCTATCTTCCTCCATGTCAAGCACCACGAAATCTACAGGGAAAATAAACTTGCCGACTTTAATTAAAACATCCTCAATTACCCCTAGAGGATATTTCACCGATCGATCCGCTAATTGTAAAGATATTGAAGTGGGCTTCACTTCTCCCGTGCCTAGTTTCCGAAAACGTAAAGTGGCATCAAATTAATGCTTGCTCCTAAATCACATAGGACTTTATCAAAATTGCAACTTCCTATAGTACAAGGTATAGTAAAACTCCACGGGTCTTTCAATTTACGTGGCGCTTTCTTTGAAGAATCGCATCGCACTCTCATTTAGCATGACAGTTTCATTATCTCCCAACCTCCTCTTCTTTAATAGGATTTCCTTCATGAATTTTGCATATTTGGGCATTTGTTCCAACATCTCTGCAAAAGGAATGTTAATATGCAATTTCTTAAAAATATCCAGAAATTTATCAAATTGATTATCAAGTTTTTTCTTATTCAATCTTTGAGGATATGGGATAGGAGGCTCGTATTTTGCACATGGGGAAGGTTGAATATCTTGGGATCTTGATGGCTTTTCTTTAGATTCTTCCATCTTTTTCTCCGATTTCTTCTGATTCTCAAGTTCTTTTCCACTTCTTAATGTGATAGCCTTTACATGCTCTGTGGGATTTATTGTGTCACTAGGCAGCGATCCTTGAGACCTTTCTGCAATCTGCTTTGAAAGGTGCCCTAGTTGGTTTTGGATGTCCCTGTTGATTGCCTCTTGATTTCTGAAATTTGCTCTTGTCTCCTCAATGAACTTTCCTAAAATTTCTTCCAAATTTGTTTGTTTTTTCTCTTGGGGTTGGTAGGAAGATGATGACGGTTTGAATCCCCCTTGGTTATTTCCCCATGACAAATTTGGATGATTTCTCCAACCTGGATTGTAGGTGTTCGAGTATGGGTTATGTTGAGGTTTTTGGAAATTTGAAACATAATTTGCTTGCTCAGTATTTGGTGAAGCAAATGGATTTCCAACTTGGCACTCGATGCTAGCATGATTTCCACCACATAAATCACATTGTGTAGTTGGTTTGGATTCAAATTTGGAGGACAAAGAATCCATCTTTCTTGAAAGAACAACAACTTGAGCCGACAAAGCATTCACTGAATCAATTTCATGCACTACTGCTGGTCTTTTTGCAATTACCCACTCTGAATGCCACTAATTGTTGTTTTCTGCCATAACTTCTAACAACTCATGAGCATCCTCCGGTGTTTTTCCCATTAAAGATCCTCCAACTGCAGCATCAATCATTGCACGATAGTTTGAAACCAACCCATTATAAAATGTAGAGACTTGTAGCCAAATTGGTATAGCATGATGTGGGAATTTTCTCAACATTTCTTTGAATCTTTCCCAAGCTTCATAATATGATTCTTGGTCATATTGTGTAAAGGATGTGATTTCATTCTTAATTTTGCTGTCGTAGCAGGAGGAAAGAACTTGGATAAGAATTTCTGAACCAATTCATTCCATGTTGTAATTGATCCTGGTGGTAATGAGTTTAGCCACTCCTTGGCTTTATCCCGAAGTGAAAAAGGAAAAACCCTCAATCTTACAGCATCTTCGGACACACCATTTATCTTATAAAGATCACACACCTCCAGAAAGTAAGCAATATGTGCATTTGGATCATCCTTTGACATTCCCCCAAACTGATTTGATTGAACCATTTGGATAAAGGATGGTTTTATCTCAAATTTATTGGCTTGAATAGTTGGCCTCCTTATACCCGAAATAGTTCCAGCAACATTAGGCGCAGCATAATCTCTCAAAGCTCTACGATTTCCACCTCCCTCAACAAATGGTGGATCCATGGTTGATTGTCTATTAGGAGCTGAGGTTGAACGTCTTCTCTCTCGGTTTAGACGCCTATATGTTCTATCAATCTCCGGATCAAATGGAAGAAGGTTAAGGCTTCTTGTACGTCTCATACAAAAATCCTACAACCAAAAAATCAACTAACACAAAACAACACAAAGTTACTTTTTTTTTGATAAATAAAATAAAACAGCAAAATAAACAAAATTAAAAATGAAAGAAAGATAAAGCAAATTAACTTCAAATTAAAACTAAGATTAGGTAGTATCGATATTAATAAAATAAAACCATTCCCTGGCAACGGCGCCAAAAACTTGATGCTTATTTTCGCAAGTGTACAAATCGTTCAAGTAATAAAGTGTACAAAAGTACGGATGTCGAACCCACAAGGAATGGCGTTACTAAGTACCGAAATTTACTAACCCTAATTTTATTTGAAAACTGAATTGTTGAAATTGTTTAAAAAGAAAATTAACATAAAACTAAACGCAAATAGCAAAATTAAATGTTGTTCACTAATGATTAAAAACGCTAAGGCATTTGATTTCGCTAAATCAACTCAATCCGATTTCAAGTCATGTTATGTGAGAATCAAAGCTAAAAGTGATGGTTGAAAAACCCAAACTTATCTAATACTCTTTCTCAAGTTATATTAGAATTACTTATCTATGAAAACCGACTATATTTCTATGAAGATTTAATCACAAATAAGCACATTACGATTTATGGAATTTCTGGAATAACCACATACATCATGCATTAGGTGTCAAACTCGCATTCAACATACGGTATTTATCACAAGAAGGCATTCATTACACATCTCCTCTCGGTCTCAATATAATGCAACAAATCATCTAAATCTTGATCAGAAATTTAAAAGCATTAAGCATGGAAATAAATACTCGACTTGAAAACAATGAATTCATATAACCATAACAAAAGAAATCAGATTTCCTTGATCTAACTACATCATAGCCTTAGCAAAAACGAATTAGTTCATAACGGAAATAAGAACAACCATTATTTCAATTGAATCCATGAATAACAAATATGAATAAACTGCAGAAAATAAAAACTAAGGAGAAGAGATGAAAAAACTCTAGAAGATGAAGGCTTGGTAGCAACAATGGTGAAGATCCTTCAAGTTTCTCCAAAATTTCCTTCTCGTCTCCAAAAATTCCTTTGAACTCTGCTTTCTGCCATCCCCTCCTTCTCCATCATAATGTATATATAAATCTAGGGTTTTGGAGGGCAATTTTGGAACAAAATAGCATAAAAATGTGTTTTCGAACGAAACTCGCCGGTGGCGAGATTTTTGGAAAACTTACGATTTCGGTTCCGCTAAATCTCGCCGGCGGCGGGATTATTGTGGCCGGTGGCGAGATGTACTTGGCCGGTGGCGAGATTTATTTGGCCGGCAGCGAGATTGCTTTGCCAAAATCCGTGCTCCCTGTATGATTTTCAACATTTTCTGAGTAAGCTTTTCGCCGGCGGCGAACTTACAAATTTTGAAATTTTGTTTTCTTTTTATTTGCACTCAATCCCGGTCATTGAAATTTGTCCCATACTTCTCCATAATTATGATTTTACCTGCAATTGCACTTTAAACACGAAATACCCGTGAAATGACATTTGTGGATTAAATAATAAAATAAAACGCAATTTTCACACAAATATCAACCTTTAAATCATAACAAAAATGCAATAATTTGACTCCTATCAGTGAGCTTAAAATATTTTAAAATACTATTATAACAGACAAATATTCATATGCATGATACTTATAATAAAATTCATGAATGGAATTAATAATCATCAATATACATTGTGGGAAGATTTTCTTTACAAAATCCGTATATACCTATACTTCCTCGCTTCAAAAAATAGAAAAGTGTACATTCTAGGTAACCTATAGCATGCAAATATAATATAAAATATGCTATGCAAAGATAATCCAATGCATGATATGCAATCCCATATGTATTGGTCCACCAAAATATAGGGGCATATGCACAATCAACCTTCGAGATTCATGTGAGTCCTCATTCGACCCCATGTATGGTTATAATTCGAGATACATATGTCACATGTATTGGTCAACATTAGTATCAATAGGCCCTCGTCTATGGATGGTCGACTCCAAATGACAATGGGGGATCCAACTCCAAGGCCCATGTGTAGTCAAACTCTGAGATCCAATAGACAGTAAATTCTGAGACATAATGAGGGGTCTAACTTTGAGGCCCATGTGTAGTCAACAATCCAAGACCTATAGACGGAAAAACACAAAGAATACATGTGAATGTGATGCATACTTGTAATTCATCGAAAATAGTCTACTGTAACTAGTAACCAATGAATACCATACTCTACAAGACATACATATAGAGATATTCCCCACAAAAAATTATTTTCATGATGCATGTATAACATCTCAGATGCCATATGTATAATATTCATTTCATATCAAAATTTAATACTCATTTGATATAAAAATATTTCACGTATGCATATATAAAAATGTTCATAATAAGTATTTCATGTAAGCAACATCTAAAAAATTTGTTATAAAAATCATGGCATTTGGTTTTTCTTTTTCTTTTTAATATATAATGCATAACAATTTTATGAAAATAATGCATGAAATAAAAAGTTTAGAGTAGAAACCCCTACCTAGAAACTTATTTCACTACTATTATTCTGAACTCGACTCCATGATATCTTATCCCCAAAACGTGCCTCGAAATGTACCAAAAACATGAACAATTTTAGAGAAAGAAAGTTTTAGAGAGAAAAGAGAGAAAATTAGAATGAGAAAATGAGCTACCCATGTGTCTATTTATAGCCCAAATTGACCCTCGTCAATCACCCTCGTTGGTGGCTCGTCTTAGTAAGGCTCAACAACTATTATATTTCCTTGTCAACCCTTCGTCGATGGCTCACCGACTAGTGAGGCCCCAAGCTTCAGTAAAGTTTTTGCCAATTTTCTATGGTGATTCGATTTTTCACAAGAAATATTTTGATACGTCTTTACATATTAAAATATTATTAAAAATTCCTTTAAGAAACTTTTTATAATTTATTAAATATTTTCGTGGTTTTACATATATATGGTCGATTATTCCTTCTATTTTTCAAAGCATGTAACAATTCATTGTCAACTAGAATATTATCTTTGATGAGTTGTTTAGGAACAAAAGTGCTTTGGGTAAGACTAATTATATCTAACATCACTTTGCTTAAACGATTATTTAAGATTTTAGTAATAATCTTATACAACATATTGCGCAAGCTTATTGATATAAGTTAGGACATATGACTTAGTGTGGCTACTTTAGGCAACAACACAATATGATTGAAATTCACCCAAGATGCTAAAGTACCATTAAAAAAAAATTCACAAATGCACTATATCATTTGAAATAATATATCACTATTTTTGAAAAAACAATATGGAAGACATATTGTCTCATCTTATGCTTTGGATGGTTTAATTTGAAAAATTGCATAGCGAATTTCGACGTGAGACATTAGTTTAATGAGATGCTTATTTTGGGCCCTCATCACCTGTCTTGAAACAAACATACCTAACAAAATAGATCCCACCATAGCTACCTAGGACTGAAATAACTCAACTATTATTCTACCCAAAACTTACTTACCAGTTTGCCACACATCGATTTTTTTCCTCCAAACCATAAATAAAATCCCTTCAATGATGCTGAATAATTGTAGTATGGAAGAAGGTTGTGTTTTTGTCTCCTACCCTTACAATTGCACCCAAGCTTTCTTATGCCAATACTCTCTTCTTGAACATATACACAATAAAATGTTAAATATATTGCAACAAAATCCTCAGTTCCTATTCTATCTTGGTGTTCCAATGTTGTTAATGAATTTTACAAATCCTAATACCTCCATTGAGTATTATAATTGGTGTCGCATTTCCAAGAAGTCAAGTTGCATTGACATTGGGTTATTTTTAGTTTGATTTGATACCAAACAAATCTAAAAAAATTATAAGACTGAATTCGGACCACTTCCTCATAAGTCGAGATGTTAGCCCAACGATGTTCAAAGTTGAATTGATACATTAATCAAACACAAATTGTGTGTAATGAATATGCAAGTATACGTATCTTAACTAGTAATATAATGATAAGAAGCAATTGTTCCCACAGAGATTATATTATTATAAACTAATTTTTAAAACAAAAAATAAAAATCATTTTTTTTTGTGTTTTTATATTTTAAGAAAGAAAAATTAAAAGAATTAAAAATAAATAGCAATAATTAATTAAATCAAATTTAACCGCTAAGAAGATAAATGAGAAAATATCTAGGAATACTTAATCCCTCAATTTTTTTAACATATGAATTACTAAAATCTCCTTAATACAATTATCAACCAGTCACATGATCAATTGAATCTAACCTAGCATGTATTCTTCTCTTAAGTAAACTACACACTATATAGTAATTAATTTAATCACACTCTCGTGCCAATTAAATTGCATACTACTCATTAAGTTCATCAACTATGAATCATATACATAAGAATTATACATATCTACCTAGAAACTATGCATGTTATTTAATCAAGACAAACAATTAAATAACTCTCTCAAATCTATTTAATTGCCTCTATAGATCAATTATTAGCCAAACAATTAATAGCATAAAAATTAGGTTAAATAATATAATTAAATTAAAATAATAATTGGGGTCAAATATTAGATCATTACATGTTGAAATTGGATTCATAAGACCCATAGATTAATAAATTAGCTAGACATAATTTTGTTAATAAAACTCATATTTTTCATAAAAAAATGAGAAAAAGAAGAAATACAATCAATCTCTTCAATTATAGAATCAATCTCCTCTTTAATTTCTATCAAAATT
Organism: Hippophae gyantsensis; assembly: GCA_030763125.1. Lineage (NCBI taxonomy): Eukaryota > Viridiplantae > Streptophyta > Magnoliopsida > Rosales > Elaeagnaceae > Hippophae > Hippophae gyantsensis. The sequence continues at coordinate 36,958,200 of CM061034.1, forward strand.
GTATCATCTTTTTAATTTTTCTGTATTTTTCTCTCTTTTTAGCCCCAAAAATTGATAAAAATTATGTTAATTTTGACTCATTAGGGTTTGTGGGGAAATTAAGGGGTTAAATTAGGTTTAGGTGAAATCTGGACCGTTAGATCAGCTTCAAATCAAGGGCTGATATGAAAAAAGGAAAAATTAATAGTGCTAGCCAATAGGAGTGCACCATATGGCATAGAGAAAAGGTGGAACCAATTAGTGCGTGACATGTGGAATGGGAGATTGGTCTCCATCAACGTATGCTGACTCAACACTATATGGCAATCATGGTGCACATGTGGAAAGAATGGACGAATTAGATGCTTGGTGAGCACGTTGCCCAAGAGGCCAAAATCGAAATGAACGTTGTGTTGACATGTGGCATGGTGCTGCATCACATGGTACACACAACCATGCATGATTGACCCTCTCCTCTTACGTGGCATTCACGTGGCTTATGTTTCAACTCCTCTACTTGTGTGGCATCCACATGGTAGCTTCTAATTGGTCTTTCACAAAATAATTCATAAAAATTTCCAAAAATTATATTTTCACTCCTTTTTCCTATAAAGTTTATATTTTAATATTTTTAATCATAATAATACTACTTATTGAATAAATGAGTAAATATTAAGTAAAAAATGTATTGATAACTCTACTTTTATAGAGTATCATATATCACTTGTGCTAGCTAAGGAAAAGAATATAAGAGAAAAGCTTTATGGTTAGATTGAGTGACATCCAAGTGGAGAACACTTGCTTTGGAAAAATTCACACCATTCTCGAGTTGCTATCCTTCTATTATTATGTTGTTGAACCTAATCTTTGCACCTCCTTTTATTACTATAAGTTACTACCGACTTTATGAATCCGAAATCCACCAATTCATCATCTTTGATAAAGCCCCTAAAACCATCCATAACAGTTCAAGATCATATACATCCACCTAATTTTTCATTAATTGAAATAATGTCATTAAAATCACCGATCAATACTATTGTCTTGCTAAGCCACACACATTGTGATAGATTCCTTAGTTGATCTCATCATATAATATCATTGTAGCTAGTCTACATGCCAAATCCTACCCAAAATAAGCTTTAGTCAATTTCAAAAAACATGGAACTCAATAAAATTAGAAGCTGAAAGTTGAACAGACAAATCAACCTGATCACTCCACAATACGCATAAACATCATCAACTCAATAAAATATGTTTAGTTTATTTTTTTTATTACAAGTTACTTTTTTAAATCACTTTTTTCTCATATTTTAGAACAATTTTATTATAAAAATATTTTTGCAAAATTACTTTCTAGGGAAAAAAATTACGAATCACTTTAACTTCAAATGTCAAAACAATTTTATTATAAAAGTAAACTTTTTGCAAAATCGTCTTTACCTTATAAACAAAATATTATTATTATAATTATTATCGTTGTTTCATTAAATAACCAAACAATCAATTTTTTTCTTTAAAAATTTGTGTAATTTTCATGTTAAAAATGTTATTTTTTTGTTTGATCACAATAAATTGAACTGAAATTACTAAGGAACCAATATTATACCACCTAAAAACAAAGTAATTTAATGTACCTTTTAAAAAGCTAAAAATTTGTCAAGTCTCAAATCCAGTTAAAATATATAGTTGAGTTTCAAGCCATACTTGTTAAGGGTGCTAGGTTCCAGTACAAATGAGAGTGGTAACTTGTTGAAGGTGTTAAGGATGCAAGTGCAAATGTAGATCTACATGGCAAGGTTACTTGCAAGGGTGTTGAAGGAAGTACACATGTGGTAGGTTAGAGTGTGAAGTTTTATGTTGGCAATCGAAGACTATAGAGTGATCTAGCAGTTCAAGAAGCTAAGTGACATGGCAACACATATGGCTCAGATGGTGTATAGGCTAGAGATCAAAGTATGAATGCATTAGGAGTTTGTTAGTTTGTTAGTGTATTTGAGTAGTTACCAAGACTGTTAGTTTTTTATATTAACAGATTATACCCTATGTGAGCTGTAACAAAACAACTCTTGTAATAAATATTGTATTGTTGAACAAGTTTCAATAATGAGAATTCAAAAGAAATTTTCTTTCTTTCTAAGAAGTCATATTCAATATTTGTGTTATAAATAATTTTTTTTAATTGCTTGAAGATTTTACATAGAGCTTCAAGATTCAATAAAGTATTAATCCTCATGAAAATTTAATAATCCATAACCACTGGTCATTGCTCAAGAAACAAATCAATTTTCATGTGAGTTTCTTTCTTTTCATAATTCGCTTGTTACAATAAAGCTTGATGGTTTAAATTTTGTTGTTTGGAAATATCAAATTATAAAAATTTTAAGAAGCATTAAATTTGATAGTGTTGAATAATTGACCTTAATTCAAAGAGCAAATTAAGGAGAAAATTAAGGAACAAATCAAGGAGAAACTTAAGGAGAAAATCATGACTTAATTCAAGGAACAATTCAAGGAATACTTTGAAATTCAAGGAGTGAATCTCCCTATAAATAGATGCATAATTGTAATAAATTCATCAATCAAATATTCATTCCATTCAATCACATTCTAGTTCTAATGTTCTTGTTACTTCTAATAATACTATCAAAGATTCGTTACTTTGGCATCATAGATTAAGGCATGCTTCATTTCCTATTGTAATGCCTGCTCTCTTACAATGTAATATTACTGAAAAATGGAGGATAAGGTGCCATTAACTCAAAAATTAAAAACATTACCAATTCGATTTAAAAGTTGAGCAACACTAAGAGGAGGGACATAAAAAAAAATCCTTACACATGCTACAAATTTGCACCAATTTTTACACCTATATTATTTATATGCATGTATGGAAAAACTATTTAAAAAATGAATCATTTTTCTATTTTTTAAAATAATCTTGTCATGTACCACAATATAAGTGGTGTATAGGTGTAAATATGTGCCTTCTTAACATTTCTCATTTTACTAAATGACAACACATATCATTCATTAAATACTCCCGTGACAAACACATACATAAAATTGAACTTATATGTGTACATTTTAATAAAATAATGAACCTACAATATGCGACCTAAAAATTAAGAAACTAAAACATATTTTTTATTAACAAAGAAAAATAAACATCTACCCACTCAATTCCTTGAGAGGGTAGGAAAAAGAAAAGAGAGTACAATGAAATTTTGACATGGATATAGTTTATATAGTTAACAATGAAAAATGTAGGACGGACTAATCAATGGCTTTCAAAGATCTTTATTCTTAATTAGTCTTTGTACATAGGGTGATGCAATTCTTTTATTTACAGAGAAAAATTTAAACAATAAATAATATTCTTGTAGACAAGTACATGTGCTTATTGTGCTTATTTTTAACGTATGACTCAATATCAACAACTTTCTACTTTGGACTAAATGCTATAATATAATAAGAAAGCAATGCAAATATATATATTAAAAAAATTAACTTAAATAAAAAAAATTGAAAGAAATAACAAAGCAATCTAAAGAAGAAAAATTAAAAGTTCAAAATACATAAGGAAAATACCTAGGAAGAAATGCTTTATTCCTCTTCTAACCAAGCACAAGCAAATTAATCTTTCCAAAACTTCCAAATCATTGTACTAATCTTAAGTGTCATGTATTAACCATCTAAGCAATGGGAGGAACAGATTTACAATCAATATCCAACAGCAGAGCTTGGGCTATTATCAACAAATAAACCTTGAAGTTTTCATTACAATTTTCTTTACCCACAAAAGATGGAGGCGAAGGGAGGTTTCTGATGTTGGGACTCGTTTCTTTTAATTTTTTATTTTATTTTATGAATTTAATTAATCAATCTTTTATATTATTCAAAAAAAATTTTAATGATTGATTTTATAAATATCTTTGTCTAAACAATAAATATTATCATAGCACTATGATTAAGACTTTTTTTGAATATTTACCAATGAAATGGATTTTATTGATATTATTTTTGAATTTGGGATTAATATGCATGCAATTAGGCAAAATCTTGGGAATGTTATTGATATTTTCCCAAGTAAATAATTCCTTACCGGATCAAAACAGTATTTTTCTACCTTCAAAATCCGGATGGAACCTGTTATGAATGCAAATCGAAGCTTTACAAAAGCAGGAACCACCTTTTTTTAAAATATTGCAGCTTTCTACTGATGAGAATGGTTTCCGTAGCAATTGGCAATTATAAAGAATACTCGTTTTCCTTAAAGCTTTTGAGTTTTCAAGCAAGTACTTGATCAACTATATTTCATAATCTTCTCCTTTCTCAAGAATCACCTCAACTTCCTCAAGCGTATCTAACAGAAAGTACATTGTGTGGGCACTGGGGAACCTACAGATACAACCAAGGATAAAACACTAGATCCAAAAAAATGCCAAGCAAGTAGGTTTGGTGCCTGTGCCCTCACAACTCTTGGACAATGATGATCCACCCCAATGGTGGTATGTCTTGGAGATTGTTATCAATGATCTTAATTCAAGGAACAAATTAAGGAGTAAATGAAGAAGTAACTCAATGAGTGACCACCCTTAATTTAAAGAGTAAATCAAGGAGTGACCACCCTTGATATAATTGTAATGAATTTATCATCAAATAATCATTCCAATTGAGAGAAAAGCTTAGAGAAAAAATCTTTAGTGAGAGAAAATTGAGAGCAATTTTTTTGGATGTAATTGGGTTATGGGTTGTGGGTTGTGGGTTGTAAGTGTTGTAAACACTTTGTATAATTTCTCCATTTTTTTAGTAAAATATTTGTAGCAGGTCTATAGACGTAAGCAAAATTGGTCAAATTCCATTATCAAATTTGTGTTATTTTTGTCTATTTTTGCTTTCTCATAAATCTGGCTTATCAAGAATTTGCATAATTTTCCAACAGTATATGCTACAAGAGGAAGCCTTTAAGGTTGGTTTAAGGTGAAAGTTTATAAATTACAGACTTGATTAACCTAGAGAGGGTGAATAGGTTATTTTTAATTTCTGTCAATGTATAATTTAATAACCTAAACAAAGCAGTTAGGAATGCAATTGCGTGTAAGAATAAAGTACGGAAATAAAAGAATAACATGCAATATTTTTAGGTGGAAACAATCTAGGATACAACCATAACCTAAGAGGAAAACCACCGGTCCACCAGACCATCTAACTTTCCAATATGAAAATCAAATCTTTAAGTACAAACTCGGTCTTATGCTATCCTCTCTAAGATACTACCCTAATGTACTTTGCTTATGAGCCCCTACTTTGTTTTCACAATTTCTAAAATTAGCTTGAGTGATTTCTAGACCAACATTCAAATAAGCTTCTTGCCAATCAGATACATTCATGAATTAACTACAAAATGGTCAGCACAAAACATAAGTTCCCGTGTATGTTCTGATGACTCTACGAAAATAGTCATTAGCATTTTTTTACTTAATATTTAATTATTATATTCAATAAATAGTATTTTTGGGGCTAAAAATATTAAAATATAAACTTTTTAGTGAAAAGTGGTGAAAATATAATTTTTGAAATTTTTTGAGATTTTTCTGAAATTTTTCTAGATTTTGTATAAATTTTTAGTAAGACCAATCAAGAGCTACCATGTGGCTTGCCATGCAAGTAGAGGAGTGGACTAGGCAAGCCACGTAGACACCGCGCAAGTAGGGATAGCAACTCATGTTACACTGCATGTGAGGAGGACGAACCACGTGCCACATATCAGCATGGCGTTCAATCCGAGTTTGGAGATCGGTCAACTTGCCTTGCCACGTGTCTCCATCCGATTACTTACTGCATTCCACCCATGCACCACACTATCCATTTCTGTGAATCACATTGTGTAGCATGGCATTGACTTAGCAAGTGTTGACTCTGATCGGTCTCCCTTGTCATGGGTCGCACTCTGATTTGCCTAGTGAATTTATGATGCATGTGTTGTGTTGTGATTGGCTGGCGCTGTCAATTTTGCTTGTTTTGCTTGTAGTCCTTGATCTGAAGCTGATTTGACGATTCAGATCACACTTGATCTAAATATAAGCCCCTAATCACTCTATAAACCCTAAAATGGGTCGTTATTATCATAATTTTGGTCAATTTTGGAGCTAAAAAGAGAGAAAAATACAGAAAAATTCAAGAGAGGACACAAGTTTGGTGGAGATTCAAGACGAGATTAGTACTACAATTCAAGAGATTGATTGTATTTCTTCTTCTACTATTTTCTTTATCAAATCTTATGTCTTTCTTTATGAAAAATATGAGTTTTATGAACACAATTATGTGTAGTTAATTTATTAATCTAGGGATCTTATTAACCCAATTTTCACCATGTGATGATCTAATATTTTACCCCAATTATTATTATAATTTAATTATATTATTTAATCTGATTTTTATGCTATTAATTGTTTGACCAACAATTTATCTATAGAGGCAATTAGATAGATTTGAGTGAATTATTTAATTATTTGTCTTGATTAAATAACATGCATAATTTATAGGCAGAGATGTATGATTCTTATGTATGTGATCCATAATTGATGAACTTAATAAGCAGTATGCAATTTAATTGGTATGAGAGTATGATTAAATTAATTACTATATTGTGTGTAGTTTACTTGAGAGAGGAATACATGCTAGGTTAGATTCAATTGATCATATAATTAATTGATAATTATATTGGGGGGATTTTAGCGATTCACATGTTTAGAAAATTTGGGGATTAAGTATACCTAGATATTTTCTCATGTATCTTTTTAGTTACCAAATTTGATTTAATTAATTATTCCTATTTACTTTTAGTTATTTTAATTTTGCTTCCTTAAAGTATAAAAACACATAAAAATTGATTTTTATTTTCTTTAGTTTTAAAAATTAGTTTCTAAAAAAATAATCTATGTGGGAACGATATTTTCTTATCATTATATTACTTGTTGCGATATGTATACTTACATATTTATTGTACACACTATTTGTGTGGCAATCAAGTTTTTGGCATCGGTTTCGAGGATTATAAATATTATAAATTAATAATTTATTTTTTTATTTTTCTTTACATTAATTCTAATTTTAATTTACTTTTTCTTACTAACTTATTTCTTTATTTATTTTAGTTAATTTATTTTTTTAAATTCTAATTTATTTATTTAGTTTTTATTTCAGTTTTTATTTAGACATCTCCTTTAGGATTGTAAAAACAAGTTGAGTCTATTACATGAGTAGAGTTCATGAGGGAAAAATCTTACATTTAGATCTTAAAATTGAGCATCCTTTGAGGTTAATAAGTAAACAACAAGTTGTCACTCAAGAAAAAAAATGGCTAATCCATTGGAAATAAACAATAATGAGCTAAACTTGAACAATCAAATGCTTTTGATGGATGATAGGGATAGAGCTATGAATGAGTATGTAATATGTACGTTGGAAGGGCCAAATCCAAGTATTACAAGGCCAAATCCAAGTATTACAAGGCCAAATATTCAAGCTAATCAATTTGAACTAAAGCTAGTGATGTTTCAAATGCTACAAATAGTTGGACAATTCAGTTGATAACCAACAGAGGATCCTCATCTTTATCTCATATTGTTTATTGAAGTTGTAGATTTATTTAAGTTCTGTAGTGTGACAAAAGAGGCATTTAGGCTTGGATTTTTCCCCTACTCTTTCCGAGACTGTGCTCAAGCTTGGCTAAACTCTTTGCCACATGATTCCATTACAACTTGGAATGATTTGGCCGAGAAATTCTTGATGAAATACTTCCCACCAACAAAGAATGCTAAGCTTAGGAATGACATTACTTTCTACCTACAACATGAAGGAGAATCTTTATATGAAGCATGGGAAAGATTCAAGGAATTTCTAAGTGTTGGAAGTCTAACATCGCCCAGGTAAACCAGCTAAGTGCTGGTTATAAGTCTACGACAACCCTTCCCTGATAAGCGCATTTTGAGGGGAAAATCATGGATGTGCAGACTTCAACATGGTATCAAAGTAGGTACCTGGGGTCACGGTGTGCCAAATCGGTCATACCCCAATCATCCACACGATCACCCCCGATAGAGGGTACTCCAGCCGATGTGAGGGGGAGTGTCGGAAGTCTCACATCGCCCAGGTAAACCAGCTAAGTACTGGTTATAAGTCTGTGACAACCCTTCCCTGATAAGCGCATTTTGAGGGGAAAATCATGGCTGCACAGACTTCAATACTAAGGAAGTGTCCTCATCATGATATTCCTTCTTGGATTCGAATGGAGACTTTTTACAATGGTCTCAATGCTCAAACAAAAACTATTATTGATGCATTTTCTAATGGAGCTTTGCTAGCCAAATCTTACAATTAAGCTTATGATTTACTTGAGAAAATGGCTAGCAATAATTATCAATGACTAATGGACAGAATGATAGCCACAAGAAGAGTAGCCAAAGTGCATGAGGTAAATGATATCACAACACTTACAGCTCAAGTGTTATATTTCATTAATCTTTTGAAAGCTTAAAACTTGACAACAAGTATAAACCAGGTCCAAAATTCAATAGTGTCATGTGTGTTTTGTGGAGGAGGTCATTTGTTTGATAATTGTCTAAATAATCCTGAATTCATATGCTATGTGGGTAATGCTAGCCAAAACAATAATCCATACTCAAACACATATAACCTAGGATGGAGACAACATCCAAATTTCTCTTGGAGTAATAACAATAATCAAGGTGGTAATCAATTCAACCATCAATCATTTCCACTACCTGGTTTTCAATAACGACAACAATCATAAGCCCAATAGAAAAATCCACCTACCGAGGACAATACAAATGCTTTAATGGGGATGATGAAAGACTTCATCCAATCAGTAAATACAAAAAGTGTCCATTCAAGAGGCTTCAATTCAAAATTTGGAGAATCAAATGGGGTAACTCTCTCAGGCTATAAGTCAAAGGCCTCAAGTTAATCTTCCAAGTGACACAATTGTAAATCCAAGAAGAAAAGTTAAGGACTAGTGCAATGCCATAGCCTTGAGGAGTGGTAACATTTTAGAACAGGAACATAAGACAAAAAAGGATGATGAGAAACATGAAATTATATAACAAGGATGATGAGGAACTAGTGGATAAAGAGAGTACTAAAAAGGAAATAATTCAGCCAAAGAAAAACAAACTTTACAAACCCACTATTCATTTCCCTAAAAGAATGCAAAAGCAAAAGTGAGATACGTAATTTTCAAAAATTTTGAAAGTTTTCAAGAAGCTGCACATAAATATACCATTTGTAGAGGCACTTGAACAAATGCCATCTTATGCCAAAATCATGAATGATATACTATTAATGAAAAGAAGGCTTGGAGATCATGAAACAATAACCTTGACTGAAGGTTGTAGCCCCATCCTTGATAGAAAACAAGCACAAAATTGAAAAGATCTAAGTAGTTTTGACATCCCTTATACTATTGGTAACACCTGTTTTTGTAAGGCACTATGTGACTTAGGTTCTAGGATTAACCTCATGTCATTATCGATCTTAAAGAGATTGGGGGTTGGTAAAGCATAACGCACTTCAGTAACATTACAAATGGCAGATAGATCAATTAAGAGACCTCAAGGTGTGGTAGAAGATTTGCTAGTAAACGTAGACAAATTCATCTTTCCAGCGGACTTCATTGTGCTAGACATGGAAGAGGATTGTGACATTCCTATCATACTTGATCGTCCATTCTTAGCAACCAAAAGAGCACTTATTGATGTACAAAAAGTGGAACTTACAATGATAGTGTAAGATGAACAAGTAATGTTTAAAGTTTTTAAAGCATCTGAACCCCCTAACATTGATAGTGTGAATTAATGCTTAAAGATAAATGTTACTAAATGTGAGGACAACATAAAAGAATCTATTGAGTTTCCCACAATTAATACTGTTACACATGATGCTATGAACAAGGACATAAACTCACTAGAAAACAACTCATTTTGTTTTAACTTTGAAATATGGCATCGAAGGTTGATATTGTGGACATTGTGAACTTTTTAGAGGATGTACCTCTTATGTATGTATCAAAGGAGATTATGGAAAATTTTGAGATAAGATCTAAGCTCAAACCATTGATTGAAGAGACCTCAAGTTTAGACCCCACACTTTTATCCTCATATCGCAAGTCAAGTATGAAAGTGAAAGAGTCCAATGGAGAGGTGAAAAAGCTATTATAAATACATAAATTGGATGAGTTAAGGTGGAGTACTTATAAGAATGCCAAAAAGGTCAAAAAAAAATATGTCATAAGAAGAGAATGAAGCACCGTGTTTGTGAGCCAGAACATAAGGTATTATTAAACAAATCAAGACTCAAATTGTTTCCAGGAAAACTCAAAAGTAAATGGATACAAAGAGATGTGCCTTAGGACTTGATATGATCATCTAGTCAAGGACGTTAAACATGACTCTAGTTAGGAGGAAACCCAACGTTATTTTACTTATATTTTTGTTGTTTTTGTTTTGTAGGTGAATAAATGTGGAGAGCAATGGCGCAACAAGAATGAGCATTTCAATGACAGATGTGGTGTGCCATGATTAAGGGAGTTTTATTTTTATTTTACCTTTTCATATTTATATGTGCACATTGAGGACAATGTGTAATTTAAGTTTGGAGGAGGCAACTTCACTCTCTACAATTTTTTTTAGTTTGCATTTTAAATTTTTAGGGAATAGTTTTTTAATTTTTAGGATGTTTTTAATCATGATTTGGGTAGAAATTGATAAACATATGGAAACTAAATGCATGCATTCTTGATATGAAACATATGAACTTAATGATAAAAATTGGTTGTCATGACTAGGATAAGGAATGTAACATATTTGTTAAGATATTTACTTTAATCATGTGATATGCTTGCTAGTTTTGATTGGATTGATTCAAATTTTTATGCACATATTCATGATTGATTTTGGTGTTCTTAATGAGGGAAAATTTGTAGTGGGTTATGAGAATTGATGTGATCTACATAGTTTTAGAATATATTTGATCATCCCTTGAGGCGAAATCCTAAATAGTATTTATCAAGAGAAATGACTTAGGCCTTATTTAGATCGATTGAGCTTTTCAAGCTAACCATTGTTAATATCTTTAGTCATCCATTTGAGCATAACAAAGAACCTTTCATCTATTTAAGCCACATTTAATGCCTAACTAATAAGTATTACCTTTACCCTTGCACCTTTAGCTTGTGTGAAAAGAAAAAAAATGTAATCATGTGTTATTCTATAGCGTAAGGTGAAATATAATGCACCCTATAAAAAAGAAGAAGCAAAAATCACAACATAATTATCCCTTTAAAGAAAAAGGAAATAGAATTGAAAATAAGTTTGAGGGTGTTGTGAAGTTACAAAAAAAGAGAGACAAAAGAGATGTGGAATAATAGAATATGAAAAGAATGACAAAAGAGGGTGCACTGATATATCATGTAAATGCTCAATTGTAGTAAAAAAGTGTATGATGAAAAAAAAGCTAAGGTGTGGAAAAAGCCTAAATGTCTTCAATTATCGATCCTCCACCTAAGCCTTACATTACAACCGTGTAAAGTCCTTATTGATCTTTAGCTAAGTGTATATTTATATTAGTGGAGATGGATGTGAAAAATAGACTTATGAGACTTGTTCTAAGATTGAATTGATTAGCATGCTCATATAGGTTGATTTCATGAGTGCATTGGATGATATCATGTGCAAAACACACACACGAATCAATTTTTCAAAAACCTTACATATCCTTGTATTAATGGAACATTGATTGATGAATATGTTAATGTCTTTATCATAGGATTGTATGAATTTTGAGTAGGATAGTTTTTGTGAAATATGCATGTACTAATAGTAGTATATTTATGAATATACTACACATGTTATTTTATTTAGTTACACTTGGCTTTACTTGAGGATAAGCAAAGAGTTAAGTTTTAGGGTGTGATAACTCAATGAAAATAGAGTCATTAGCACACTTTTATACTTAATATTTACTTGCTTTATTCAATAAATAGTATTTTTTTTGTGGCCAAAAATATTAAAATATAAACTTTTTAGTGAAAACGGGTGAAAATATAATTTTTGGAATTTCTCAAGAATTTTTAATGTAGGACCAAACAGGAGCTGCCACGTGGCATGCCATGTGATAACTGTAATTTATATAGTTATTTTCACCTATTTTATTAATTATAATTGCTATGTTCTTCATGTTTTTAGTTAATTTTCGATTAATAAATTAGTATTTACTGTTTTTTATATATTTTAATAAAAGTAAATAATTTGTATCGAAAATGTACTTAATGCCACATTTATGTCCACAAATATAATTTCAAATAATATAGTTCTTAATTACAATTTTTAAAAATTAAAAATATAATTTAAATTAAATTTGGGCTTCATTTTAATTATTAAAAGTTTAAAAATTTAATTTAAAATTAGAAAAGGGCTTAACTGTAATTAAAGAAAGTTTAAAATGTAATTTGAAATATATTTGTGGGTAAAAATGGAATTAATAAAGTTTATTTTTCTGCGCAGGCTAGGAGACGCCACGCGTCATCATCCACGCGTACAACGTGGACCGTCCGATCAAATCATAAACGGCTAGGATTGGCGCGTGTAGATCAAACCCGACCAAAGCGAATGGATGCAGGGAAGATTCCTTCACGCGGCTCGGCGCCCGAGTGGGGCCCACCTGCCGCGCAGGCCGGCGTGCAGCGTGGGACCCACCCGTCTGACGCCGCGCAGTCGCTGTCCCCCACGTTCGCGCGCCTCTGATCCCGTGCGCTGATCTCTGCGTGCAACCCGATTATCCTCCAATGAAGATATGACACGTGTCCCACTCAACTTTTCAGCGAATAATGTTGTGACACGTGGCATGTTACAATGAGCGCGACCGCGCTGGATCAAGCCCGTGTTGTAGCCGTTGGCTCCCGTGCGACCATTCATCGTGCGCCCGTTTCCCCTCAACCAATGAGACGCTGCCACGTGTCCCACTAATTGTGTCCGCGAATCAGAACGCGACACGTGGCAGCGTGGAAGAAAATTAAAACAGAACGCGCAGCGTTCCACCCACTCCCTCGATCCCATTTTCGATACACTTTTTGTCCCCCCACGCGTTTAATTTATTATTTTCGCCACACCATTTTGTCCCCCCGCGTAGATTTTAATTTAATATTTTATTAATGTATTTTTTTGCTATAAATAGGAGATAGTTTTTAGTTGTAAAAAAGTTTGGTTGGAGTAGTTTTTGGAGTAGAGATTTAGTTTTAATTTTCGAAAGTTTTTTTTAGAGTGTTTTAGTTTTTCAGTTTGTAATTTTCGTGTGTTGCTCGGTTTTGGACGGACTAAAACACGTAAGCCATTTTTGGCTTTTGTTGTGTTTTGCGTGTGCCAAATAATTGTTTTAATTGATGTTTTAATTTTATTTCTGCTTCATCTAATTTTTCTGTAGTTGTTATAATTTTTATTTTAATTTTATGAAGTAATTTAATTTTTTTAGGGTTGCATTTAATCTAAAATTATGAAGCTTTAATTTTAATTATTTTTGTTAGATTTATAAGACGTTCGATTTGTTTGTTCTATTTTGTGCGTAATGCTTTTTGATTATTTACGAATCTTATCAAAACGATCCGTGGCACATGAATAAACTTGAGAAAGGCATTTGTGTGTATATTGCTCGTAAATAGAATGACATGTATGATGAAGGATAGAGATATACCCTAATTGTATGTGTGGCCATTTGAAAATTTAGAACATAATGAATCTCGGTAAATTTAATTTTCATAGAGATATAGTAAATTAAATTAACGAGGTGTGTTTATACGGAGCTCGAAAGAGATGTATGAATAATAAAAAAAGAAGTTTTCGGTTGACAAATTAAATGTACTAAAATATAAATCAAAAGAAAAATAAATGGTTTGAGTGGATTAATTTGGTGAAAAATTGCAATCCTAGATTTCTTTTATTTTCTTATTTTACTTTTTTATTAACCAACGATTGTTTTGAATAAAATCAGAAAGATATAATTTTAGTACTCGACAAACTATGGTAACAAATCCTCGTGGGATCGATACTTTACTTACAAATCTTTATTACTTGTGACCGTGTATGCTTGCACGAGTTCGTGTGTTGAAAAACACGCAACAAGTTTTTGGCGCCGTTGCCGGGGATTTGTTTTACTATTTTCATTGTTGATACTAATACCAATCAATTTGATTTTAATTCAAAAAAAAAAAAATTAAAAATAAAATAAAAAATTTATGCTTATTGTTCTTGTTTATTTTATTTTAAAAATTTTCTCGTAAGTTGAGATTTTGTTTGACACACAAATCTTAACTTACAAAAAGAAAAAAAATATTTACTTATTGTTGTTTTATTTTATTTTTCAATTTTCTCGTGGGTTGAGATTTTGTTTGACACACAAATCTTAACTCACAAAAAGAAAAATAAATTGTTTATTTGCTTATTGTTGGTTTATTTTATTTTTCAATTTTCTTGTGGGTTGAGATTTTGTTTGACACACAAATCTTAACTCACAACAAGAAAAATAAATTTTTTTTTATTTTTTATTTTTTTTATTTATGCTTATTGTTTGTTGTTTATTTTAATTTGCAATTTTCTCTTGAGTTGAGATTTTGTTTGTCACACAAATCTTAACTCACAAAAAGAAAAAAAAATTTATTTGCTTATTGTTAGTTTATTTTATTTTATTTTATTTTATTTTATTTTTTTTAATTTTCTCGTGTGTTGAGATTTTGTTTGACACAAATCTTAACTCACAAAAAGAAAAAAAAACAAAAAAAAATTTATGGTTCTTGTTTCTTGCTTAATTTATTTTTCAATTTTCTCGTAAGTTGAGATTTTGTTACACACAAATCTTAACTTACAATAAGAAAAACAAATTGAGAAGTCAAGCTGAAGACTATAAATCAAGCGCTTCTTGGGAGGCAACCCATGTGTTTTATTTTATTTTATGTTTATGTTATTTTATTTTTATTTATTTTCGCATGTATTAGTTTTTATATTTTGTTATGTTATTTTTTCTTTCGTAGGTACAAATTGGAGGTAATGAAGCTATTTTGGCTTAATCAATCAAACAAACCAGTAAGTTTCTTTAAACCCACCTCAAATGTTCTTTTAATTTTCACACATTGAGTACAATGTGTAAATTAAGTTGGGGTGGTGGATATATTGAACCTAAATCAAATACCTTCTCGATGTTATTGGTTGCTAAATATTTTTTTTTTTTTGTTTGGATGATTGAAGATATTTTGCTATGAATAGTGATTTATTTTGATTTCTTGTATTTAAATGATGCATAATTCTTTGAAAAATTTGAATATTGTCTAAGTGATGAATAATTTTTACGTATGTTTCGTTTTTACAAGAATAAATATTCATGAGCACTAGTCTTGATTTTTGAGTTGTTATGATAATTTAGAGAAGGTTTATATGTGTATGAAATTCGATTGATTTTTGTGGTGTCACAATTTTTAGAATTTGTTTGATTTTCTCTCGAGGCGAAATTATAGATGACATGTAACTAAGAAAATGATTTAGGCCATCTTTGGATCGTTTGAGCCTTTCTATCTACCTTGACATACATTATCCATAGTATACCCCTTTTGAGCCTCAAAGTTTACATATATATTTTTCTCAATTTGAAAACCTATCTAAAATATATATATATGTGTAGATATACCTATTGTTCTTATCTCACTAACATGTGACAATTGTTAGTAAATATTTAAAGATATATCGGGAAAAAAAAGGGATACTGAAGAAAAAAAAAAGAAAAAAAAAAAAAGATGCGAAAAAAAAAAAGAGATTCTGAATAAAAAAAAAAATGGTTACTGTATGTGATGATAAATCCCAAATCGGGTTGTGATTATTGTGATGATAGAATTTTCTTTTTCAATCCTGAAATGTTATGCTCGGGAAAAGTTTTAAGCTAAATATTATCATTCATCCTACCTTTACCTAAGCCATACATTACAAGCTTAATAAAGTCCTATTGATTTTGTGTTTTGTGTTTGTCTACATTAGTGGAGAGAGAAATGAAAAATAAACTTATAAGATTTGTGATTTCATTAAAAATTTGTTTGATTTTATATTTGTATAAACTGATCCGGATTGCATGTGATGAAATATGAAAAGACTTCACACACACACTAAAATTCATTGTGAAAATGTAATATACTTTTAAATTGATTTTAATTCTTAGATAAAATTCTTTTATTTCTTTGAATTATGTAATTTCAAAAGAGAAAAGAAATATTTTGAAAATCACTATTTTAAATGCAGTTATCTTTGTTTTATTTCCTTCCTTTTGCTCGAGGACTAGCAAAAACTTAAGTTTGGGGGTGTTGATAACTGTAATTTATATAGTTATTTTCACCTATTTTATTAATTATAATTGCTATGTTCTTCATGTTTTTAGTTAATTTTCGATTAATAAATTAGTATTTACTGTTTTTTATATATTTTAATAAAAGTAAATAATTTGTATCGAAAATGTACTTAATGCCACATTTATGTCCACAAATATAATTTCAAATAATATAGTTCTTAATTACAATTTTTAAAAATTAAAAATATAATTTAAATTAAATTTGGGCTTCATTTTAATTATTAAAAGTTTAAAAATTTTAATTTAAAATTAGAAAAGGGCTTAACTGTAATTAAAGAAAGTTTAAAATGTAATTTGAAATATATTTGTGGGTAAAAATGGAATTAATAAAGTTTATTTTTCTGCGCAGGCTAGGAGACGCCACGCGTCATCATCCACGCGTACAACGTGGACCGTCCGATCAAATCATAAACGGCTAGGATTGGCGCGTGTAGATCAAACCCGACCAAAGCGAATGGATGCAGGGAAGATTCCTTCACGCGGCTCGGCGCCCGAGTGGGGCCCACCTGCCGCGCAGGCCGGCGTGCAGCGTGGGACCCACCCGTCTGACGCCGCGCAGTCGCTGTCCCCCACGTTCGCGCGCCTCTGATCCCGTGCGCTGATCTCTACGTGCAACCCGATTATCCTCCAATGAAGATATGACACGTGTCCCACTCAACTTTTCGGCCGAATAATGTCAGTGGACACGTGGCATGTTACAATGAGCGCGACCGCGCTGGATCAAGCCCGTGTTGTAGCCGTTGGCTCCCGTGCGACCATTCATCGTGCGCCCGTTTCCCCTCAACCAATGAGACGCTGCCACGTGTCCCACTAATTGTGTCCGCGAATCAGAACGCGACACGTGGCAAAGTGGAAGAAAATTAAAAACGTAACGCGCTGCCCACCCACTCCCTCGATCCCATTTTCGATACACTTTTTGTCCCCCCACGCGTTTAATTTATTATTTTCGCCACACCATTTTGTCCCCCCGCGTAGATTTTAATTTAATATTTTATTAATGTATTTTTTTGCTATAAATAGGAGATAGTTTTTAGTTGTAAAAAAGTTTGGTTGGAGTAGTTTTTGGAGTAGAGATTTAGTTTTAATTTTCGAAAGTTTTTTTTAGAGTGTTTTAGTTTTTCAGTTTGTAATTTTCGTGTGTTGCTCGGTTTTGGACGGCAAAACACGCAGAAGCCATTTTTGGCTTTTGTTGTGTTTTGCGTGTGCCAAATAATTGTTTTAATTGATGTTTTAATTTTATTTCTGCTTCATCTAATTTTTCTGTAGTTGTTATAATTTTTATTTTAATTTTATGAAGTAATATAATTTTTTTAGGGTTGCATTTAATCTAAAATTATGAAGCTTTAATTTTAATTATTTTTGTTAGATTTATAAGACGTTCGATTTGTTTGTTCTATTTTGTGCGTAATGCTTTTTGATTATTTACGAATCTTATCAAAACGATCCGTGGCACATGAATAAACTTGAGAAAGGCATTTGTGTGTATATTGCTCGTAAATAGAATGACATGTATGATGAAGGATAGAGATATACCCTAATTGTATGTGTGGCCATTTGAAAATTTAGAACATAATGAATCTCGGTAAATTTAATTTTCATAGAGATATAGTAAATTAAATTAACGAGGTGTGTTTATACGGAGCTCGAAAGAGATGTATGAATAATAAAAAAAGAAATTTTCGGTTGACAAATTAAATGTACTAAAATATAAATCAAAAGAAAAATAAATGGTTTGAGTGGATTAATTTGGTGAAAAATTGCAATCCTAGATTTCTTTTATTTTCTTATTTTACTTTTTTATTAACCAACGATTGTTTTGAATAAAATCAGAAAGATATAATTTTAGTACTCGACAAACTATGGTAACAAATCCTCGTGGGATCGATACTTTACTTACAAATCTTTATTACTTGTGACCGTGTATGCTTGCACGAGTTCGTGTGTTGAAAAACACGCAACACCATGCAAGCACAGAAGCTAACTGGGCAAGCCACGTAGATGCCATGCAAGCAGGGACAAAAAATCACGTTACATAGTGTGTGAGGAGGACGAAACACATGCCATGTGTCAACACAAAATTCAATCCAAGTTCGGAGTGTGGTTAAACTTCTTTGCCACATGGGGCCACCTGATTGCTTACCACGTTCCACCCGTGCGCCACACCATCCATTTTTGAGAATCATTTTGCTCTACGTGGCGCTGACTCAGTGAGCATTGACTATGACTGGTCTCTCCTACCACGCGTCACTCCCTGATTCACCAAGTGAATTTCTGATGCCCCATGTCGTGTTGTGATTGGCCGATGTTGTCAATTTTTGCTTCTTTTGATCTTAGCCCTTGATCTAAAGCTGATCTGACGGTCCAGATTGCTCCAGAGTTGTATTTAAGCCCCTAATCACTCAATCAACCCTAAGTAGCCATCATGAGCATAATTTTGGTCAATTTTTGGAGCTAAAAAAAGAGAAATAAACACAAAATTCAAGAGATGACACAATTTTGGTAGAAATTCAAGAGGAGATTATCACTATAATTCAAGAGATTGATTGTATTTATTCTTCTACTTTTTTCTTTATTAATTTTTATGTCTTTCTTTATGAAAAATATGAGCTTTAATTATGAACACAATTATATGTAGTTAGTTTATTAATCTAAGGGTCTTATGAACCCAATTTTCACCATGTGATGATCTAATATTTTACCCCAATTATAATTTTAATTTAATTATATTATTTAATTTGATTTTTATGCTATTAACTATTTGACCAACAATTTATCTATAGAGGCAATTAGATAGATTTGAGTGAATTATTTAATTGTTTATCTTGATTAAATAACATGCATAATTTCTAGGCAGAGATGTATGATTCTTATATATGTGATCCATAATTGATGAACTTAATGAGTAGTGTGCAATTTAATTGGCATGAGAGTGTGATTAAATTAATTACTATATGGTGCGTAGTTTACTTGAGAGAGGAATACATGCTAGGTTAGATTCAATTGATAATTATATTGGGGGGATTTGAGTGATTCGTATGTTTAGAAAATTGGGGGATTATGTATTCTTATATATTTTCTCATATATCTTTTTAGTTACCAAATTTAATTTAATTAATTGTTGCTATTTACTTTTAGTTATTTTAATTTTTCTTCCTTAAAATATAAAAACACATAAAAAATTATTTTTAGTTTTTTAGTTTTAAAAATTAGTTTTTAATAAAATAATCTCCTTGGGAACGATTTTTTCTTTACATTATATTACTTATTGCGATACTTATACTTGCATATTCATTGCACACATTTCGTGTGTGGCGATCTAGATGACAATTTTGGGTGAGATTCAAGACTAGATTAATACTACAATTCAAGAGATTGATTGTATTTCTTCTTCTACTATTTTCTTTATCAATTTTTATGTCTTTCTTTATGAAAATGTGAGCTTTATAAACACAATTATGTGTAGTTAATTTATTAATGTAGGGATCTTATGAACCCAATTTTCACCATGTGATTTTCTAATATTTTACCCCAATTATAAATTTAATTTAATTATATTATTTAATTTGATTTTTATGCTATTGATTTTTTGGCCAATAATTTATCTATAGAGACAATTAAATAGATTTGAGAGAATTATTTAATTGTTTGTCTTGATTAAATAACATGCATAGTTTCTAGGTAGTGATGTATGATTCTTATGTATGTGATCCATAATTGATGAACTTAATGAGTAGTATGCAATTTAATTGGCATGAGAGTGTGATTAAATTAATTACTATATGGTTTGTTGTTTACTTGAAAGATGAATACATGTTAAGTTAGATTCAATTGATCATGTAATTAACAATAGATGAAGCACGAGATAAATCACTTAAAACTCTTATCCTTATCAATGATAGAGACTTGGACATTTCAATATTAGTAGAGGTCAGAATAGGAAAAATAGTCCTATAAGAAGTAGAGACAGAAGTAAAGCCATTAGGCAGACCAGAGGATGAAATATGAAAAAGGAAAACAGTTTCCACAAAGACCATACACATACTAATATAAAGCCTACCACTAAATGACAAAACCTATAACCTTTGTGCCTTGGGTTTTACCTAACAAAAGTGTAAGGTAGGAACCTAGGATCAAATTTTTTAGATCTATACTCACACAAATGGATAACATAATCATTCAAAGATTCTCAAAAAATGATAGCATGGATTTGCATAAAAAAGAACTTCTAGAGGTGTCCTAAAACTAACAGATAAAATTGGTAATCTATTAATTATATAACAACTAGAGAAAAATGTCTTATCCCTAAATTGAGAAAGCATAGTTGTATGAGTAAGCATAGACATATATACCTAATTCAATAATATGCCTTTGCTTCCTCTCAACATGACCATTTTGTTGGGAAGTATGAGGTTAAGATGTGATATAAACAATTCTAGAAGCAATCAACACACTAATTAAGGCCTAAAAATCTCCACCTTATTCAAGTTATAAGGTTTTTAATTTTTAACCTAGTTTGCAACTCTTCTTGTTCTTTGAACTAAAGTATTGCTTAACAAAATCATTTATAAAATTAACGTAATATGTAAAACCATTTGTGGAAAAAATATGTGATGTCCAAAGATTACAATACATTAATTGAAGAGGTTGAGTAGCATTATCAAAAGATACATAAAAGGGTGAAGTATGAATTTTGGCCATTTGACATGCTTTACAAACATGTGTCTTAGTTTTATTAACATCAGAAAAAGAATTTCAATTTTAATCGAAATAATGCTCTCTTTTATAATTTTAATTATCCAAATTTTCGATAAATTTATCTACCAAAATTTTCAATAAAATAGATATATTAAATTTATTGTTTCGCAATTGGTTTCTTTCAATGTTGTACGCATTTCAAAAAAACATTCTATTTTGAGTGTGAAAAATAATACTTGGAAAAATTACTTTTATCATAAATTTATAATTTTTTATTTAATTTATTGATATTTTTAATAATAAAACCACTTTTTTTTAATATTTCTAAGTTATTTTGGATTAAGTATTTGAGATTTAATCAATAAAGGTTAAGAAATACAAAGAAAAATACTGCAACTTTTAGATAAAAAGTATTGAAGTAGAACATGGATCAAATGTTAGAGTTATGAAGATATCATATTGCTAATATCGTATTTCAATCAAAATCATTAAGTAAGAAATATCAAATATGTGCCTATAGAAGAATTGGTTTTGCAACTAAAGTGGGCAATAATAGTATGAGCACTAAACGAGAAAAAAAATTGAATCTAATCCTAGTTTCATGGAATGATTCTCCTTCTATTTCAAAAAAAAATATTACAATTTTAATTATCAAATCGTAAGCCCTCTAATGAAAATAGAATTTTTTTCATAAATTTATTGTACATTCCCTCCCAAGTTATCAGGGAACCTGGTATAGTGGTGTGAGAATCATTACCCAAACTTCAGCCCTATTTTTGAGCATGTACGAGAAACATCTTGTTTTCAATTGGTCTTTATTTAGCCATTGAAAATAATATGTTTTTATAATTGAGTGAAAATCTCTAATAAAAGTCAAAGGATTTTCATTAGGAATTTCATAGAAGTCACATAGAGTATAGAACTCATTTAGAGTTTAATAATTAAGTCATCCTTCTCTATTGCTTCAGGACTTCATGCTTCTAACAATATAGAATGTGACTTCATAATAGCATGATTCATCTCATATCACTTCATGACTTGTTATTACCCATTGAACTTATTTCTTCGGATCTCCAGTCTATAAGTTGGGTTACCATCACGAGTGACTCTTCATTCTAAGGACATCAGTCCCATTCCTTTTAAGGTTTTGAGAAACTTTTCTCTTGGTAATCCTTTTGTCAAAGGATTGGCCAAAATTTCACCAAAACATACTTGATCCACTCTTACAGCTCCTGTGGAGAGAAATTCTCTAACAGTACTATTCTTATGACATATCTATCATATCTTGCCATTGTAATAACGGTTTTGAATCTTTGCAATAGCCGCGATACTATCGTAGTGTATCAGAATAGCTAGTATCGGTATTTCCCATAAAGGGATCTCAACTAACAGACTTCTTAACTAGCCTGCTTCTTCACTAGCAATAACTAGTGCTATCATTTCTTACTCCATCGTAGATTGAGCCAATATTGTCTATTTCTTAGACTTCAAAGAAGCAGATCCACTAGTAATGCTAAATATATAGTCGCTAGTTGCTTTGTAGTCTTCTGATAGAGTGTTCCAATCAGCATCAATGTATCCTTCTAGAATAATAGGAAGCTTTTTATAATGTAATCCAAGGTTCCTAGTTCTCTTAAGGTATATCATGACCCTTTTAATAGAGTTCCAATGCTATATACTAGGTATACTGGTAAACTTACATAGTAGTCCCACAATATAAGCTATGTCTGGTCTAGTGCAATTAGTAGAAGTTAGCATAGCACACAGTTTATTTCTTTTAAAAGGGAAACTTATGTTAATAGAAGTCAGCATCATTTGATTCTATAACTACATGATCATTTAAGTAATAGAATTTATAAGCTTTACTAATCATAGCATACACATTCATATGCTCTACTAGCAAGTTTATTTCTTTTAGGATCAGGGATGCTAACATAGGCTAAACAACCCCAAGTTTTAGAATAAGTTAAGTTAGGTTTCTTATTTTTCAAAATTTCATATGGTGAAATTTCACTAGTAGATTTAGGAAATCTATTTAGCACATAGCACACAGTTCATAAAGTTTCTCCCTACCAATGGGAAGCAGCACTAGATTTTAATAAAATTGCAACAACTGAATAAAAGTTCTATTTTTTCTTTCAGCTTTGCCATTCAGTTCAAGAGAATATGGTGCAGTTTTTTCATGAATGATTCCATGAGTTGTATAAAAATCATTGAAAATATTGGAATCATATTCAGTGCATCTATCACTTTGAAACCTTTTTATTTTTCTATTAAGTCGATTTTTCAATTTCAATTATAAATATTTTAAACATGTCAAATGCTTCACTTTTATTTTTCATTATATATTCATAAGTATAATCTAAATGGTCATCAATAAAAGTTTAAAATAGCATTTTCCATTTCTTGTTAAAGTTCCATCAAGTTCACATATGCTAGAGTGTATTAAGTCTAAAGGTTTGGATTCTCTAACTACTGACTTATGTGAAGTTTTGGTTATTTTAGCTTGGCTACAAAAGTCAAATTTTTCAAAATCATTCAAACATAGTTTAGGAATTAGTTCTAATGTACTCATGTTCTTGATTATGCGTTTATTAACATGACAAATTCTAGCATGCCAAATTTTAAAAGAACTCAACATATAAGGAGAAGAAGAAGCTTTTTTAATTTCAATGTTCAATTTAAACATGCCATCAGTGGTGTACCTTTTCCCAACAAAAATATTATTTTTAGTTATTGTATATAAATTAGCCCTTATAGTTTGAGTAAACCTAACTTTGTTAAGAAGATAGCCAGAAACAAAGTTCTTTCTCATCTCTAGAGCATGTAGGACATCCTTCAAGATGATAGTCTTTCTAGAGGTAAACTTCAATTCCACCTTACCAGTACCAGCAACTTTAGTGGAGAGGGAGTCGCCCAGCAGAACTTTCTTATCCTCAGACTGAGAATAGGAATTGAACATGTCTCGATCATAACAAACATGGCGAGAAGCACCAGTTTTCACCCACCACCCCTCAGATCTACCAATAAAATTGATTTCAGATATCATAACAATTAGTTGATCTTTGGTAAGGTTCGCCTGTAGGGCAGGATGATTCCTGTTCTAGTAGTTCCTGACCAAGTGGCTAGGTTTTTTACAACTATAACACATGAATGCGTTATTTCTTGAGAGGGTTGAGGTCCATTCTGGGGTGGATAATTTATGTTCCTATTTTGATGGTTACGATTTTGGTTATTATTGCGATTTTGAGTTTTCATGTTTCTTCCTTTAGGTTTCAAAATTATAGAAGATGATCTCTTATTGGTATTGTAGTTTGAGACAACGAGTAACTCATCTCTTTGATCTTGTTTTCGGACTTCTTCTTCTATTCTTATACTGGTTATAGGACTTTCTAAATAAAATTCCATTGTTTTATGTCTAAGTGCATTCTTAAAATCTTTCCAAGTAAGGGGTAATTTATCTATAATTAAAGCTACTTGAAATTGTTCATCTAAAGCCATACCTTAGAAGTTATCTCATGTGCTATCTTTTGCAGTTCGTGTGATTGAGTTTCCATAGATTTTCCATCAATCATTTGCTACTTCATATATCTACTAACAATATACTTCTTAGTTCCAACTTCCTCATTGACATACTTCTTTTGAAGTGCATCCCAAATATCTTAGCAAACTTTTCAAAATTATAATAATCATATAAGTCATCAGGTAATCCATTAAGAATATAATTTTTACATAGAAAATCATTTTCCATCTTGGTGTCTAAATCCTTTGTTGTAGCTTTAGTAGAAGGATTAGACATTGTTGGTTTTTCATTAGTAAGAACAAAAGTGACGTTATTCATGGTTAAGAAAAATAACATTTTTGTCTCTATCTTTTAAAGTGTAGTCCTTCAAAATGAAACAATTTGTTGAGATCACCAATTAACATTTCAATAGACATGTTAGATAGAAATCATCTTAAAATTGTTGGAACAAGTATGTTAAAACAATGTAAGAACAATATTACTGATATACTGAAATGAACTGCTTGGGTTGAGTTGCGAACTAGGTTGCTCTCTTTAAGACATTTCATGCCTCTATCCAAAATTGTGCAAGCAAACACAACCTCATCGTCCCCAGGATAAAAAAAACCCAGAATCATTGTTTTTTATCTCAGAGCTTCACTGCATTGATGAACACAAGAATGCTACACCTATAAAATTTATGTTGTTTAGAAAATCAAAACAATTTAGTATCTTCTTCTTTTCTTTCTAAGATTTTTTTCTTCTTTTCTTTAGTAAGAGTTATTTCCAATTGATGTATCTAAACTAAGAGTTGAGGCCCTCTCTTTATAGGTTTGGAAAAAGGTGTGATAATTATGATAAATAACGGTTATGTCTGGTTGGAAAGATTAACAGTCATATTTGAGTGAAAAAGTAACGGATATTTCTGAGAAGAAAAATAACAGTCATTTTTTGAGTGGAAAAGTAACGGCTAAATTTGAGTTAAAAAATAACAGCCATTTTTTGAGTGGAAAAATAATTTGATTCAAAACAAATTTTTTCCAAAAAATAAAATGCCACCTCATGCATACGCACACGAACTCGAACTTGGCTCAGCCCGGTCAGTCGGACGGACGGTGGCAGCCCGTGCACACGTGTGGTATTCTCCTTCCACAAAAGTGGGTGCCCCTTGGGGTCCAAACCCAATAGCCAATCCTTTTCTATTTATACATCTCCTAAGTGATGTAAAATAGCAATGTGGAACAAGACTTAAAAGACTACAATTTTTTTTTATTAAAATTCATATTTCCAACAAAATCAACAAGTTCATTAGCAAATCTATAAATAGTCCATCTTTCCCTACTTATGGAATTAATGAAGTTGAATGGGGACCTAATAACAAGTTATTTAAGTATTCTAATTTCAAGCTTTAGAGTGAAGATCGTTTTAATTGATAGAATTCGTGATGCTTAATGACAATATTCTTCTCTTATGAAATTGAAGGATGAAATGAAAAATGGATAGCAAGCTAATTATTCAATTTGAGACAATGGAACTATAATTTTTAACAATAGGTTATAGGTACCAAACGATGAAGGTCTTTAGAGAAAAATACTATAAAAGCATATAGTTCAACTTATGCCATGCATCCGGGTAGTACTAAGATGTTTTAAACAATAAAGCAGCATTATTGGTAGCATGTAATGAAACAAAAAGATTGTAGAATTTGTAGCAAGGTGTTTAATTTTCTAGCTAGTCAAAACTGAACCCTAAAATCCCATTGGACCTCTCCAACCACTTCATATTCTTGAACGAAAATGGGAACACATAACAATGGATTTTATCTATAGCCGTCTATGTACACAACATGGCCATGATATTATATAGGTAATTATGGATCGCTTAACCAGATCTACACACTTTTTCTAGTTAAATGAACATTTCCATTGGTGAAACTTATCAAACTATATATGGAAGAGATTATGAGATTACGTGAAGCTACAGTTTCTGTTGTTTCTAATAGGGATTCAAAATCTACATATCAATTTTCTCTAAATTACAAGATGTTATGAGGATGCAGTTACGCTTTAGTACTTCCTTTCATTCTCAAACTGAGGAATTGGTACCTTAGAACATATGTTTGCATGCTTGTATTTTGCAATTTAAGGGTAGTTAAGCTTATCAATCACTGTTAATAGAATTTTCCCCACAATAATAGCTACCAACATGTTGGGATGAGGTAGGTGATAGAAAGACTTTATATCCATAGTACATATAAATGCTCATTGATAAAATTTAAGTTGTCAAAGAAAAACTAAAGATAGTCCAAGATTAAAAAAGAGCTACACATATAATAATATAAGGGAGCGTGAATATAAAGTTGGAGATTAAGTCTTCTTATAGCTATTACCATGGAAAATGTTGCTCAATATAAAAGAAGGAGTAAGATTAAACCCGAGATACATTAGTCCTTACATGATTACAGAGAAAAATGAACATGTGTTGTATCGTTTAGCCCTACCAATTGAACTTTCTAGGATCCAAGATGTATTTCATTTTTCTATGCTTTGTGGATACGTCTTAGCCCCGCCCCATATCATAGAGGCCCAACTAGTCCAAATAAGAGAAAAGTTGACCTATGAAGAGAAACCAGTGAAAATGCTTAATCATAGAAAATAAGTACTTCAAAACAAAACCATTCCACTAGTAAAAGTAATATGGAGCAAACACGCCATTGAAAAGACAACAGAGAACTTGAAGAAAAAATGTGCATCCAATACCCTTATTTATTTAGCCAAGGTATATAAATTTCGAGAACGAAATTCTAAAAAGAAAAAAAAACGAGAATTGTAACACCCTCTCCCATTCATAAAAGTAACATTATTGTTAAATGTATATTTCAAATGTTATTATCATTTTACCCTCAACAATATTTATTCAATTATTTATTTAATATTTTAGTATGAGGTGTCACAACTCTTATATTTTAAACGAAACATGAAAATATAAATTAAAAAAAAATCAAAGTGAATAAGATAGGATACTTGTACTAATTACACCCTCTCTTGATTTTAGAAGGACAAATATTATTGCTCACAATCAATTAGATCTAATTTTTGAGCATAAGAAATTTAGCTTTTTCCATGAATCATTTTTTTCTCTCTCTTACATTGGGTTAGAGCACAAAAACATTAGAGTATAGGAAGATCAAAATAGCAAAACAGATAAGGATAATAGATAATGCTTGATAGTGGCTGGGAAAAAATTAAAACTAGGAAACTTGCATAATGAATTGTGCCTTGCTTCAATTTTTTTAGAAAGGTATAAATATCTATTTTATGATAAATTTTAAAAAAATTTATTTTGAGTTTTCTACACAAAGCTATGCACGATTAACTAATGATGGTTCTATGAAAATCTTATTCAAAACCAATTAGTATTTTTTTTATTTAAAATGATTTTATAGATTAAAATTAAGTGAGTTATATATTGTTTTAAATCTTGAGATGTCAAGTTTTATAAATGATTTTCATTTTTCATTTTAAATTTTCAAGATAAAGTTATAGGGATATAATTCAAGGTATGTTTTGTAAAAGTTATGCTAAAAAAACATATTTCAAGCCAATCAGTATTCCATGTTTTTAAAAGGGTTTTACAAATGAGAATTGGGTTTATGCCCTTTCTTAAATATTGAAATTTCAACTTTTTATATGTTTTTATGAAAAATAATTTAATCATTCCTACAAAAAGACATATTTGAATGTATGATGATAGATCTAGGAGTATCCAAAAATTGCTTAAAATATAATGATCAAATGGAAACAATTATTAACATTTCCTATTTTTAAAATTTTTGAATTATTTTTCAATTTGAATTAGATGAATAAGCTATGTCACTACTTTTGTTCCTGATACAAGTGGGATTATATAGGAAGGGTTGAGCAAGCAAACTCTACAATGCACATAAAGATCCAACAGTGTGATATAGTATAGTCACTGGATATCTAGCTCTTTTTTAAAGGTTTAAAAATATTATTTTGAATTTCATATATGCATAATATCTTTAAAAAATGTATTAATTAATTTAACTAGAACTTTGAAGAACATATTATATGTCAATTTCAATGTACTTTTCATATGATAACACCATGAAAATATATGTTATTCAATTTCAATGTACTTTTCATATGATAACACCATGAAAATATATGTTATTTTCATTGTGAGAACTAGCTAGTTAAAAAAATAATATTTACAAGCAATTTAGACTTGAGATTATTATAATTTTATTACTTATACTAACTTATATACAAGCTTGTAAGTTCAATAAATATTTTAGAACTATTATAGTACTTTCCCTTCAATATTTAAAGATTGTTGGTAGTATTCAACATTTAAAATATTCAATTGACTTGGTAAGATATCATCACTAACTTATTTGATCCAATTAAATTCAGTATGATGTTTACCAACTCAACATGATACTAATTCAATGTAGCATGTATCAATTCAATTTAGTTAGTACACATATGATATGTATTAGCTTAGCCAACTTAGCCATTTTAATAATTATATCAAGTAAATTCCCTTCACGTATAGTTGAGAGCTAACACCTGTGCTACATATCTTCTCTCTGTGTGTGACAAGTTCCCTAAACACTCTCGACATAATAAAATCAAAGTACATTTCTCATGGTTATACTTTCTAGTTGTATACGAATCATAACACGTTACTATATTCTAAAGATCAGATATATTACTTTCATCACAATTTTATTTCAACATTACTAATAAATAATACATTATTTTATCATACTCATATTATTTTTATCAATACATTATTTCATGATAATTCAAAAATATTTCACACGCAATTTGCATAACTATTATGTATAATTATTTTATAAAATTTATCTGCTCATTAAAATTTCAAGTTCATCGTTTGTATTTATTTTCATCTCTCAAGTAACAACTTTTAAAACTATATCATGTGAGTATGAAGGTTTAGGATCCTCTTTTTTCATACAATCCAAGTTGTCTTTTGTCCTTTTCCTTTGTATAGTACATTCTACTTTATGTGTTTGTATTAGTGATCAAAGCTAATAAATTATATGTTTTATGAAGCATGGTATATACATCTTATAGTATGTAATTATGTTTTTGATCATGAGTCACTTTTTAAAAGTGCAAAATTATTTAAAGTTTGTTGGTATGTGAAAAACCATTCTTTTACAACTGTTGTCATAATATTGCTAGAAAGACACTTCAATAATTAAATAGAACTTTGTTCAATTTTTTTTAAAACTTCTTAAATAAAATCTTTAAGTTAATATCAAAGTAAATTCAAAAATACTAGTTATTATGTTCACTCAAAAGAAATCGTATACTCTAGAATTGAATTGAGGTCGGTCCTAACAAACCACCTAAAATACTCTTATTTTTTATTCCTTATTCATTTTATTTATTGATTTATTCTCTAATAAATTTAATAATGTGACTACCCAATTGTTTCCGGAACAATTAATATCATAGCTCAAAATTGTATAGTATTTATACCAAAAATCATACTTTGTAAACATCACTATTCACTATTCAAATATATGATATATGTGTGTGTGTCATTATTAAAATATCAATTGTTACTATGCACATGACACTTTTTTGCAATAGTGATTTTGAAGTCACAAGATTTGGCATGAACCAAAAAATTCCTTGTATCAGAACCCAAAACTCAAGGTTGTGAAGCCCTTAAATAGAAAATCATGCAAAACTTATTACATATATCACTATTCAAAATAGTAACAAATAGTAATCATGACACTCTTTTGCAACATGCTTCTAAAAGTTACCAAATTTTGGATGAACCATATGACACTTTTAGCGAATATTTTTAACTGTGGCCAAAGATAGAGTTACCATAGGTATACTTTTAGCCATAGTATTTAATAGAAACTATGTCCGTAGGGTAGGATTATTATCAAACAAATCCCCAAATTTGGAGGTATCTTCAAAAATATTCCTAAGGTTTTAAAAAATTCAAAAATACCTCTAAAATGTAACAGAAGTTAAACATAAGTAAATAGTAACATTCCTAAATGAAAGAAAAAAAACCAAAAAATAGTAGGATTAGAAATAGAAGATGTCTCAAGATGTTTTTCACAAGAAATGATATAAGTAAAAAAGAAATTTGAAGAAATTCAAAAAGAAAAATTAAATCTTAAAGAAGGAGATGGATTTAAAGACTCATCCTTCTCATCTCTAAGAAAGTTATTCTCCAGAAAAGACATAATTTATTATGGAATATGTAATAAACAAAATGAGTATTAATATTACAGATAAAAAAGGAATGTATAATATATCATTAATTGATAAACAAACTATATTAAACAAGCTATCAAAAATTCCCCAAAAAGATAAAAAAAAATTTGGATACATCTATTTAGAAGGAGTTCAAATTTCAGAAAAAGGAATAGATACAACAATAAAAATAACATTACTAGATAATAGAATAATAAATATGAAATATGCTTTAATATGAATTATCCATGGTAACTTAGTATACCAAAAGTTAAAATTTACAACATATCCTAGGTTTGCTATTAATATCCATGATAAAAACCTAAACCAAATAATAATTCTAGCTTATGAATTTGAAAGAGAAGATTTAATGAAGGAAGAAAATAATTTATTTTCAATACATTATCTGGTAGCATATTCTTTAACAAATAGCCATAATGGTTCAATATAAGGACAAAATGAATTTATAGAAATATACAAAACTTTTAAACTTGGACAAATAATAAAACCAAAAATACTAACAGATTTTGAAATACTAGAGGAATATCAATTATATATAAAACAAAAACCATTGATAATAGGAAGAAAAAGTAATGTTGTTAGAAATAATAGTATGCCAAGATTTACTTTTATAGACCATGTAGGAAAAACCTCTAACCAAGAAGAAGTTAAAAAACTAAAAAATGAAGTCAAAATAATGAAGGCATTAATTCATGATGTTATATTAAGGAAAACATAATGTTTAAAGATAAAATAAAAAATGTATAGTTAGAAGAAAATGAAAGCCTAGTAGGCGTAACGAAAAATCAAGAAACATTATTTGAAACTTTGAAACTTTTAACACAGGAAATGGATTTAGTCAAAAATTAAACACAAAATACCTACAAGATATAATTGAAACACAAAAAGAATTATTAAATGAAATAAAGAAATGAGGTTATAATAAACTATAATAACATATACATATGAAATTTTCATAACTAAGAAAAGATGTATATTTTAAATACTATTTTATTCCCATAAATTTGGTTGTGGTAATTGTCCATTTTTTTCCCAAACAACTGGCATGCTCAAGGTTATGAAGTCTTAGTACAAACAATCACATTGCAAAAAAGTTACTATGCATGTATACATCACTACTCAAACATATGTACTATTCATATATACATCACTATTCAAAATAGTAATTGTTGGATCCAAGGTTTGCTTTGGCAGGCCAATTCAAGCAAAAAACATTGCTAGGTAATGAGTTTGGCTAGGGTGACATATATGTTAAAAGATATCACATGAGTTCCAAGATGAGCACAATTAGAATAGAAATCTCGTGTGGAACAAAAGAATAAAAACTCGTTTGATTTTGATTTTTAATATGAATACATAGCAAGAAAGTATGGCCTCTTGATCTTTTATACCTTTAAAATTTGAAGATAAAGGTTGCAAAAAAGTTACCATAGGGATATTTGGCTTGTGACCGCCATGTGTTCATATAGACGTTTCTTTTTGATCCTTTGATTTCAACTTTTCCTATCATTATGAAGCAAAATTCACCAAAGTTGGACTGATCACCCACCACTAAGGGCCTTGAAATGGGTTTAGACCATCATAAGATAGGTTATTTTTATCTTACTAATGGCAGTGTCACAATAGTAATTTAACCTAGCTTGACAAGAACTATTGATTCACCCAATTGGTATTTATACTTGGTTGAAAATCCAGTGGCACAAAGCTACTGCACTGGATTATGACTAAATGTCCCTAATTCAAAATTTGAGCTAGAAAATATGTATGTGCTTTTCACCAATTTTCTTACCTATAGTAGGGGCCTCGGACCCAAAAGGCACGTATCATTGGTGAAGGTCACCTTGAAGTATAATTTCCATAAATCGATTGGTATAATCTTTTCTAGATGACTTAAACACATAATGAGATATTGTAAGCGGTAGGGTGGCCTTGTTACCACAATCTACTAAAATACAGCCCTATGTCACTTCAATTCATCCTTCTCCTTTTTTTGCCCGTATGCATTGGAAGGTTTAGATAGTGCCCACAAATGCCACCAAACTCACCCAAATTACCTAGTAATTATCACCAAGGAAATTTTCCATCTGTGCTTGTAAAACCCTAATTCATAATTGGAATTAAAAGGAAAAAAATTGAGGTATTAAAGTGTAATTAATTTATTATTTGTGGATAAATTTATAATTTTATTTACATTTTTTTAAGGGCTAAATAACTAATTTGATCAAGGTAGATTTTAAAAAATGCCAAAACTGTGAACTGGTGTTTAAGTAACAAATAAATAAAAAACAATTAAAAAAATAAAAAAGGAAATTCATAATAGGTCATGCGAGAAAGATAGAAAAAAAAGGAGAAAGAAAAAAGAGGGAAAGAAAGGAAGAGAAGGAATGGGGAAAAGAAAGATAAATAGGGTTTTCCTTTAATCATCTTTTTAACTCTTTCAATTCATTTTTGGTCATGGTAAATTTATAGAACTTAAACTCTAAATCTTTCTTCGATCATGAGTAAAATTAAAATTATGATATTTGATTTCATATGATGTTGTTTATTTTATTCATCTCTATGTAAAAGAGCTAGTTCATATAGGATTATAGAGCATTTTGAATTTATAGTATAAATGTGGTTTAAAATTTTAAGAGTTCTTTGAATTCTTCATTGCATGTTGGTTTAAACAATCTAAATACACGAAACATTCCAAATACACGAAATGTTTTAATAATTTTTGGATTAAATATAGTTATTTTAGTAAATTGATATTTATTTTTTTAGTTTTTGCTTTTTAGGCCTCAATGTTTTTAAAATTGAGTTTTAATTTGGGTATGTAACAAAGATATTATTTATTGACTATTTTAAAGTGTTAAATACATATCCACCAATAATTTGTGTGAGCCAATCTATCTCCTATCCTTTATTATTTTTATCATTTAAATTAATATTTTCAAAATAAAAATATTATAACAAAATGTTTACATTTATTTTTCATGTTTGCTTTTAAGATATTTGTTGAATTATTTAGAACGACATAGTTTCTTTTTAGATAGATATTAGAAGTATATTTATCATTTTTTATGAGTGATTCGTACACCTGCGAGCTTTTTGTAAATATTCAAAAAATTTGCATCATTATATTATTAGGACTTGATGATAAATTATGTTTTAAAATTAATGTGAATACTTTATTTTAAATTTGAATGTTTTACATTTGGATATGATTGTAATATCAAGTTTTTTTATTTGATATTTTTAATTTTGATTCTTGTCTATGATCGAAGGAAAAAATAAAAAAAAATGTAAGTTTAGGTTGAAAATGAATTTTATCATCGTTTTGAATTACATTTGTTACCTTATATTGGGTTTATCAAGTGTTATTGGGTGATTACCCAAATCCCTATATTTCGTGGGTCATAGGGACCATTTGGGTGAATTGTGGAAAGTTTTAATGTTCGTGAAATTTTGATCAATATGAATTGAGACATTCATGGAACGTGAGAAGGGAAACATTGTGACAAAATTGGAGTCCAAGTGGGCGATTCTTTTAGTAGAGTTACATCAAATTTATTCTGTAATGTTATTAAAATATTTTAACTAATATAAATGTGAATTTTGGTTTTATAAATATATTTGATAATGAATAAAGTTCGTAAAAATTTTCAAATTCTTGATTAGTTTAAAATTTTAATACTTATTTTGCATTATGAGTTTTAAAAGTGTGATAATTTAAATTTATATATAGAATACTTATATGTAAATGAAATATTCACGCTGAATTTAAAAGTGTTACAAACTTGT
This sequence comes from Hippophae gyantsensis, assembly GCA_030763125.1. Taxonomy (NCBI): domain Eukaryota; kingdom Viridiplantae; phylum Streptophyta; class Magnoliopsida; order Rosales; family Elaeagnaceae; genus Hippophae; species Hippophae gyantsensis. The sequence goes on from CM061034.1 coordinate 36,992,916, forward strand.
GGTATTTTAATATGTTCTATAAATATTGAGTTGAATGCTTTTCGATATATATACCTGAGATCAATGTGATAAGGTTGAGTGTTGTACATAGTTCCGAACACGAGGCTACATCCTAGGACACGGGATGGTCTATCGTTGGCTATGCAATAGTGAGTAAGAGGATCATAGTCTTGACACACATGACAACTTATCTGAGACATAGAACGAGGGATTAAAGAAACATGCATGTATACTTTTCAAGTTGATTTTTTTTATATGATTTACCATGATGGCTTGGTATTTATGTGTTGAAAATTTTATTAGTTTTCAACCTATAAGTTGTTTCGTTTACTTATGAGTTCAAACTTTATAGACTTTGATTACTTACGATCGGTTTGATTTAAGTTTAGTACAAGGTATCCATATATATATATATATAATGTAATAAGTCATATTAATAAAAATGATTGTTTAATTTATAAGTCAAATTAACTCTATTTGGCGAAAGTTCATTTTTATTGTTTATCTTCCTAAATGACGATAACTAGATAATTTGGAGCAATCATACGATTATTTGGACATAATTATGAGTTTACTTTTTATGTAAGTATTAAAAATAGAGAGATTGGGAAAGATTTATATATGATTATACAATTTGTTTTTTTGAAATATGTTGTGATGGTATGATATAATTAAGATCATTAAAGAATGATATATAAAATATTTATAGATGATTATACAATTTTGTTTTAAATATGCTCTGATGGTATGATATAATTGAGATCATTAAATAATCATATATAAATTCTCGTACCGAACCTTACTCTAATTTAACATTTTCTTTAATTTGATTACTTGAATGTGAATCAATTATTTATATTTTTTTTTCATTTTCAATAACTACATTACTCCTACATTCTAACCGGATCCAAACTTCAGATTTTCTACGTATTCAAATAAACTACTTATATGTTTTTAAAAAATGCTTGAATTGTAAAAAGAAAATAAATATATTTTATTATTAAATTTTAAATTGCCAAAAAATGACAATTAATTTGATTAAAAAATACTTGAACTTTTTTAATTAAAATACTTGTAACAAAATTATGCAAAATAAAAATTACTATGAATAAAAATATAAATATACAAATTAATACATATATATATTAAAATAATAAAATACTATAATAAGATAAGATAATAAGTACTAATTCATGTGATACAATTATATTAATAAAGTAATATATGCAACATTAGTAACAAAATGAAATTTTTTAAATGCATGAAAGATTGTTATGACAAGCCTCACTAGGTACACCGAGATATTCCAACTACATTAGCACCTTTACAACATTCTCTCTATTTACTCCTTCAACTATGAATATTATTAAATAAAGAAAAAAATGTACAAAATAAATCTAAAAAAACCTATGAATAGTCTTTCTATTAGCATTTGAATAAACAAAAAAGTCTAACAAATAGTAGGACATCCCACTACCAAATCACGGTACAAATAGTATGAGCCCTTGAGGCTATATTATCAGCTACAATATTATTTTCTCTACAAATATGTGAACATTGGAATTCCATGCAAGAATTTTTTTGTAAGTAGTCAATCCATAAAAATATCATTTCCATGGTATGGAAGGTGACCCAAAAAAGAATGACAACAAAAATAGAATCCAACTCTCACCAAAGTTTCTATCACCAAAGATGGTAACATACATCACTGCATGAATGCTCACTACTAGTATTGTCTCAAAAGCATATAAGATCCCAATTGGGATATAGAAACATCCCATAGTGAAGAATCTTGATGTCCATAAAATACCTATACAACTAGATAACCTAAGCGACCCAAAAACAATACCATTTGTGTTAGCCTTTATCCATCTTCAACATAGTGTCCTCTAAATAACCTCTATAATAGTAAAAAAGTGAACTTAATTATTGATATAATTCTATGCTACTCATAGGCCTTAGGCCATAAAACTTCAATGTTGCCAATAAAAATAAAAAAATAGTGAAAATATCATAAAAGTTTATTTCATTAGGTAATTTGTATCGTTTAATTTTTTAAATTATAAATAATATTATTTAATTATTTAACTAAGAATAATGATGCCAATTAAGAACAAGGTATGTTATTTTAATCATTTTTATTAAAATGTTATAATTGTTTTTCATTAAACGTGACTTTTTTCCTAATAAAAAAATAGATGTCTTAATTTGCTATTTGATAACCTTTTTCAAATGTTTGAAGATAACTTGGTCAAATTAACCTCCCCTTTAAAATGATGTAATGGCCAAATTAACCTTATAAAGATCATTAAGAAGTGGAGTAGATCTTGAAGTGTACAAATGATATCCATGACTTCTAAAGTAATTTCCGTATAAGCTTGAAGATTGAAAGCAATCTTCTTGTTATTCCCTTCTACACATAAAATGAGATGTTTAAAATTGAGAACATGCTAAATAGAGGCTTAGAAGGCTAAAGTCTTAGCATATTCTACCAAAGAAGCAGCTATAAATTTGGTCTAAGCATAACATAACCGTCCAAAATGACCAAACATGTTGACGAGTGCTTAAAAAACACTAAAATTACCATGATTCAATGTACTTAAATTGATTAAATAGATTTATATTGTATGATTTTATCATATTTTAATATAAATTTTTCTTTTCAAAATCATGGGTATTTTTATTGTTTTTCAGGTATTTTCGTTCAAAAATAACTTAAAAACAAGAAGAAAAATACTAGAAGCAATACATTACAAATATATTGAGATGTGAAAAAGTCAAAGAGATGGAAAAAATTGGACAAAATGGGTCAAAACGGTCAAAAATGTCCAAAGAGTCGAAATCTTGTGCGTAGTTGCCCATTTTTGTCGAATCCTTTCACAACAACCTATCCGCGCCAAGTCCCATGCGTACACACAACATATGTCAGCGCATGACTAAAACACGCTGACACACACCCAGCACACTTCCTTATGTGGTTGGCACACGCCTAACACATGCCGCACACACCCAACCAGACACATGTCACGCCGATTTCCATGCTCGCTAGCACACGCCAAACACCCTTCTGCCGCACCAAACGTCAATCTACTAAAATTTTGCACCCCATATGTGTGACAACCTATCCAAACATGTCCAAATTCAAATTTTTAAATATTTCCCCTATTTTTTGCCTTTTTCCTCACCTATAAAAAGACCATCTTCCTCGGTTGTAAAACACACATAATTAATTGTCAGTACAAACTTAAATTTGAAAGTTTAATTATCTAGTCTAATTTAGTGTAATGCTCATTTATTTGTCAGTACAATCACTCGGTAGTTAGAATGAAGCTCTATTTCAAACGTTTTTTATAAGAACTATTATTCAAAAATGTATTAACAACATATTTTCAGTAATGATTTTAAAACTAGAAAGTTAGTAGTTGGATAATTAAATTCTTAGGTTTAATTTGGACACTTTGAATAAAGTCTAATTAACTAACTCTGCCTAAAGGTGTGATTAGATGGTTTTCTATTTTCTTAAAAATAAAATTAAAATTTAATACTTAATTAATTAATAGGTCCCACCTAATGATATTAGTTAATTAGTATTAAACAAAAGAATTTAGGTCTCGCCTTCATACGAAAAAGAGAAAATCAACAAATACCAATTTATATCTTTAATAACCTAAATAATATGAAAAAATATAATTAACTTAATTATTTTATCCTTAAATACTCTACTGTTATGAATGATAAAAATATGCATTATTAATTATTGAATCTATATCTATGTTTATTTTTATGTTATTAGATTAGGAAAAAAACAAACTCAAATATCGTGACCAGATATTTAAGATTTAATTTCGTTTTTAAGATTTTGAATAATAAATTAAAAACCACATATATTCCTTCCTTAGATCGATCTTGACAGTATATTTATCATTTTCTATAAAATGATTCGTGTACTTGCGAGAGTTTTACAAATTATAAAACCAAAAAGATTTTACTTGATCGGTATTTCCAATGCTGGTCTTGTGTCTCATCAAGTTTTTGGCACCATTGCCGAGGACTTGATGTTGTTCTAATCAAGTTTTGGCACCGTTTCTAGGAACTTGATGTTATGCTCATCAAGTTTTTGGCGCAATTGTTGGGAAAGAAATAGCATTTTTAAATTATTTATCAAAATTTTGAAAACTTTTTGTGCTATAAATTATGGTGATTTTTTTATTTATTTTGAGTTAAAAAAAATTATAATTTTTTTAAAATTAAAAAAAAATTAATTGTTTTTTCTTTAAATAATGAGCTCTAAAAAAATAAATAAATAATAAAAAAACCAATTAACTTAGATTTTTACTTGACTTAATTTATCAACTTAACTAACTTAGATTTTAAATTAACTTAATTTATTAACTTACTTAACTTAAATTTTTACTTAAATTAATTTATTAAATTAATTAACTTATATTTTTACTTAACTTAATTAACTTAGAAATTTCACTTAACTTAATTAACTTAGAATTTTCAATTCACTTAATGTATTAACTTAATTAATTTAGATTTTCACTTAACTTAATTAATTTAGATTTTCACTTAAGTTAATTAACTTAGATTTTAATAGCATAAAGAGATAGTTGATTTGTTATATCTAGGTACAATTGTGTTTTGATGCCTTAGTTATTTGACTTGCACTTAGAAGTGGTTTATCTAAAACCCACAATCGTGTCTCTAGTTTTAAGTAAATAAAATTTTGAAAATCCATAAGGGATGACTTAAAAAATATAAGTAGACAACCTTGTCCTACCTTTAGGATTAATTGACTTAATGATGTGGGGACATTGAGTTTTCTTAAAATGAAATCTCCAAGTTACGTCTTGCTAAGACATTATACTAAGCGTTGGATGGAAGGCAACCCATCTCTTTAGGTAATTTTATTTTATTTGTTTTATTAATTTTAGTTTTATTGCATGTGAATAATATTAGAACTGTTAAAACTAAAAATATTTGTTAAGATATTATAAGTTCACAACAATCTTTTTGTGTGTACTTTAATGATGAATATGATAGATGCACTTACATTTCCTCATCACTACTTGCACATTCTCAAGAAATAAGTAACTTTTCTTCTATTTTCTCTTTATCTTTAATTTACAACTATTACAATGAGGACAATGTAAGTTCTAAGTTGGGGGTGGTGAAAAGTTACCATGCTTAATTTCAAAAATTTTAACAATTTTAAAATTTTTATGTTCACATTTTCATTTCTATTGTGTTTGATTTTATTTTCTTTGTGTGGTTTAGTAATTTTAGAATTTTAGGATTAGTTTTAAAAGACAATTTTTTATAAAAATTTATCATTTCCTTAAATCAAATTTAAGTAAATAGTTAAGTATTTGGATTGTTAAATTAATTTTTGAAAACATATCATGGAGTATATGGTAATTAGTTAGTTTTTGTCATGACTAGTATTTCTTGATAAGGTGTGAAAATTATATTAAACCCAAAATCGGTATTTAGGAATTAAATAGTAGAGACTACCGTGGTGAGATATAATTTGAGCCTAATTTTCTTTATTCTAAGTGAAATATATTTTTTCCACTCTAAACACATTTCTTATTTCTTCAAATTATTAGATGATCTCTATAGGACTTAGCGTTGAATGTCTGGATTTTTACATCTTAATGAAGTGTTATATATTTATTTTTCATTTTCTTAGATTAAAATATTTAAGTATAAATTGATAGTATATGTCTTTCTTCATTCATGCATGACTTCTATTAAAGAAAGATGTATATCTAGGATTACCTATACAAATACAAACAGAAAATTCAAATATTAACCACTCACCTTACCATATAAAAAATGTACAATTTGTACATGGGTCCACTCTCTAAAAAAATGGATTCTCTTATAAAAAATAATATAAGAGAAAGAAAGAAAGAAAAAAATAGAAAAAAAGAGAGGAAAATGAATAGTATAATCTATATACTATGACCCAAAAAGCCTAAAACGTTGTGAGAAATGGTTTAGTGTAAAAGAAAATATAGGAAGTAATTCCCTAAGAAGTTATTGCATTTTCCTACATTTTCTAAAAGGCATATTACTTGATATTTTTATTTGATGAATTTTATTGATGCATAAAAGTAATGTATAATATTTTATAAATTTTTACATTTGATTCCTTTCATGAGATCAATGTTAAAATAACACTTTGAGAATTTCTTCTTTATACATATGCGAACATTTTAGTTCATTTCTAAACATAAACTCTTTCGCATCTATAGGATTCATTGTTTTTAAGAGTATTGACTTGTGAGGAATAGAGTCACAGCGAATTCGAATTCTTGACACTAAGTTTGGGTGAAATTGAATTGATACATCTTTGATATGAAATATGAAAATGATTTTCAACTAATTATTATAATAAATCGTGAATGTTTAGGAATTTGAAATAATCTATGCTTAAGATTTTAATTATGAAATTTAAAAGAGATTATAAGCATGATATATTTTTGTACTTCATTTCTTTATTTTATTTTAATCTTTTTACTTTATTTTAAATTTTAGTTAATTTCTTATTTTATTTGTTTTATTTTGTTAATGTTTGTTGGTATCATTATTGAAAACCCTCATGAGACTTAAACTCGTCCACTAGGGTAACCTAAGCATTTAAAGGCTTTTTGCATACGCTAAATGCAACGGTGTCAATCCATGGAAGTGATTTAGGATAGTTAAATTTTTAGTTTTTATTTCTTCTCTTGCTAAGGGACTAGCAAGAAGCTGATTGGGGGTTGTGATGAGTGCTTAAAAAGTACTAAAATAACCATGATTTAATGTACTTTAATTGATTAAATAGATTTATATTTGTATGATTTTATCGTATTTTTATATAAATTTTTCTTTTCGGAATCATAGATATTTTTATTGTTTTTCAAGTATTTTCGTTCAAAAATAACTTAAAGACTCAAAGAAAAATACAAGAGGTAATACATCACAATTATGTTGAGAAAATAAATGAGGAAAAGTCAAAAAGATATAAAAATTGGACAAAATGGTTAAAAATGTCAAAACGGTCGAAATCTAGTGCACAGTCGCCAATCCGTGTAGAATCCCACGTACAACAGCCTATCTGCGTAGAATCCTATGTGCAACAGCCCATCCACACCGAGTCCTGCACCCACCAACGCACGCACAAGCCCAACATATGCCCGCACGAGCTGGCACACTCCTAGCTAGCACACGTCTAGCACAAGCCCAACACACAACGGGCCAATTTGCATACATTCCAGCACAGGCCTACATTGTGTCATACGTATTCCAGCACACTCCTACGCCATGTCCCACACACACCAAACGCTTGTCTACCAAAATGTTGTGTCCCATACGCGTGCGAACCTATCCAAATGCGATCAAATTCAAATTTTGAAATATTTTCCCCCCTTTTTGGCCATTTTCTCAACTATATAAGAACCATCTTCCCCTATTGTAAAACACCCAATTTTCTCATTTGTTTCTCTCTCTATATTTATATCTCTAGAAAGTTTTCTTTCTTTTTAGTTTTTAAGTTCTTCTCTCTTTGGGATGAACTAGCTATGTTTTTATAGATTTTTAGTTTTTTATTCAATAAGTGGAGATGCAAATCCGTTTGGAGGTTTTCCAGCAACATAATTAACATCAAATTGTTGTATGGATTCTTTGAAGGTATAATTTTAATGGATTCTTTACAATTATCTTTTTATGTTTTATTCTTATATGTTATATTTAATTTGTCTATGATTAAATTGAACATGACTAGCTGTTTGTAAATATGATATAATAATAACGTTATTATGTTTTCAAAATATTAATTAGGTAAAACATCACTATAAAATAAATTGATTTTGTTTTTATTCAAGATTTTATATTAAGAATGTTAGAGATAAATATATTATTTTTCATTACAAACTTATATCTAAAAGTTAGATTTTAAGGTTTAATTATCTGGTCTAATTTAGAGTAGTGTTCTTTTATTTGTTAGTACAATCGTTCGATAGTTAGAATGAAGCTCTATTTCAAAAGTTTTTTATAGGAACTATTATTCGAAAATGTATTGACAACATATTTTCAATAATGGTTTTAAAACTTGAAAGTTAGTACTTGGATAATTAAATTCTTAGGTTTAATTTGGACACATTGAATAAAGTCTAAGTAACTAACTCTGCCTAAATGTTTGATTAGATGGTTTGCTATATTCTTAGAAATAAAACTAAAATTTAATATTTATTTAATTAATAGGCCTCATCTAATCATATTAGTTAATTAATATGAAACAAAAAAGTTTGGGCCCCGCCTAAGGACATTTTCATACCCAAAATAGAAAATCAACAAATATTAATTTATATCTTTAATAACCTAAATAATATAAGCAATCATAAATAACTTCATTATTATATCCTTAAATACTCCACTGTTATGAATAATAAAAATTTGCATTATTGTTTATTGAATTTATATCTTTGTTTATTTTTATGTTATTAGATTAGGAAACAAATAAACTAAAATTTCGTGACACATGTTTAAGATTTAATTTCGGTTTTTAATATTTTGAATAATAAATTAAAAATCACATATATCCCTTTATTAGATCGAGTTTGGGAGTATACTTATCATTTGTATAAAATAATTCATGCACTTGTGAGACTTTTAGAAATTATAAAACCAAAATTTTCTACAAGATCGATACTTCTAATGCAGGTCTTGTGCCTCATCACATGATGAAACCATTTGTTGCTGAATCATAATGGCAAGTTGCATTAAAATTGAGTTTGAACATTCCCAATGGTGGGTTTTACCAATTTGAAGGGATGACAATGTAATCCTCTTCTTATAATTTTCAAGTAAAACTTTATTCGACAACCACTAAAGTTTCTCCAACATTACAATCACAGTGAGGGTAAATAATTGAGAAGAAGTACCTAGAGGTAGAATTAGTTATGGTGATCGAGTTCAAAATTAAATGAATATAAGTGAAAATATACAATCTTTTTACAATGTTAAGTTGAGATTTTAATATCAAAACCTCCACTAAGATTTGAGAAGATCACATCTAATGAAAGAGTTTTCCTTATCTTTGATTTCATTATTTCACAGAATGCAAAATGGGTCATCTAAGTTAAGGAATTGTCTTAAATGTTTCTTTGCATAAGACGTGCTAGAAAAAATTTTCCAAACAAATATCTTGTGATGTTAATGGATCTTCGCTTTCCATAGTTTACTTCAAAAGCCTCTTTGGTTAGAAAATCCTTTCTTAATAATTATGATTTTGTGAACATCTTTTATTGAGAAATTTCATGTGCCAATGTCAAACCATTCTAGAGTATCTCTATTGTATGTATTAGCAAGTTAGAGTTTAAGAATCAAATAGGATATATTCGGCCCAAAATTCTAACTTAGGAGAGTAACATCCCAAATCATGTTTTGATAACCTTGACATAAATCAACTACCTTGTTAATTGTGAATTTTGAAGAAGATTGAAAATAATCAAGAAGTAATTGATTCTTAAGACCAAGAATCCAAGGGTCTGATCAAATATTGATATCATAGTCATTACCAACTTTTAGAAAATTACCCTCTTACAAAGCATCAAGTGCCTAAAGAAAGAATTTCCAAACAAAAAGAATCTGTTGGTTTAGTTGCAACATTTAGAAAAGACTAGTGCTGTAAATATTCACGACGGAAGGTGTGAATCCATAACTTTGTGGTTGTTTCAAAAGGGCTCACGTTGCCTTAGCAAGTATGGCTTTATTGAAATCATCAAATTGTCTAATGTTGAGTCCATAAAACATTGGGTAAACAAATTTTGGTCCAAGAAATAGGGGATAAATAACTATTTTTGGTGATATTTCCTATCTACTAGAATTTCCTCAAAATATTATCAACAACCTGACAAATTCTAATTGGAAGTCTGAAAGGACTCAAAAAATAGACAAGAGTTTGGTCTTCTACTATCTAGTTGGATGTTTCCTGCTGCTCTTTTGAGCGAGATTGTCCTTGGCTTTGCTTGCTCTCGGCCTATGAGATAGACTAAGGCCACTCCTTCATTTTCCTACTGACTCTTGTTATGGAGATGACCTATGTAATTTTAAATCAATGAACTTTTTCTGGGAAACAAGCCTTAGAGTTTTTAATTTATTTTAACAGACCTTAGAATTCACATTTCTTTTTCTTGCCAATAGGTAAAGTGTGACTCAAGTAATGTATGGCACTAGAGATTTTAGAAATGTGCAAGGTAGTGCATAAATGATTTCTTTCTTTGTCGAGGACAAGTATTTTTTAAGTATAAATGTTTAACAATGATATAGTGATAATAAAATAAAAAAATTAAAAAATATTATTTTTAATATTTATTAATTATCATTTATTTTTATTTTAATATTTTATTAATTAATTTTTTTTTGAATATTTTTGTTGTTGATTTTTTTGAACAATTTCATATTAAATTTTCCTTTTATCATTATTAAAAGGATGAACTACATATTTGGTTCCTTAACTCTTTTTTTATTGATAATTTAACATCTATTATATATTTATATTTAACATAATTAGTCTAAATTTAAAAATAATACTAAATGTATTTTAGAAATCAGAATTTATGAGTTAAAAACTTATTTTTTTTACATTATTTAATCTTGGTTTTTAAATTTTAACATATTTATTTATTATCTTTAAATTTGGAATAAAATGTTCAAATTATGAAAAAATATTGAGGAACTACAATGTTAAAATTTTAAAAAAATATTAGAGACTAACAATATAGTTCAACCATGTTAAAAACTTGTATTTTAATTTCTTTTTAATCACTTACAATTCAAATTGTTATAACCATAACAATAATTATCACTAATAATAATGGCACGAATGTGTAATTAATATTAGGGTTAAAATAGGGATTTTGTTTACATTTATTTTTATAATAATAAAAATAGTCGTGATAAACCCTATTTAATAAAAAAAATTATTAAAATAATATAATTATTTTTTAGTTTTATCATTTTTTTATATTTGGGAAATAAATGATACTACTTTTAATCTAATGAACTAAAATACACAAATGACTTAATTTAAAAGGCATGTATGACACATTATCCTAAAAATAGGAAAAACAATAAAAATAACACTCTTAAAATATATAACTATAAAAATAACACTTTTTATATTTAGTTTATATATTTTTATTATTATAAAAAATCCAATACATCATTTCATATTAAATTTTAATTATAAATTATAAATTTATATTTAAAATTTTTGATTTACTATATATTTATATTTTTTAAATTTTAATAGTTAAATTAAATTAATTTAGAATTTAAGATTTAGAATTTAAATATCTATTTTAAATATTTTTTTATTTTTTTCTTATTTTTTTTAAAAATCATAATTATTTACAACACAGAAAGTGTTTTAAATTTTGATAAAATAATTTAAAAGTGTTATTCCTTCCCCAAGAACGGTGCCAAAAAATTGAGAAGATAAGACTAGATTGGGTTAGCAATACTGATCTTACAGATACTTTGATTTTATATTTGTAAAACTCTCGCAAGTTCACAAATCATTTTATAGAAAATAAAAAGTATACTCTCAAGGTCGATCTAAGAAAGGAATATTTGTGGTTTTTAATTTATTATTCAAACTTTTAAAAACAAAATTAAATCCCAAACATCTTGTCACGATATTTTAATTTATTATTCAACATAAAAAAGTATCCAAATTCTTTTGTTTAACATTAATGAACTAATATCCTTAGGCGAGGCCTATTAATTAATTACATATTAAATTTCAGTTTTATTTCTAAGAAAATAGCAAATCATCTAATCACAGCTTTAGACGGAGTCAAATAATTAGACTTTATTCAAGGTGTCCAAATTAAACCTAAGAATTTAATTTCCCAAGTACTAACTTTCAAATTTTAAAACCAATACTGAAAATATGTCGTCAATACATTTTTGAATAATAGTTCATAGAAAAAAACTTTTGAAATAGAGTTTTACTCTAACTATTGAGTGATTGTACCAATAAATAAAAGAGAACTACTCTAAATTAGACCGAATAATTAAACCTTAAAATCTAATTTTCAGATTTAAGTTTGTAATACAAAATAATGTATTTCTCACTAACATCCTTAATATAAAATCTTGAATAAAAACAAAATCAATTGATTTTATAGAAATGTTTTACCTATTTAATATTTAGCAAGTATACCAATGTTATTATTATGTCATATTTACAAATAGTCATTCATGTTAAATTTAATTACAAATAAATTAAACATAACAAATAATTATAAAACATAAAAAATAACTATAAAAAATTCATTTTAAAATTATACCTCTATAGAATCCATACAAAACTTATATGCTAATTTAATTGCTGGAAAACCTCCAAACGAATTTGCATTTCCGTTTATTAAATCCAAAACTAGAAATCTACAAGAGCATAGCTAGTTGTTCTCAAAAAGAGAAAAACTTTAAAACTAAAAAAACATAAAAAAAAAACTAAGAAAACTTTCTAGAGAGTGAAAGCTAGCGAGAAAAAAGAGTTGAGAAAATTGTATTTTTTTAGATTGGAGGATAGGGTTCTTTTATAGGTGAGGAAAAGGCTAAAAAAATGGTATGCATGTTGGTGTTGACGCGTGCAATTGGGTGGTTTTTTGTGGTAGAAAATTTGCTAACATGTACGGGATTTGTGAAATGGATTGTCATTGATACGCGCGGGATGTGCCCAGGATTTCAACATGAATGGGCACGGTTGCGGGCGAGATTTCGGCGTGGCTGCGTGCATAATTTCGGTATGAATGGATGTGGCTACGCATAGGCTTGCTTAGGAATAGGCAGATGTATGCGTGATTGGGCAGTTTTACCCATTTTGTCCAATTTTTCCATTTTTTTACTTTTACTCATTTTTTTTCTCAACATATTTGTGATGTATTGCCTACAGTATTTTTCTTTGAGTATTCAAATTATTTTTGAACAAAACTATCTGAAAAATAATAAAAATACTCATGATTCTGAAAAGAAAAATTTATATAAAAATATGATAAAATCATACAAATATAAATCTATTTAATCAATTAAAGTACATTAAATCATGATAATTTTAGTTCTTTTTAAGCACTCATCATTTTCAAACTACAAGGAGATGGTTCAGGTGGGTTTTCATAGAGAACGTCCTTAATGAGACTATTTTCCTATCTTAAGATAGACGTGCTTCTCGATATGATGTAGTCACCATTGAGTAGAAAGATGACAATTATAGCAGTTTCGACATTGGGGAATTGGATATATAGAAGATGATGAGATGGATAGTGATGCATCTCAAGATGCTGGTATGAATAGACATTAGCATTACTTAGGCCTTTACTTATCTCAATTTTAGGATTGATTGGATTGTCTTAGGATACTTTGGATTTCATGTATCTATCCACTAATGTGTATATGCTTAATGTATTTATTTTTACTCACTCACTTATCTTTTTGTATAAACTTTTTGGGGATGATTATGTCCTTTTTCTTGCGTTGGATTTTGCATTAACTTCTACTCTTTGTCTTTTATTTAATTATATTTAATTACCATGATTTAATGTACTTTAATTGATTAAATAGATTTATATTTGTATGATTTTATCATATTTTTATATAAATTTGTCTTTTCGGAATCACGAGTATTTTTTATTGCTTTTCAGGTATTTTAGTTCAAAAATAACTTAAAGACTTGAATAAAAAAATACTAGAGGCAATACATCACAAATATATTGAGAAAATAAATGAGGAAAAGTCAAAAAGACGGAAAAATTGGACAAAATGGGTCAAAAATGTCAAAAAGGCCATAATCGCACGCGCAATTGCCTAGTCGGGCCGAGAAATGCGTGCAGCATGCCCATCCATGCCGAGTCCCTTGTGCGTAGCCACCTATAGTGCCGATTCTCATGTGCACCAGCGCGTGCACCATCAGATCTACACCGAGTCCCACGCGTGGGAACCTATCCAAACGCACCCAAACTCAAATTTTGAAATATTTTCCCCCTTTTTTAGCCTTTTTCTCATCTATTAAAGGACCCTCCTCCCCATTCCAAAACACATAAAATTTGTTGAGCTCTTTCTCTCTCTAGAAAGTTTTCTTTTTTAACTTATTTTTTTAGTTTTTATTTTTAAAGTTATTCTCTTTTTGAGAGGAACTAGTTATGTTTTTATAAATTTCTAGTTTTTGATTCAATAAGCAGATATGCAAATTCGTTTGGAGGTTTTCTAGTAACAGAATTAACATCAAACTATTGTAAGGATTCTTTTAAGGTATTATTTTAATGGATTCTTTACCGTTATCATTTTATGTTTTATTCTTATATATTATATTTAATTTGTTTGTAATTAAATTTAACATGGCTAGCTGTTTGTAAATATGTTATAATTATAATGTTGTTATGATTGTAAATATTAAATAGGTAAAACATTTTTATAAAATAAATTGATTTTGTTTTTATAAAGATTTTATATTAAGGATGTTAGAGAGAAATACATTATTTTGCGTTACAAACTTAAATCTAAAAATTAGATTTTAAGGTTTAATTATTTGATCTAATTTAGAGTAGTGCTATTTTATTTGTTGGTACAATCGCCCGGTAGTAAGAGTAAAACTCTATTTCAAAAAGTTTTTTATAAGAACTATTATTCGAAAATATATTGACGTTATATTTTTAGTATTGATTTTAAAACTTGAAAGTTAGTACTTGGGAAATTAAATTCTTAAGTTTAATTTGGACACCTTGAATAAAGTCTAATTATTTGACTCTACCTAAAGTTATGATTAGATGATTTGCTATTTTCTTAGAAATAAAGCTAAAATTTAATATTAAATTAATTAATAAGCTCCGCCTAAGGATATTAGTTAGTTAATATTAAACAAAATAATTTGAGCCCCACCTAAGGAAACTTTCATACCAGAAAGAGAAAATCAATAAATATTAATTCATATATTTATTAACCTAAATAATAAGAGCAAACATAATTAACTTAATTATTATATCATTAAATACTCGACTGTTATGAATGATAAAATTTGCATTATTGTTTATTGAATTTATATCTATGTATATATTTATTTTTATGTTATTAAATTAGGAAAAAAACAAACCAAAACATCGTGACAGGATGCATAGGATTTAATTTTGTTTTTAAGATTTTGAATAATAAATTAAAAACCACATACATTCCTTCCTTAGATCGACCTTGGGAGTATACTTATCATTTTCTATAAAATGATTCGTGCATTTACGAGAGTTTTGCAAATAATAAAACCATAAAAGTGTATTTCGCAAGATCGATATTTTTAATTCTGGTCTTGCGATTCATTCATTCATCAGTTAGCATGGATGAAAATGTCTCATGATTTCCTAACATATGACTTGGGCTAGCCTGGTTGGTCATATATGTATCATACAACTTTTCTAGTTAGCTATATTCTAGTTGGCCGATCATACTCTTAGTTGAAAATTTCCTAGTTGATCGACCATATTCTTGGTTGATCACCACTTGATCGATCTAACTTTTGGTTGGTTGGCCACACTCTTTGTAGGCTGTACTTCCTAGTCCTGGCCTATTAGGCCAGATGATGACTCAATCTTTACTCCAACTATTTGTTCATTGGGAGGTCAATGGCTTAAAATTTAGGTGATTTTTAACTTGTGTACCTGTGGCTTTACTTTTTTTTAGGAGTTATCATGTTTTCTTGAGTTTTTTCAAAGTTGGGGGTAACTTGTTGGTCCAACTATTGAAAAAATAAGCCTCTCCGTCTATCAACCCCTACTAGGAGTACTTAAATTTGGTCAAGTGGTCGAAGCATAAGATAGTTATCAACTTAGGGAAATTTTAATTACTGTTGCATTAGAGATCTATAGTCTCTTTGTTGAAGTCATTTAAATGTAAGTCTCATGTATGAGCTTAATGTATTTTATGCACCTAAGATGGCACTACTTATGAGTCGTGGCTCCTTTTCAGGGTTTATAGACAACAATAAGGTGATGGGGAGCCTGTTAGGATTTTCTTCATGTTTGTTGTGGCCTGGATCATATAGCTTATGGTTAGAGATGCATCCAATTTAAAACTTAATGAATTCATTTTCTATAGGAAATTTGGTAGACTAGCCTGAAACTTGCATTGCTCATCTATTGGGATACTTCTTATCCACTAACTTAGTAGCGGTATCTGCTTTGATGGGGCATTAAGGTTTTTTTACGCTCAGTCTTAATGTGGTGGAGCTATCAAGCCATGGCCTTCTTTTAAGGTTTAAAGATTATTAAGAGGCAATTAGACCAAGTTAAGTTATTCTTCACATTAGTTTTATCTTGGACTATATAACCTATGATTAGAGTGTGTCCATGTTGTAACTTAATTTTCCTAACTTATGATGACCTGGGCCCTAAGGTGCAAAATTTATCTATCACGATACTTCTTATTCAGTGTTTTTTGTAGGGGTGTATGCTTTGACAATGTACTGGGGACTTTATTATGCTTAAGACTCACTAGCCTTGATGCTTCTTATTCACCATCTTAGCATGGGTGCATGCCTTAGTGGGGTTTTGAAGGCTTTATTATGTTCAGTCCTAGTATGGTAGAGCTCTCGAGCTAGGCTCTCTTTCAAGGTATAAGGTCGATCAAGAGGTAATTAGACCAAGTTAAGTTGTTATGCACATTGGTTTTATCTTGGACTATATAACCTATGATTAGGATATTTCCTTGTTGTAACATAATACGAATAGCTTATGATGACATGGGTTTTTATTTGCAAAGTTCACCTATTAGGATACTTATTATTCACTACCTTTTGTAGGGGTGTATGTCCTGATAGGGTACTGAGGAATTTATTGTGCTTAGTCCCAATGTGGTGAAGCTATTGAGCCATGACCTATTTTCAAGGTCTAAGGATATTTAAGAGGCGATTAGACCAAATTATGTTGTTCTTCATGTTAGTTTTATCCTTGGCCATATAGCTTATAATTAGGGTGCATCCTTATTGTAACTCAATGTGCCATGCTTTTATGGATCTTTTGGTGGTCTGGGACCTAGGGTGTAGGACTCACCTATTTGGATGCTTCTTATTCACTCTCTTTCAGAGAGGCGTATACCCTAGTCAAGTATTAAGGAGTTTGTTTTTCTTAGCCCTTAGCGGTGTTACACTAAGAGCCTTGTACCTTTCCAAGTCAAGACGGCTTAGACCTGCTTGTTGATTTAATGTTAGGCTTTCTATCTTGTCAAATCTCCCAAATGTAAGCACTTGATTTGTAGATAGAAATGGGTATCTTAAGTGCTCTCTTTATTGATAACAACAAATTTAAATTACAAAGTAGTTGAAAATATCTTAGGAATGTAAGTTCAAATATAACCAACTAAGGCTATTTATTTTACCAAGTCTTGCAACAATGAAAATTATAAAAAATTTAAGTAAAAATAAAACTAGTGAGGTAAGTAATTTCTGTCTTGCCATGGCAAGAATTTTATTTCTATCTTATTCAAATTCCCATGACATAGCACTCTTTAGCTGTCTTTTTGTTCTCTAAGTACTCTTTATGTTCCCATATCTATTGGAGATTTTAGAGTGAGGTGGTCCATTGAAGATAACCCTAGCCCCATGCAAGAAATGCCTACCCTTGATATAATTATAAGAGGATGGGCAATCTATATTATGGAAGTCTACCATGAATGTTCTTATGTTGGTGCCTTATGCAATTGTGACTGGTAGGGCCACAATACCTTCTAGGATGAGTAGGAGTCCAGAGAATCCTACCAAAGAGGAAGTCATTATCTTGAGAGGGTAAGAGAGCTTTATTTTCTTCCAGTCTTTCCAGAATATAATGTCGGTTGGGCTGCCAATATCTATTAGTATTTTATGTAAATTTTTATTAGCCAACTAAAAAGTGATTGATAGGGCATCTATGTAAGGATGGATACACCAACAAGCTTCTCTTTCTTAAAATGTTTAATTCTAAGCTGATGAGTTTAGGATTTTTTTTTGGTTATGTGTAGCAGTAACTTGTAGAATTGTTAGAACTACCCACAACGGGACTTGTCATGATAACCCTAATTGTCCTTAAGGTAGTTCCTTTCTCTTGATGGGTAGATCAATCGCAATGGATGTTGTTGTTATGGTTGTAGCCTTGGATTTCTCACAAATTCATTCAAGTAACCTTTCTTGACTTGGTACTCAAGTTTATTTTTGAGTTCCCAAAAATTTTCAATTGAATGAGCGGTGTTTTTGTAGAACCTACAATATTGAGAATTGTTCCAACAAGGGTTTTTCTATTTCTTGGGCTAGCATACAAACTATTGTGGTTCAACTTGCATTTACATAGCCTTTCTTATTGCACTAAGAACGGGGTAATTATGGAAATTCCATCCAAGATTAATGGGATTTATGTCCCCAATCTTACTATTATCTCTTTAGTTTGGTCTAGATCCTTTAAAGTCATGGCATATAGATTTATCTCTACCTCTAAACTTCTAATATACCAACTTTTTCTTAGAAGGTTCTTAGTAATTTCTATTAGAAAGCATTTTATCCATTAATGTAAGTGCTAATCAATTAGGTAGCCTTTGAATATGTTTTTGGGAAATATTTAGCCATATCTTTCTACAGGGCTCCCTAGCATAGGGCTTAGTGCAAAGCTGGACAATATGCCACTTGTATCTTATCTAAATTGAATCGATCAAAGAAGTCATTTAAGGACTCTTCCTTTCCTGATTATAAGGTCAGCAAATGAACCATGATTTTTGGCCTTCTTATCTTGACTAAGAAGTGAGATAAGAATTATTTAACAAATTTCTTAAAGGAATTAATAGTATTGGGCTTCAAAGTACAATACCAATCTCTAGCCTTGTGTATTAAGATAAGATGGAACGCTCGATACCTCACTGCGTCGGTGTAGGCATAGAGGTCCATCCAACCCTTGAAATTTTCCATGTGTTCCAAGAGATATTCTCTGCCATCATATGTGACTATGTTAGGTAACTTGAACTTATCAAAAAATGGGATGGCCATGATCGTTAGGGTGAATGGGGACATAGTAGGGATCGTTAGGTTTGGGAGTTTGTATCGATTCAACATCTGTTGGAACTCCTTTAACTATTTAGTGAGCTGATCAATGGTAACATAAAGGACAATTAGTACTTTATGCCAATCTTGGATCTTGAGATGGTCATTGGCTACTAAGGTTGTTTGGTTAATCTGGTTGGCTTGGATAGAGTTTCCTTGCAAATATGCCTCGATTAGGTCACATAGATTGTGATGTATAGGAGCATCTTAGGCTAGCCCTAACTAGTCAAAGGCAGCCAATCAATAAAATAGTGAATAGGCGTAAAAAGCTTGATGTCTCTAATTGGTATGGGTATAAATATTATGGCCAGTTATGAGAGTTAAGTCCCACTATGGACTCTCATCTTGCCAGTCTAGCCTGGATGGCTACGAGTCTTGTCTTATGCACTCTTGGCATTAGAGGATGTTGTAGGGATTCTTTTGGGAAAATGACTTGTGCAAAAGCCATTGGCTTTGGTAAGTGCTCTAGGATGGCCTGGAGATTCCATGGAGTGTAATTTACGTCATGTCTAGATGAGTTTGGACCTAAGCTAGCCTAGCTTCTGAACCTATCGGCCCCATTATGGGAAAACATGTCTATGTTTTGCACCTATATTTATGGTATGCTGCATCAAAGCTAGAAAAACTGGTGGAATGATGACTTGCTAGTTGGTAGACCATACCTCCTAATTGGTTGTCAAGGTTTGAGTAATGGAGCCTGTTTTCTAATCTATAACCTCTCTTAGAAGTCTAAAGAGTTAGACACGTAATATTGGCATATAAGCGAATTGAGGTTTTCTTTTCAAAACACTTTGTTTCTCCATGTTCTCTTTTCAAATATCTTTACTTTTTTGGAAGATTAAGGACTTGGAATTTTTTTTTTAGAGTCCTATAATTTTTTATTTTTTCATTTGAGTAGAACACATTTCTTTCTCATAGATGATGCCAGATGTTGATGTCAATTTTTGTCAACATCAGGTAAGATTGTCCTCTATGGCTCTACGAGATAAAAAAAGCCATTAGGAACTTGGACCATGTTGTGGGGGTGCTCTTTACCTATCTGATGCTTGAGTCTAAAACTATAAGATGAAGGTTAGAGGAGATATATGATCTTGCTATAATATTACATGGAGCATCAGATGGCCAAAGACCACCCCTCAGAAGATGGTCTAAGGTCCTAATAATTTTTTCATCTCATAGATCCATAGAGTAGAATCCTATCTGATACTTAAGTTAGTAATTATAAGATGAAGGTTATAAGAGAGACACGATCTCGCTCTAATATTATATGAAAAGAAAGTATTTAGTTTTTGTTCTCTATTGTCAGATTCAATTAAAGTTATTATAATTGTGTACATATATGAGTATATATAGGGAAAGAATTAACCTGATCGTTATCCCTTGTCAGGATAGTATCGACTTGTTATAGCTTTATAGAAATTTATCCTTAATTATCCTTTTAAGATAATTAAAGGTAATTGTTGGACCTTTATCTCTTTAAGATAACTATTTTGCAATTATACTTACCTTACGACTGGGTCCTTATTAGGCTTAACCCATAAGGCTCTCGACTAATTAGGTACTTAGTGGGCTTGGCCTATATGGCTCGTTATTGGCAAAGACCACTCTTTGATTGCTACATAGAATATACAAAATTACTCCCAATATAAAATTTATCTAATCTATAGTAATAAATAAATATTTCATAATAAAGAAGAGAAATTGTAGAGAAAAGAATTTAAGTTTAATGAATTATTAGAGCTAAAGGAATAAAAAAATATTAGTATTTACTTGTTCTTGAACTTCCCTTGAAAGCTCTTACAATATTGTATTAAATCTAAATTTTTCTAATGCTTTCTCTTAATTTTCATACAATTTTGATATTGTTTTTATTTCTTGGGTATTGCTTTGTATTTATAAGAGAGAAATCAAATCATGATGTAAATAGGACTATTGGAATGATAATGGAAAGAGATTTAGTGGGTCAAACGTTTTTTAATGCATCATATTGTATTTAGAGTACATAACCAACACATGTGTAGGTGGAGTGTGCACAACACGTGCCTAACATGGTGAGCCATTTGATGGAGGATGCAGTACACATTCGGTTCATGCGAGTCTAAACGTGTTTTACACTTGGTTAAAATTGGCAAAAGATATGGTGAAAGCAGAGGATAACACATGGCACATGTTTACTAGATGGACGCTAATTCAATTGGGCCTTTCTAAATACATGTATGGGCTTTTTTAAGTTAATCTATCTGATCTAAAAAATTCTAAAATTTTAAAAAATTTTAAAATATTAATATTTTTTTAATAAATATAACATAAATAATTTAGCTTTTATAATAATAAAATATATACAATTATAAATAAATTGATATATAAAAATACATATAAAATAACACTTATCACTTATAATTAGACCACTCAATCACATAACTCGCATCAACAAAGATATAGGTTACACTCTTTACAAATTGGCATCCAAAAAATGTTTATATCTTGTCACACTTAAAAAGTTTGCCAAGAAAGGGACTTGGAAGATAGTGGGCTATATAAAGTAAGACAAAAACTCCTAAATATAGCACCTAATACTTAATTTTTTTTTATCAAGAAGTACAGATTTAAAGGAAAAAAGTATTCATAAACTTGGGAACACAAGACACTTAGAAAAAAAATTTCGGTTGAAAAAATCGAAGTTAGAAGAAGAGTAGCAAGTATTGGAGTCCAAACAGAGTTATGCGAGTACATGTCACTGTGCTGGCAACGTGGGATCGTTTGTCCCTAAACCCCTACCTCAGAGGACAACAACAGACAGACCATCGCTCACTTTGACCTTTATCGATGGAATTTAATAGACTAACCGACCAACCATTACAGTTGAATGTTGTCGCAAACTAGGTAGCCAACTAGTTGACCAATTGACCAATCAAGTAGTCATTCATCGGTCACACAATGGTCTGCATGCTATCTTGTACCAGCCGTACTCAGTTCTGCTTTCACCATCACTCGTCCTGTTGGGTTTCGCCTGAAACTTTTCTAGATCCACATCATAGGGTGACGCCATGGCCATGTTAGGTAGCTAAGATTGACTCCTTCTAGCCCACCGTCTAAGTCCTAAAGATGTTTTCAAAAATGACTAATTGTTCCTTGGGGTCCTAAGGTTATCAAAGTAATTAGTGAACATTCAAGATCCAAATCTCAACAACGTGAAGGGCTAAGGTTTTTTTCGAGTCAATGCTATGTTGTTAGCAAACATGAGTGTCTCGCATCAAATAAAACATTTCCCATTTGAATAAGCAAAATGAGTGATCCACGTTGAAAAAAATAAAATAAAACAAAATAATGCAAGTGAGTACCGCAGCTCAACTCTTAAAAGAGAAAATTGTCAAGTTTTTATTACTCAAAATCATAATGCTTATGTAGCTACAAAAGAGATGAAAGACCACACTATTACAATATATACATATGGTCTCAAATTATTTTTAAAACACCAAGGTCATAGGGTTTTGACCTCGGTTTTAAAAAAACTGAGGCTATAGACATATCCTATGACCTCGGATTTTTAAAAACCGAGGTCATAGACATACCCTATAATCTCAGTTATTTAAAAACTGAGATCATAGATATATTCTATAAATTTCTTCTCTCCTACACCAAATTTTTCTATCAATGTTTTTCTTTTTCTCCCTCTTTTTTTTTTCCTTTTTCCCTCTTTCTTTCTCTTTCCCTTTCCTTTTTTTCCTTCCCTTTTCTCCCCCTTGCGCACTCGTGCTGGATCATGTTAGGGTTCTCATCACGCCCTCGCTCTTTACCACTCTACATATGTCGTAATAGTCGTCTCGCCTTCTTGCGATAGAGGAGAAGTTAACTATGTGCGTGCTTTTAGCTATCTTTGATTGCTAGTATTTCTACTTTACCTAATCTAGTTCACTTGTAAGTAAATATTAGCTACTTCAATATTAAAAACGATAAGACTCTACTCAAGAAAACTATGAGTGTGCCTATTAATGGTTGTCTCTTGCACTGACATAATTGTTGGCAACCCGTTGATCTGTAGCCTGAAGGATGGGAACCACTGTTCCTTTATTTTACTAGAACCACAGTCCTTTCCACCTGATGCTCTAAAGGGTATTTATCCTATGATTACATGTTCGCTTGTTTATTTGCGAGTTACTACCCACACTCTTTCATGGCATATAATGTGGTATATGGATTTGTGTTTTCCTCAGGTTAACAAGTCTCTCGAATAAAACACAACTGAGTTGCTATTGTAGTTGGTGCACATGACTAAGATACTAAAAAAGGAAAGAATTAGATCTTTGCAAGTCATCTTTGAAAATGTAACTAGGCCTTTCTGGTGGCATTGCCACATTTCTCAAATAAGGGGGAATAATTTCTTTTCTTATCCAAGAACTAGAGGAAGAACAAGTAGTTGAAGAAGAAAAACTTTCCTTGCAAACAAATTCATGTGCTTCTTCTTTAGTTTCTTTGTTTTGCTTTACCACATTAGCCTTGTACTGATTGGGGTACGTGAAAATTTGGTATTCCATTTACATATGAATTACAAATTAAACCTGATTTCTCATCCCTTCTTTCATATTTGACTTTAAAAATTCTTTCATCTTGAGAATCTTCATCTTTTTCGATAGAAGACTAAAATTCCTCAATATCATCCATATAAACTAATGTTTTCGGAGGGAATTGTGCAAATTTTCTGACGAAGATCATGAAATCATCATGTCTTGTGTATGCTCCAAAGAAGTAGAATCCACCATCTGTAGTTGGTGCAAGTTTTGGTAGCGCCTTTTTTATCACTTACTATGTATCTTGTTGTGTTGGTTCAGTCCTCATTACTTTTATGTCAGTTGAAGTTCTTGAAGGCAATTTTGATTGCTTTTCTTTTAAGTAAATATCTTCATTTGAATTCTATTAAGAACCAAATAATCTAAACTCATTTTTAACTCTCTCATAGGAATTACTGATAATGTGATATGACGATTTTTTTTAAATTTTTTGTTTTCAAATTTAAGAAATTGTCTAAGCCTTTAATATGATTTTTTTCAAATAAATGGATTGTTTCAGACCATTTTATTATATAACCTTCCAATGTATTTGTGCATTGTGTGTGTATACTGCATCTTGTTATACTTTCTAGTGGTTATGGATTAATTGAATTAATTGGTAGGTAATTAATTAGTTGTCACTTGTGTATATATTGCATAGGCAGTGACTGAATCAAGAATTGACATGCAATCAATGTGCTTCGTAGCATACCTGTGACTAGTGGTTCAGAATTTGTACTTGAGGTTTGAGACTTTGGCATCCAGGATTATAGTTAAGGCTAAAAAAAGAAAGTGTAACATATATTTGCATATTAAAAAAGTGCAAGTAAAATTTAATACAAAAGATGAATAATGTGATCTTCGACAATGGATGATTGTTGAAATATTGATTCATGTAAAGATGGAGGCATATGGTTTGGTTGTCTGATTATGCTTTTCATCTTTTGATTGATCCTCTATGCCCTTTACCTCATTATCTTCTATTGTACTTACCCTTGGAATTTTGTGTTAGCAGTGTATCCTATTCCAGCATATACTACCCCGGATATGCCTGTGCTTCTAGCAGATTATGATGCAAATAACACCATTGTAAGTGATAGATGATCAAGTATTTATAGGTTTTAAATTAATTCCTTCATCTTATAATCTATTTTTGTTACAAGTTTATGTTGGTAACTTCGATCCCAATGTCACGGAGGAGGAACTAAAGTAAACATTTTTACAATTTAGCGATATTGTTTATGTTAAGATTCCTGCAGGCAAAGGATGTGGATTTATACAGTTTGGAATGAGGTTAATTTAACATTAAAAATCTCTACTCTTTCACTACTTTGGGAAATATAATTTCTATAATTTGTACATGCATTTTTATTTTTTTTTGGGACAAATTAAAGTTGCAAAGTATGGGTATGTCAACATTAAAAAAAAAGAAACAAGGAAATAAAAGGATATATAACTTTAGTCTATTTTACTTTTCTTTTGTCATTTATTCCCTTGTTGTTTGGTCATCTTATTTTCTTCTTTTCAAATCTCTCACCAAGATTTTTTTCTATTTAGGGAATCTGCTGAAGAAGCCATCCAAAGAGTGCATGGAAAGATGATTGGTCAACAAATAGTCCATATATCCTACGGTAGGATCCCAACAGCTAAACAGGTGACTGCATTTTTAAAGATTTTTCATGTAAAATGCCCATTTTGATATGACTATAAAATTTATCTGCTGCTTCTATTTCCTGAAGGCATAGTTGATAAAATTAATAATATTAAATTTCAGGAATTAAAGTTAGAAACTAAAATTATGATAGTACATTGGTGACTAATTTGGCCTTAAGTTGTAAGGAGAGAAGAAGAGGAGGATCTCCGACCTGGGTTTCGTCTAACCTGTATTCTTCCGTCATGTATCTCTGTGAAGGCATAGTTGATAAAATCAAAATTTAATGTTTCTTCTTGGCATATACAAGTGATGCTAATATTAGGCCATATTCCATTCAAGCTAACATTTCATGTTTGTACCCAGTGATATGATTTTAGTATTTACACCCTATAAGACTTAACTGGTGCATGAGGTCATCAAAGAGATCCAACCAATGGGCTGCATATTATGGTTATAGGTAAGGCTATGACGCCTACGCTTACGAAACAACTCCCTATCCATCACTATATGCATACAGTGCATATACTGGTTATGCTCAGTACCCTCAATAGGAAAGTCTTAGCATGAGTTATTCTAGAAAAGAAAAATGGAGAATTGAAGATCTATATTTCTGTATTGCTCGGTTTGCAAATTTGATCGATTATTTTAGATTATAGACAATTTGATTAGTTATATTAGTAAATTTTTTTCATATATTTTTTAATATTTTTGAAACACTTTAATTAGCTACTTATATTACGGTTTTATTATGTTTATTGTATCAATTAAACTCTTAATTAATGTAATATCCCTCTTAAGTTTAATATAATGATTCTTAATTTTTTTAAATTTCTTAATTTATTTTAATTTATATTTAAAAATGAAGTTAACTAAGATGTATATGGTTACGGTTTAAATGTAACCAAGACAATAGATATCATTTTGATTACAAGTCTATGGCCTCGGTACTTAAAAAACCAAGGTCATAGGTAATAATCTATAGTCTCTCTCACTTAGGCCTCGATTCTTATAACCGTGGTCATAGATTTATGATCACGGTTAAAAACCAAGGTCATATGAATATATTTTAATAGTGCCAAGTGGTTACACTTTGGCCTACAAAACAAATAGTAAAGAGAAAGACAAACAACAAAATAAAGGCCTAAGTCCCATGAAGATCAAGGGCTCTATGGCATTCACAATGTCAATAAAATTTTAAGGCACTACTCTAAATGATGTCTCACTTGTTGAATAAAATTTAGAATACACAAATCTAAATTTACTAATATTGGATTCAAACAAGTAAACAAACTACTTGTATTATATCCACAATAAAAGACACTATAACACCTTTCAAAGGCAACTTACAAACTAAAGAGAAATAAAAACACTCAAAGAGAAAGCTATCAACTCACGCTCAAACTAAGAATACAAAGACTTATTTGTTTTTGATGGGATGATTAAACCAAATACAAGGTAAGCTATTTATATTCTTCACCATGCAATCTACACCACATAAATATAAAATTAAAAAATAATTCTAGCCACCCAAATATATATTATCTACACACTTCTCTTTTCTACATCTTTCAACCATTCCGATTATTTTTTTACATCCTTCAAACACTCCATTTATTTTTCAACATCTTTCAACCACTCCATTTATCTTTCTACATCCTTCAACCATTCAATTTATTTTTCTACATCCTTCAACCACTCCATTTTTTCTACATTCTTCAACCATTCCATTTATTTAGTTGGTGTTGATTTTCAACACTCCACCTCAACACTAACTCTCCATAAAGAAAAATGTTCTTCACATTCATTTGTCACTTTGCATCTGATTCCCTCCAACTGTTGGATGTGCCTTCTTATTCCATTGGTTATTTTAACCCATTTTCCACTGCTTGTTTCTTGAGGTGAGACCCCATGAAAGATGAACGATTTTCTTACCAATTACCATTCCATTCTGACTCTCAATTGCATCCTCAGCATTTTTCCTAGGTCACTTGCTAGGTCCTCTACCTGCAGCAATTTTATCTTTCTCACTCTTATACTTCTTCACAGTATCAATTTGATTTTTACAATGAATATTAGTCTTAGGATTCTTTGAATAGTCCCCTCTACTATTCATAATATTAGCAACCTCTTTCCAATGCTTTTGCTTGAGATTCCCTCTATTCAGTTCCACATACCTTTCTCCCCAAGCATTGATGAACACCACCGTAGCACCTTCACTCAAACAATCCTCTCTTCCATCTCCTCCATTACCATTCCTCATTTATTACTGTTATGTGATTGGTAGGACTAGGGTTAGGTTTTTCTGACTCATTTTCTGTTTTAAAGGTGCTGCTGATGCCATCGTCACCATTATCAGACCGTTCGACCTCTAAGATGACTCTAGAGATCTACTCTCTGACGAAGGATGCGACTGGATCCCATCGTCTTCCTCTTATGGAATCTCATAATCAATAACATCATCCATTGCCACATCATATCTTATGCTATCATAACCTAATCTCCCTGTTGATCTATCACCATCAGACTTTGCAGAAAAGGTTCCTTATTCATAATTGGAATCCCTATTACCCAATTCTATCCACCGATTGGATGGAACACGAAGCCCTTCTCTAAAGTTCTTCGTGTTTGAATTTTCTATCCAATGGTCCATCCTGTGGTTGTCACTAAGGTCTTTATCTCCATTTCTCTAGCGATCTTTGCACAAAGAGGAATTAATGTCTCTTTCCTCATCATGCCATCGATCATGACTACTAGTTTCTATATCCAGCAAGAATTGCCTGAACACATCCTTTTTCTTCTGGATATCATGAACCTCCTCACTATTTCCTAATAAATTCGTGATGTCTAAGAAATTTACAAATGAAGGATTTGAGCTAGGAGGGTTTCCCACAGTTGTCTTTATTGGCTTAATATTTTCTAGCTTTGGCAGAAGCCACTTTGGTGAAAGAAGAATAGGATTTTTAGATCCCAGAGCATCTTTGTCCTTTCTTCCCTAAGCAGAGGTATCTGTCTCTTCCCACTGATTTTTGGTTGAACCATTGGCAGTTGTCTTTTTATCCCATTCAACATGCAAATCATGATATGCACTTTTCTCAGGAGTAGTGTTACTAGCATTTTTCATAGTTGTAACCGTCAAAGATTCTTCTTCCTCTATAGGGAATAATGTCACGGTATCCCAACCATCTTTGTTATGCTCCTTAAAACTGGAAGTAGCTTTATTACTTTCAACAGGCTTTTTCTTACTCTAACAATCTTTTTCCATGCGACCCATCTTCCCTTAGTTGTAACATTCACCATTAAATTTTCTACTATTATTGTGATTCTTCCATGCAAGCCCCTTAAACGAAAGCCTTCATTTCCTTGAGGAATTTTGTCGCCATAATCTTTAGATTCACTTCTATTGTACCGCTTGAAAATGCTTCTTCTTTTGCTAGTGTAAAGTGCTTCTTCCTCACCCTTTAGCGAGACTCTTCCCATTTTCTTAGCCATGGTTTCTTAACCTGCTAGGAAATTCTCAATCTCAACAAGAAATTGTTGTGTCAACCATCCTTTTATAATGGTAACAAATCCTCGATATTCAATTCTGAAACTATGGATAGTTATTCTCTTTATCCTGGTTTCCCCAATAGGAGCTTTCATATCTATGTCTGATATTTTGGGGCATAATAACTTCACCTTGTGAAAGTACTAAGAAATATTCATGTTACGTTGTGCCATCTATACAACTCATACTCGAGAAGTTGTAGTCTTGTATCATTCTTCTTTTAAAAGAGTGTCCAATGCTTTCTTTGGTGTTTTAGCATCCCTAATGTGCTATAACATTTCTTCTTCAACTATGGTCTTTAATTGTCCATTTCTATAAGATGTCGTTTCCATCTTCTTCAATTGGTTGTGTAACTTCATCATCACCAAAAACCGCCCATAAGTCTTGACCATGTAGGTAAGACTCCATACATGTTGCCGATGTGTTATAGTTATTTTTATTGAGCATCTTGATTCCTCAAACTACTTGAAGGTAACCCACCATGTCTGCAAGGCTTCGACTATACCGAATAAGTTTAATTAAGAAAGTTGTAGAGTACCAAACTCCTCATAACTCAAGATAGCTTCACTAAGAACAATCATTGACCATCCCGCTCTGATACCAATTGTTGAGTAAAATTTAGAATACATAGATCTAAATTTACTAATATTGGATCCAAACAAGTAAATAAGCTACTTGTATTATACCCACAATAAAGACACTATAACACTATTCAAAAGCAACTTACAAATTGAAAAGAAATAGAAAGACTCAAAGAGAAAGCTCTCAAATCACACTCAAACTAAGAATACAAAGACTTATTTGTTTTTTATGGGATGATTAAACCAAATGCAAGGTAAACTATTTATAGTCCTCACTATGTAATCTACTCCACATAAATATTATCTACACACTTCTCTTTTCTACATCCTTCAACCACTCCATTTATTTTTCTACATCCTTCAATCACTCCATTTATTTTTCTACATCTTTCAATCACTCTATTTATCTTTCTACATCCTTTAACCATTCCATTTATTTTTCTACATCCTTCAACCACTCCATTTTTTTCTATATCCTTCAACCACTCCATTTATTGAGTTGGTGTTGATTTTCAACATCACTCACCTCAATGTCTATGCTATCCATCATAATTACCATTCTTATCCATAGTCTATAAAAACTCTCGAAGGTAGCGGAGATGGAATTCTAGTTTTGAGTACACTATCTATAAAGTCATCTGAATCTAGGTACTCATTTATAGCATTCTCGACTACCATAATAAGTTAGTCAAATAATCTTTGGTTCTCAGTCCTTAAGCTTTCACATTCTGACTCCTTCGATGTCATCTCTTTCTAAAGTTGGTTTCTAGTAACCTCATGAACCTCTTAAGCCTTCTCAGCAGCCTTTTGAACATGGCTAGCATTTTCAAAGGTATCTATAATACACAACTTCTCCTCAAAAGAATGATTTAGTGATTGCATTACTTGATATCTTTTTGACATGGCTACTTGGCATCATCCTCCATCGATTAAAGGCAAGCTAAGGCTTCAATAAATAATTTTTCAGCTTTTGATTTGAATTGTTGAGACTTCTCTTCTAGGATGCCTAAATATCACATGATGATCTAGCTTCATTCATACTAGAAAAATAAGTAAGGAATGGCATGCAAATGGGACACAAGTATGGAACTTCCTTTTCCTTAATAATGTCTTCAACTAGAGGCAGGACTTGGGGTCCTGTTTGGCACCACTATAGCCACGGCCAGGCAAGTAGTAACTTAGTATGCCCTTTTCCTTCCTAGCCTATACCATTTATTGTTTTGATTCCTAAAGCCACAACCTTAGTGTCAAGACAAAAATTGGAGTGCATTGACAGATGAGATCTTTTGAGAAATGACATGACGGGATGACATATCAAAAAAATAATGTGTTAGATAACAAAGAGATACTCACAAGGTACAATATGATACAACAAAGTACATACCTTTGGAAGGGGGTTGCCTAGAGTCTTGGGTGGAGATGAAGAGAGTTGTAACTCCCAATACGTTTCCTTCTTAACAATGACCAATATCTTACAATTATTTCATGGGAAGCCAAAGAGAATAGTTTCTCAATGAATAGTTTCACATGCTTTTAATGTATTGCGTAAGGAGATAGGAAGAAAAAGTTTAGCAGGATAAAATGATGAGAAAAGTGTCCATAGAAAAGTAAGTCAAACACGTGCAAGTGCCTCACCATTGGGAACAAATTGGGTAGGCATAGGGAAAAGTTCATGATAGGCCATAGCATAAACACTTGTTGCTTGGAACCAATACAACTGCCAAACCTTGTTGGACTTAGGTAGATTCTCAATGCATTTACAATTGTCAAATGGTTTAACACTAAACAAGCCTTACCTAACAACCGTGCATAGTATAAAGACTACAATTTATCCATGGCTTTCTTGACATTTGGAGGAAATTGTCTAGGAGGTTTCCTACTCTATACCTTATAAAGAAATTGTTGCACCAAAGATGGAAATGGAAGTTTGCCTCCGATAAATAGCTAATCTATAAAAATAGTGACTCACTCAATAAGGGTTTACTCGGAATGATTCCATCACTAGGAAGAATGATTCCAATTTCATCGAGAATCTCAAACATTTCTCTGAACTTGTCAACCATTGGTTTAGTGGAAACTTCCAACAGAGAATCAACTTCATTACCAAGGTTGGACTCAAAATTAGAAATTGGATCACCCTTAAGAATGCCTTCTTTAGTGAAAAACCTATAGACCATGCAGTAACAAAATGATGGTGATAAAGGCAAAATCAAATGGAAGCCCAGAATTAGCAGCAATGCCAAAGCCACCGCCAGTTGGATGCATCTTCCTATATGCTCAACTAATCGGTTATTCCATCTATTGACTGATTAGATGGATCCATATGAAGATGGCTAGTTGGGCTCATAGATGGCTGGTTGACCCAATGTTTGATTAGTTAGTTAGCTCGATCTTTGGTTGGTTAGTTAGTGCTCCCCTGGTTGGTTGGTCAATTTAGCTCACGAGAGCTTTATAGGTCCCTATTTTTACACCCTACCTATGATGAAACACCCTTAGCTAGGCCTCTACTCCCATAATTGGAACTATCTACACTCTAGTCATCCACCTCAAGTCTTCTTGGAGTTTCATCATGGTGTATATAGTTACACATGCAACTTCTTCCACTATGTATTGAGCTTCTTGCAACATCGATGTGGTAAGAACGTAGTGAACACAAAATTGGATTCAACACATATATTATTTAAATTTTGTCACATATTAATATTATGTACATATTAAATCATTTTTCAATTTTTTTTAAATAATTATGGCATATGGCATAATATAAAAAATATAGGTACGAAAATATATACAAAGTTAAGTGATATTAATATTTATATTCACCAAAAATATCACCATCTTTTTTAATGAATGGTTGTACGTGACAAGCCTTAATAGGTGCACCGAGACATCCCAACTAGGTTCAAACCTATAGTACCTTCCTCATTTAGCCCCTTAACTATGACTATTGTTAAATAGAGAAAAAGAAAAATACAAACCAAATCTTAGTAAAACCTATAATTAGGCTTACTGTTAGTAGTTGAATAAATGAAAGGGCTAGAAAATAGTAGGGCATCCCACCTCCAAGTCATGGTACAAATACTAGAAGCCCTAAAGGTTATACTAGCAGTTATAATTTTTCTCTCTCTATAAATATGAGAAAAATGAAACTCCATGTAAGAAATTTTCTCTAAGTAGTCACCCCAAGCAGAATACCTTCTCCATAGCACTGAAAGCGATCGAGTTTGAGAAGAGTAACAACATAATGAGAGTTTGACTTCAACCAAAATTTATTCCATCCAAAAGTGGTAGCATATGCCATCACATGCATGGCCACTACTAGTTTTACCTCAAAAGCATATGAGACCACAAATGGGACATAAAATGTCCCTTATGCATAACCAAATAACCCTATTGACCCAAAAGTAGCCCAATTTATTTAGCCTTGGTACATCTCGAAAGTGGTTCCCTCCAAGTAAACTCTATAATTCATATAGCCAATTGTGCAATGCTTTGTATCCATAAACAGTTAATGATCTGATGATCATCCATTATATTTTTCATAGGTCCATAAGTGAAATTCCAACCTCATGAATAAATCACCAAACTATGGAAAATGCAAAGATGAGAGTCATTTGTTTGTCCTCAAATTGATAACATTTTATGCCTATCTATATAACCCAGATGACTAAAACAATCTCTGCTTTCCATTAGTTACCAAGCTATAACCTAAAGTCAGTTTCCATTATACTTATCCATAAACTAGGGATGAAAGAATCTATATGAGGTCTCCTACCAAAAAAAGGAGTATAAGAGGTCCAAGAATGCACCTACAAAATTACAACTAAAAAAAGATGAGAGATAGTTTCCTCAACTAGGTCACTTAAGGTGTATCTAGAAGGGAAGGAAAGTGCATTTTTCTATGCTTAGCAATAAATGTAAAGTTCATTCTATATAGCATGCTAGAGTAAGATGGAATGTGAGGGTGGTATGAAAGAGTCCCAAATAGACCTGCTCTAACTCTTGGGTTCCCCAACCACATATAGGGAAGAATAGGCCTCACTGGTTGTGATTTTTTCCTTAATTTAATGTGTCCAAATTCTGATATATATACCTACCTAGAAAACAATTGAACGAATCTCTGAAGTAGTATTAGGATAGAGGTATGCAAAATTCTATGGCAGATGCCATCTATCTACCTGTAAAGAATCTCCTACCAAAATATGCATCAATGGGTCTATTGAGAGCAGTTTATTTTTTCAATTAGAAGAGTGCCTAACTAATTATCCATCCAAAAATATACTAAATAGTCTCTACCAACTAACCATCTAGATTCCCTTAATAAATTCAAATAATGAGGTCATAAACTAACCTAGATGAAAGAATGAACATAACAACTTTGTGAAGCTTCCTTCTTATCCTAGTACAGTCTACATAAGTAAAGCATCATGCTCGAGCTTCTTGTGATAACTTTTCAAAAATATTTCTTAGCATGACCTTATTTAATAGGCCAATGTCTCGTAAGCTAGGGCCTTTTTCTTCTATTGGGCGATAAAAATCCCTTAAAGTAACCAATATCAATTTAAGTTTATCCATCTTATATGACCAAAAGAAGTTTCAAATTATGTTTTTTAGACTATCTAATATAACCTTTGGAAATTTATTTGTCTAAAATGAGTAAATATACTTGAATGATTGACAGTATCAAACATCTATGCCATGACAAAGGGAGGGTGAGTCCTTTGCGTGCTTATATTTTTGCACAAATTTTATTTGCTAATCCTTGAAACCAACATTTTCTTATGGAGCCCCTAAAATAAGATGACACCTAAGTAGGGCAAAGCAATGCCTCTAGTACACATCCCAACTATGTAGTGAAGTGATGAAATATTGTTCTGAGGTACACCTTCACCAAAGTAAATGAAAGATTTTTTTGAAATTGATCATGTGATTCAAAAGATGTCCATACAAATGAAAAACCTTGGATAAAACCTTAAGGTTTGATAAATAGGCACGAGTAAAGATGAGTAGGTCATAAGCATATAAAAAGTGGGTGTGGACGATAGATCCCTTTGGCAAAGCAATTGGAAGAAAGCACTCGTTGTCAAATTAAGACTCAAGGTATATGCTTAGAAAATCTTCAACAATAGGAAACAATAGTTGATATAGAAGATCTCCCTGTCAAATGCCTCTACAGCAAGAGATATAACTCCTACGTGAACCATTAATCAAAATCAAGATTCTTGCTAATACAAAAATATCTTGTATCCAACCCCTAAAGGTGTTATCAAAACCAAAGCATTGTAGTGTTTTTAAGATGAAGTAACATATGATATAAAAACCTTATCAAAACCAAAGCATTGTAGTGTTTTTAAGATAGGAAGGTGCATTGCTTTCCACAAGCTTTATTTTTAATCCAACTCAATGATGCTTTAGATAAACAATATTTAGAGTATATTACAATTCTATTCCTAATGAAAAAATTAGAAACAAAATCACATAACTAATATTTCTAAAATTCATAATAATAAAAGTAACAATCTTTAATGCTAACTAATACTCCTTTTAATTTAAAAAGTTAATATTCTTTTTATTTTATAAATTTTATCAATATTATTTTAAATATTAATTACTCGACACATGATCTAACTCAACTATACATTATATTAATAACTAGTTTTCGGCACCCATTAAGGCACATGCTACCTTGTATCGTGCTAAATTTTTTTAATAATAAAAAAATATTCACAAAATTAATTTTTGTTTATAAAATTTCATAAATTTTAGTATATACATATATATATATATATATATTATGACAAATAATTTTGACACTTTATCGTTTTTAGAATCTTTATTATCTTTCTTTCTTTTTTCCTTTTATTAAACTTATCTACTTTAATATTCTAAAAAAATTAATTAAATCTTTTTTTTTCAATAGACTAATTAGGTACCTATTTTTTTAATTTGATCAATTTAATAAATTATCTTTTATAATTTTACGAATCAAGTTATTATATTAAACTTATATTACACATAATCAATAAAAGATAAGTTATTTTTAAAAAAAATATAAAATTGTAAAAAAAGAAGAAGTAAAAGTAGAAATAAGTTCACTTCCATAAATTATCTACTAAATGAATACAAATTATCACCTGTGCATCAAACCCTCGACCCTACATTTACTTGCCTCGTAATAAGGTTTTGATTCCAATGAGTTGTAATTGCTCTAGTAGTAAATAATTATTATACACCTTAAATAAATATAAAATTATCAAAAAATTTAAAATGTGAAATAAATATACCATGTTAATTATCTATTAAAAGATATAAATGGCCAAACAAAATATATCTAATAAGTAGACATTAGAAAAAAATAAAATAAAAAGTATATCATTCATCTTAAAATAAATATAAAGTTATTAAACAAAGTAAAAATATGAGATAAATACACTTTCACAAATTATCTACTAATATAAATTAAATTATCAAATAAATAAAAAATAAAAAAATATAAATTATAAAAAAGTATCAAATTAATACAAAAATACTCGGTCTCTTTTATATCTATACTAATAGAGAGTATAAAAAAAATAAAAAAAATATTATTCACCTTAAAATAAAAATATAGTTATTAAACAAAGTAAAAGTAATAAATGCACTTTTACAAATTATCTATTAAAAGAAATAAAAATCATCAAATAAAATATATCAAATAAATACAAAATCACCCACTCTTCTTTATATACTAGTTTTGGTTGTTATGCATTGTTTTAAATATATAGATAAAGATTAATACATCACAAGTAATTAGTTGCTCAACTAAAAAAATTGAGTCTCTCAATTGAAAACAATCACGACAAAGTAAAAATTATATGCCCAAATGCAATAAATTTTATCTTTATATATGTTGCCCTTGTTAATTTTTTGTCTTCTTATCCTATTAAAAAAATAAGCTTGCTAATGAATAATATAATTTCTATTAAACCATGCAAATGAGTATGAAGTTTAATTATTCATGACTCATATAAAAAACATGAAATTTGCATAATAGATAACAGTTAATCAAAGAGGTTACTTTGATTTTAAATAAAAATAAATTGGTAAAATATACTATAATATTTAATCAACATCATACTCAGGCAATTAATACCTTTGTAAAACATTCCTTGTGCTTAGATATAAGGTTATAAAAGCAATTAAAATTCTTCCTATTTAAATTATTTATAAGTCTTATTATTATCAAAATAAAATAACACATATAAGTTATAAAAAGGAATAATAACTATGAAATATTAAAAATATACATCCAAAAGCATAATCTTCCTTACCAAAAAAATATTTATGAAAGTAAGAACGTTTTAAACAGAAAACATTATCTTCCCCTATTTTTATTTTACATTACCTTTTATTTAAAAAAAATTTCTCACAACACGATATATGTATCAATATTATAATTGGTTTTTGTTAGTAAATTATTCCCCAATTATTTCAACTTCTCATCTTGATCGGCACACAAATTGTGTATAATGAATACACAAGTGTACGTATCGCAACAAATAATATAATGATAAGAAAAAATTATTTTTACGGAAATTATGTTATTAGAAATTAGTTTTTAAAACAAAAAAAATCAATTTTTTTGTATTTTTATATTTTAAGGAAGCAAAATTAAAAATATTAAAAATAAATAAAAATAATTAATTAAATTAGATTTGGTAACTAAGAAGATATGTGAGAAAATATTTAGAAATACTTAATTCCTAAATTTTCTAAACTTGTGAACCACTAAAATCCTTCAATATAATTATCAATCAATTACATGATCAATTGAATATAATCTAGCATGTATTCCTTTTTTAAGTAAATTACACACCATATAGTAATTAATTTAATTATACTCTCATGTCAATTAAATTTCACACTACACATTAAGTTCATCAGTTATGGATCACAATGATAAGAATCATACATCTTTGCTTAGAAACTATCCATGTTCAAGACAAGTAATTAAATAATTATCTCAAATCTATTTAATTTTCTTATAGATAAATTGTTGGTCAAACAATTAATATCATAAAAATAATATTAAATAATATAATTGAATGGAATTCATAGTTAGGGTAAAAATATTATATCATCACATGGTGAATATTGGGTTCATAAGATCTTTAGATTAATAAATTAAGCAAACACAATTTTTTCTATAAAGCTCATATTTTTCATAAAGAAAGACATAAAATTGATAAAGAAAAGAGTAGAAAAAATATACAACCAATCTCTTGAATTATAGTGCTAATATCCTCTTCTCCATCAAAATTGCATCTCTTTTTGAATTTCTCTATTTGTTTTTCTCATTTTAGATCTTAAAACTGATCAAAATTATGCTAATGATGACTTGTTAGGGTTTATGGGTGATTGGGGGGTTAAATATAGCTGAGGTGGAATTTGGACTATTCGATCAACTTCAGATCCAAGGTTGAGATGAAAAAAGGAAAATTTCCAACGCCAAGCAATTATAATCAAACATATGGCATGTGTAAATTATAAGGCGGAATAGAGTGCGATACATGGCAGGGGAGACTGATTAG
Organism: Hippophae gyantsensis; assembly: GCA_030763125.1. Taxonomy (NCBI): domain Eukaryota; kingdom Viridiplantae; phylum Streptophyta; class Magnoliopsida; order Rosales; family Elaeagnaceae; genus Hippophae; species Hippophae gyantsensis. Next base: position 37,030,911 of record CM061034.1, read on the forward strand.
GGTCAATGATTGCCAAGTCATCATCATTTGGTGCAACGTGATTAGTGATAATGGACAGTGTGGTACATGGGTGGAACGTATGGACGAATAGAGTGGCAAAATTTGTCATAAAGGTTTGATCGCGCTTAAACTTGAATTGAACACCGTGCTAACATGTGGCATCCGTGTGGCTTGCCTAGTCACCTCCTCTGCTTGCATGACACCACATGGCAACTCTTGATTTGTCATGCATTAAAAATTCATAAAAATTTCAAAAAATACCAAAAAAAAAATTAGAAATTATATTTTCACAACAAATATTAACTAAACATGTACGCTAATGACTCTACTTTCATAAAGTTGTCACTTCTTTATAATTAGATCCAATCAAATATTGGTACTTCACTTGATACATATAACATTACTCTTTATTTTAGGATGATGATATGGATATAACTCAAATTATTATTGTCATAATAACAATTCTTTAATGTTAATTTTATTCAAAAATAATGTTAGTAAAGTTAATTGAATTTAATGAATGCAATAGATAATTTATACAATTTTATTATAAAAATAACAAAACTAGTTGTGTAAATATTATTATCCTTATTTTATTATAAACATATCTATTCACTTTTATATCTTTGAGTATCTTTTCACCTTAATTTGTATATCATCTATATTAGAAATTTGATCAGTTGATATTCACTTTTTTCTCATTTTTATTTTATTATTGATTTTCTTCGTTCTTCTCTTTTTAACCCAATTTATTTCATTCCATAAATAAAAAAAAATTAACAAACATAAATAAATAATTTTGAAGCAACTTTCCTTTTTATAATAGATTAGTATGGTGAGAAATTTGATGAGTTGACATTCTTTTTTTTCTCATTTTTGTTCTATTATTGGTTTTCTTCCTTCTCCTATTTCTAACCCAATTCATTTTATTCCATAAATAAAATGAAATAATTTTAAACCAATATAGATTTAATTAGAAAGATTCTTATTTTTTATATCATTTTTTTCTTTTTTTCTTTCTATTACCAAATGATGCCATATTATGAAAAGATAAATATTGCGCAAAATAAAATCAAATAAATAAGAAGCTACCATTATATATATGTGTGTGTGTGTGAATTGATCATAAGTGATGATGTGATTCTCATAATTCTCGCGGATTTTGTTTTTGGTTTTTTCTCTTAATAGTAGAGGAAGTCATGGTAAAAACTTCTTTTTCCAAAAAGATTGATTAGAATCTTCTCTTAACAAGTGTACCAAGGATCTAGGGAGTTGATGAAAGAGGTAATACTAAAGAATAAGATAACAAGATTAATAAACAAACATAGTATAATGATAGATTAGGCGGCTTAGCCAGCCATAGGTTTACAAACAAAATATAAATATTAAAATTAAAATATAAAATAGAAATACAAACTTATTTAATGTACAATATAAAATTGAAGGATATGAAGGTTACAAATTGAAAACTAATATCAGAGAGGATGGGTAGGTGCGAGCTCGAGAGTAGAGAATTGTGGGTAATGGAAGCGATGCCTCTGATCTGAAATGAGGTTATCTTTTATAACCAAAATGATATTGTGTGCAGATGCTTGTAATGTTCAATAAATAGTACTTTGTCAGCCACTTGATACTATTGGGATACTTTTACTGTACTATGAACAATAGTTTTTTGCCAACTTTATACTGTTGTAAATAGTGATAACCTTGTATTGTTTTATGAGCACTAGTTTGTCTACATCGTTCTCTATTTTGGCTTCTTCTGCCGATGCTATAGTGAATGCTACAGTAAAATATTTTATTTCTTCTTTAGTGGGTCTTAGGCGGTTTCCTAAGGAGGCAATGGAGATTGGTGATAGCGATGAGAGTGTTTCATCTGGTGATTAAGTCTTGTCTGAATCTTCCTTCTTGCTAGAGGGTTGTTCGGGAGATCCATGTGATAATTGCTTGATAATTTCAAATAGTTCTTCTTGGGTTTTTTCTTGTGAAATGAGGGCATTGGTGTGTGCATGTTAAGTTAAGAAAAGAAAAGTTTGTTGTTGGTCTTCTACCTTCGGTTCTCTATGTCCTCTTTTCATCAACCATTTTTCTCTGGCTGGTTTTAATATGGATTTGGAGATCGTAAATGATGACCATCACTTAATCTGAAACAGGTGATTAATAGTTACTACCTCGGATGTAACAAGTTTTAAGACCCATTGACATACTCATGGAACATAGAATTTTGATGCAAAGATACACAGAGGAGGAAATATTTTCTCTTATGGTATAGGTTTGAAATGTTTGGAAAAAGTTTCATAGTTTTCCTTCACCAGAGGGATGAGGATTGCAAAAATAGATCTAGATGGTCTCCACCAGTTATGAAACAAAGATAGAAATATTTGCGGGTTAATAGGTTTTTATAAAAAAACCTTATAACAAAACCTTTAACAAAGATTCTAAAAATCAAAACAAAACCTTTAACAAAGATTCAATAAGAAAGGCCATACCACCAATTATTGTAAGATGTGTAAAAAAATGCATGAATTAAACCTTGAAGAAGACACTTTAAACAAAATATATGCTTTAATGGTGGATGAATCATCATCATCTAAGTTTGAATATTGGACTAAAGACTCTAATGACTTAAATGCACGGGTAGATGAGTTGGCATCCTCTCACTCTTACACTCATTATAAAACAAAGATCAATGTATTCACTAAGGAAGAAGATCAACTTCAAGAAAAAATCCTTAGGATAAACAACCCTCATCTTACCAAATTATATTTGGACCATTTGACCAACACCTTGGCCAAAACCCAACCAAAACCAAATCATTTTGAATTTTCATCAACCAGCATAGGCTATTACTACCTTACTGATGCACTGGAACAAAAGAATAAAACCTTGAAGCCCCAAAATCAAATACAAGATTTTTAGGCTAAAATAAAAACCATCAGGTTGGAAATCAAACAACTTAAAAAATATTATCAAAACATTAAAACATTAGTTGCTTACCAAAAGCGTAATGATCATAACCTCAGCACACTGAGTGATTCAGATGAATAATTCAACAAAATTGGTGAACCAAATCTACAAGAATTAGAGAACATAGAAAGAATTCTATAAGACATTCTCTACCTTCTTAGAAATATTACTTTAAGGAAATATAGAATCATAATCACTCTTGTATTTCCTTATAACTCAAAACCTGAGACCATAGCCTTATTTAATCAAGAACTTGTCTCGCGGCTTTCCACAAAATAGCCACTAAGAAACTCCACTCAGCCAACAATGCAAAAATAAACATCATTGGCAAAACTAAGCTTGGTGTTCTTAACAAAACATTTCTCATCAAGATTCCATTTGTTATGGTATCTGATGTTAGTTATCAAGTCATACTAGGAACACCTTTTATGGATGTTATCAGTCCATACCTAGTAAGATATGATAAAATCAGTTTTAGTCACAAAGGAGAAACATTCACCTTTCTCTTTATAGATGAACCCAAAATTGGAAATCTCAATATCATAAAAAATAACTCCATCCATCATTATGAGGTATCTACCATTATCAAAGAAAGAGATAATAACATTCTTCACCAAGAATTCCTGACATTCTTATCTCTTCTCAAAACCCAAGAGGATTCTATATCTTCTAGAAACAAAAAAGACTTCCAAGAAAAAATTAAGAATCAAAACACTGGTAATATAGCTCCAAAAACATCACATAATAATTTCCAAAAAATCTTACTAAAAGTTGAGAAGAAATTAAAAAATATAACATATTGCAGATGCAACAAGAAAAATCATTTCTTGGAAAACTGCCTCTCAATCAAACTTGAGAAGCTAAAACTTGCTAGTAAAACATTCCAAGAGGCTACAAATCTTCTCACCAGGAATCTAGAAGTTCATCAATAAATCACCCATCTATAAGCTATAGATACCAACCTATTAAGAATTGTAGAAATCAAAACCAATCACATTGGATATCAAGGAACATTAAAAACAATCCAAAATGATAAGGGATTAAAAATCCAAATCATCAATTGTCATTGGAATAATTGTAAAAATAATTTCATTGCATGCAAACAAACATTATCCATCATTTTGTGCATAGTAGGATTTCAATTTTATCTTAACCAAAGTTTTTATTAAAAATTTATCATAAAAGTACAATTTTACAAAATTAGGCATCAAAATATATTAGAAAACATATTTTTACGCAATGGGCACTTTTATTAAACATATATGATTTTATTCTTGTACTTATTAGCAAAGATGTCAACCAATATCCAAAATTCCTAACCAAGGAAATTCTTCAAAAGGTACAATAATGAGTAAGAAGAAGAAAAAAAGGAGAAGAAGGAACGTCCTCCAAACCCTTCACATATTACCATTTTTTCATCAAAACCCATTATTACTTGGTTCCAAGCGGTCCAAACATCATCACGAGATGAGTCGACATCTTCAGTCGAATTTCATTATCAAGAGACCCAAGATTGGATCTATAGTCTCAAAGACACTCCAAACAATCTATAGGCATCATATGATAGCCTCATGTTGTCTCTTTTGGAGAACATAAAAACTTGCAAATATACACGGTCACAAGTAATAAAATTTGTAAGTAAAGTATCGTTCCCACGGAGATTTGTTACTACAGTTTGTTGAGTACTAAAATTGTTTCCCTATGTTTTTATCCAAAACAACCTTTGATTTAAAAAAAGAAAAGAGTTAACAAAATAAAAGAAATCTAGGATTGCAATTTTTCACCAAATTAATCCACTCTTATCATATTATTTTATTTTGATTTATATTTTTTAGTACATTTAATTTGTCAACCGAAAACTTCTATTTTTATTCATACATCTCTTCCGAGCTCCGTATAAACACACCTCGTTAAATTAATTCACTATATCTCTATGAGAATTAAATTCACCAAGATTCATTACATTCTAAGTTTTCAAATGGCCACACATACAATTAGGGTATATTCCTATCCTTCATCATACATGTCATTCTATCTACAAGCAATATACACAAAAATGCCTCTTCCAAGTTTATTTATGTGCCACAGATCGTTTTGATAAAATTCGTAAATAATCAAAAAGCATTAAGGACAAAATAGAGTGAACAAATCGAACGTCTTATAAATCTATCAAAAATAATTAAAATCAAAGCTTCATAAATTTAGATCAAATGCAACCCTAGAAAAATTAAATTACTTCATTAATTAAAAATAAAATTACAACAAATACAGAAAAATTAGAAGAAGAAGAAAGGAAAATTAAAACATTTCGTATCGTAAATATTTGGCACCCATAGAACACAACATAAGCCAAAAATGGCTTCTGCGTGTTCCATAGTCCAGAACCGAACAACACAAAAATTATAAACTCTCCAAAACTTTCGAAAACTTTTTTTAACTCTATCATCTTACCCCTATTTATAACATCAAATCTATATAAAAAAATACATTAAAAAATATATATTTTTAATACACGCAGGGGGACAGAGAAGTATGGGGAAAATAATAAATTAAAACGCATGCGGGGACAAAATGTATCGAAAACAAAAAAACTGGAATCGAAAACGTGTGAGTGGCGAGCCGTGCGTTTCTGTTTTTCTTTTCAATAAACTCTACCACGTGTCATGATATGATTCACTGAAATATATAATGGGACACATGGCAGTAACTCATTGGTTGCAGGTAATGGGTGCACGCAGAAATTGTCGCACGAGATTGGGGCGCGCGAAACGTGGGGGCAGCGGTTGGACGCGGGCGTGATCCTGCGCTTTCGCGCACATTGTAACATGCCACGTGTTAGAACTTGATTGGATTCACTATAAAGTGCGACACGTGGCAGCTTGTGATTCAAAGAATAATCGGGCGCACGTGGATCGACCACACAGGAAAACATACATGCGAAGGTGGGGGATAGGGCTTGCACGGCATCAGACAAGTGGGTCCCACCCTGCACGCCAGCCTGCACGGTAGGTGGGCCCCACTCGTCGCACCGAGCCGCATGATAGAAAGAATTCTTCACCCACTCTCCTTGGTCGTGTGTGCTTGCAACGCGCGCATCTGACCGTTTCTTCTTTGATCGGATGGTCCACGTTGCGCGCTTGGATTAGTGCATGTGGCTTCTTCTCACCTGCGCAGAAAAATAACTTTTATTAATTGCATTTTCACCCACAAATATATTTCAAATTACATTTTAAACTTTGCTTAATTACAATATAGCCCTTTTTCTAATTTAAATTAAATTTTAAACTTTTAATAATTGAAATTAAGCCCGATTTTAATTTAAATTATATTTTCAACTTTTATTAATTGAAAATAAGCACTCTTTTATTTGAAATTATATTTTTTGACAAAAATTTGTAATTAAGTACGTTTTCGATACAATTTTTTTAATTTTCTTAAAATATATAAAAAACAATAAATACTAATTTATTAAACTAAAATTAACTAAAAATAGAAAGCACATAGCAATTATAATTAATAAAATAAGTGAAAATAACTATCAAGAGATCCAAGATTGGATCTATAGCCTCAAAGACACTCCAAACAATCTACAAGCATCATATGATAGCCTCCAAAGCATTGGATCACACTTATTATCAAAGTCTAAGACCCTAGTCTCAAAAGGCACGGAAAAGGTAAAAAAGGAAGAGTCATCTCCTGAATCAAAAATTGTTTCAAAACTTAGAACTGGAATGCTTTCCATTTCAGAAAATAGGGCAATGTCCTCTATTAATTTCATCCCTACCCCAGGGAAAAATTAAATTATTCCCAAACCTATTTCAAAACCTTCATTTGGCAAAATTTTTTATTACAACCAAAATACTACTAGAGTATTTTGGAAATAACTGGTAGTATTAAATTCAAACATTTCCTCTACCACAACCAAACTAAAGCCCAATATTCTACTGCCAAAATCCATAAAGTTATAGCTCCAGCAGATTGGGGAAATGACTTATTAAAACCCCCAACCTTCCCAGTCAGTATTTCCAATTCCCTATCACATTATCAAATCTACAATTATTGGGATTATTATTAGGCATGGTTCAATGTCTTTCTTATTCAAAATAAGGATAATTAACATTCATAGTTATTCCTTTTTAACCAAAAATCTATTATAAACAATATATAGAAACGAGTATCTACAATTTGTAATAACATATTCAACATTCCCCTTGACTTTGATACAATAAGTGCACCAAGGATCTAGGGAGTTAATAGAAGAGGTAATACTAAAGAATAAGATAACAAAATTAATAAAAAAGCATATTATATTGACATGTTATGTGGGTTAGTCGGCCATGAGTTTACAAACAATATAAATATTAAAATTATAAAATGAAAATAGAAATAAAACACACTTAAAAATTAAATAAATTTATATAGACTCGAGAATTTGCATAAAGATTATTGAAGTAAAATTAAGAAAGGTGCGTAGGAGGTGATAAGAGAGAATGCTTGTGTGGTTGAAACAATACTTATAATTCTTGTAAGGGTTAAAACAAGACTTATTTTTGAATGGAGAGAAGCTCTCCTTTTATAACCAACATTTGGCAGTATTGAAGATGCTTGCACTGTTTCATGAATAGTGTTATACTGCCAACTTTATACTGTAGAAGATACCATTACTATTTGGGGAATTGTGTTTTATCTTACACCTTTTACTGTAGTTGATGCTTTGCACTATTTCTTGAATAGTGCATTATCGACCACTCTTTTTGCCGTTTTGTCTTTGGTGCTGACTTAACAGTGCTGGCTATTAATGCCTAAGTGATGTCATATTGATGTCCACTTGGTAATGATGTCTTAGTGATGTCATATTGATGTGACCATGATGCTAATGTTGTAGTGACATCTTGTTGATATCACCATTGATGGCTCTAAACCCTTTTGAGGCCCTATGCATTGGGCTCTAATTTTTATAATACATGGCCTTTACACCCTGATACATCCAAATGGGATTTTAACCCTTATACAAGTAGATGGGCTTCTAACCCTAATACAAATGTATGGGCTTTTAACCTTGATACAACTTATAAGGCCCAAAGGCCATTTTTCATGAATAAGGCCCAAGGGCCATTTTACATAGGTTTTGAAATAATATATTTTTGGAGGAGATCCTAAATAGTCTTTGTCATCATTCCCAAAGGTTCTAAATTTTCTAGTGTAGTGTCATTGGATGTGTTTCTTGGACGATCTTGTTTTTTCTTCTGCTATTTACTGTATGGTGTCTAAATGTTTTGGTTGTTGTAGAAAATGATATATTGGCCTTTTGATCCAAGAGTTGGTGTTGGGTTGGTTGAAACTTTTTATTCCATTCTTCCACTGATAACTGTATTTTATACAGTTATTTTCGTCCATTTTATTAATTATAATTGCTATGTTCTTGACATTTTTAGTTAATTTTAATGTATTAAATGAATATTTATTGTTAGTTTCTTAAGGAATATATTTTTAAGAAAATTAAAGAATTTGAATCAAAAAAGGACTTAATTGCAAGTAATAAATGTCTAAAATTTAAATTTAAATTAAAAGAGTATTTAATTGCAATTAACAAAAGTTTTAAAAGTTAATTTGAATTAAATTAGAAGGCTAAAATGCAATCAAAGAAAATATATTTTTTTGGTGCAAGAAAGAAGACCACGGGCAGCTATTATCCCCAGGCAACACACACCGTCAGTTCAAAATATCAATGGTGAGGATCAACGACTGTAATAAAAACACGACAAAAGCGATTGGACCTATTTTTCTGGATTACACGCTGCTTGGTGTGCCGTGTGAGGCCCACTTGGCTGCGCAGGTCGGCATGTAGGGTGGGACCCACGTGTTTATGCCAGAAATGGTCCTGTGTGAAATAGTCCAGAGTAACATCGTGTGCCCTACCATTATAATGAATCATAAAATTCCATGTGTCTCCAAATTCTTTCAACAAATCAAGAGTTGACACATGGCATGTGTTAATTAACAAAGAAACACAAAAAAAATGTGTGTTTCCAGCAGCTTCTATGTCCTCTGATCGGGGCAGAACCGACATCGCCGATCCTGCCCGTTCATTTGGTTTTATCTATTTATAAAACTCTCGCAAGTGCACGAATCATTTCGTAGAAAATGATAAGTATACTCCAAGGTCGATCTAAGGAAGGAATGTATGTGGTTTTTAATTTATTATTCAAACTTTTAAAAACGAAATTAAATCCTAAACATCCTGTCACGATATTTTGGGTTTTGTGTTTTTAATTTACTGACATAAAAATAAACATATATTCAATAAACATTTATGCAAATTTTATCATTTATAATAGTGGAGTATTTATGGATATAATAACTAAGTTAATTATGCTTGCTCATATTATTTAGGTTATTAAAGATATGAATTGATATTTATTGATTCTCTCTTTTTTATATGAATACCACCTTTGGTGGGGTTAGATATTCTTTGTTAACTAAACAAATCAATTAACACCTATGGGTGGGGTTGATAACTAATTTGGTTAGTTAAATTAATTCCTTTTTCTAAAAGATTGAAAATGAACCATTTAAATGCCACCTTTGGTGGGGTTAGACAGTTTAAACTTTATTCAAGGTGTCCAAATTAAACCTAAGAATTTAGTTATTCGAGTACTAACTTTCAAGTTTTAAAACCACTACTGAAAACATGTTGTCAATACATTTTCAGATAATAATTCTTATAAAAACTTTTGAAATAGAGCTTCACTCTAACTACCGGGCGATTGTACCAACAAATAAAAGAGCACTACTCTAAATCAGACCGGATAACTAAACCTTAAAATCTAATTTTTAGATTTAAGTTTGTAATGAAAATAATATATTTCTCTCTAACATTCTTAATATAAAATCTTGAATAAAAATAAAAATCAATTCATTTTAGAGATTTTTACCTATTTAATATTTCGCAAGCATAACAACGTTATTATTATATCATGTTTACAAATAGCCAGCAAAGTTAAATTTAATCACAGACAAATTAAATATAACATGTAAGAATAAAGCATAAAAAATAACTGCAAAGAAAATAAAATCCTTACAGAACTTCGATGTTATTCTCGTTGCTGGAAAACCTCCAAGCGGAATTTGCACTCCTATTTATTGAATCGAAAAGAAAATAAATTACAAAAACATAACTAGTTCTTCTCAAAAAGAGAAGAACTCTAAAACTAAGAAAAACTAACTAAGGAAAAACTAAAAACTAAGAAAAAACTAAAAAACTAAGAAAGGAGAGAAAGAAAGAAAAGAGAAGATGTGTTTTGAGGTGTGGTATGAAGTGAAGAAAAATGGGGTATTTATAGGTGAGGATGGAGAGAAAAAGTGGGTGAAAAAAATGTTAAAAAATGATGAAAACACGGAGTGGTGATTGTTGACGTCATTTGATGACATGGGGGGCGGCTGTGCGCGAAAATGGCGCGAGATGGCAGCGGTGCGCGCGGACAACAGTAGAGGCGCACACAAGAGCAACAGCAGCGGTGTGTGCGGAATGAGAGCAAGGCGCATGTGAGACTGGAGCATGGCGCGTGTGGAATCAGGTCTTTGGCGCGCACGCCAGGTCTTTGTCTTGGCCTTGGTGACGGCTCTCTGCGCGTTTTCCTCCTTTTTGACCTTTTTGACCCATTTTGTCCAATTTTTCCATATTTGTTGACCTTTTCTATTGTGATGTATTGCTCCCAATATTCCTCTTTGAGTCTTTAAGTTACGTTTTTAAGCGAAAATACCTGAAAAACAATAAAAATACCCGTAATTCTGAAAAAGATAAATTTATATAAATATATGATAAAGCATATAAATATATATATTATTAATCAATTAATGTGCATAAAATCATGGTAATTTTAGTGCTTTTTGAGCACTCATCATCGTCCAATTGTCTTCGAAAGCACTTCTCTCGTGCGACGCAGTCCTCGTGCGCCTCCCTTCACAGCATATGAAAGGCTACCACATGTCTCATTATTTCTTGCATCCAATCATATGCTGACATGTGGTAGGCGTGAATTGAAATGAAAAATCAAGAAACACGCGCTATCCCTGGTTATTTATTGCACAATATTCTTTCTCCGTGTCTCAAGAATGTCTCCCACGTGTGTATTAATTAATATTTTTGATGTAATATTTGTCTCCCATGTGTGTAGAAAAATATATTTTATTATGTATTTTTTTAGACAGTTAGATGTTATAAATAAGGGATTATTGTGATAAATTTAGGAAGGTTGGAGAAGGTTAGAGTGTTGGACTGTGGTACACATAGAAGCCATTTTTGGCTCCTGTTGTGTTCTGCGTGTGCTAGAAATTTAAGAGCAGAAACAAATTTTAATTTTCTTTTGTTATTCATCTATTATTTCTTAAATGCTGTAATTTTAATTTTATTTATGAAGTAATTTAATTTTTCTAGGGTTGCTATGTTGCTAAATTTATGAAGTTTGGATTTAATTATTTTTGAATGATTTATGAGATTTTTAATTTGTTTATTCTATTTGTGCTTAATGCTTTTGATTATTGGAAAATTTATCAATTGATCCGTGGCACTTAAATAAACTTGAGAAAGACATTTTTGTGTATATTGCTCGTGTTTAGGGTAACATGTATGATGAAACGAGAGGAACATTCTTTATTGCATGTGCAACTATTGGAGAACTTCGAACATAATGAATCTTGGTGAATTTAATTCTCATAGGAATATAGTAAATTATTTTAGCAAGATGTATCTATTTGTTATCGAAAGAGACATATGGATAAAATTAGTAGTTCTCTATTGACAAATTAAATTTACAAAAAAATATAAGTCAAGAAATAATAATATGATTTGAGTGGATTAATTTGGTGAAACTACAATCCTAGATCTTTCTTATATATTTATTTTTAACAAAAATCAGTTAGTGAAACAACTTCCAATTAACGATTGTTTTGGATAAAATCATAGTGAAATAATTTTAGTACTCAACAAACTGTAGTAACAAATCTCTGTGGGAACGATATCTTACGTATCAATTTTATTACTTGTGACCATGTATACTTGCATGTTTTCATGTTCTCCTAAAGGAGACAACATCCACCATTTTATTTGGATCATATCTCCTGGGTCAAAGATCAATTGATATACCTATGGGAGGTATGGTTTTGCAAGAAAGATACACAAGATTGTGGATCTTCTTTCACTCTTTGTGGGTTTAAAGAGTGTTTTGAACAAGTTATGTCTTTCTTGGATTCCTGGTAGGGAAATAGAAGACTTCCACCAAATGATATGCATCCAAGGTACTTTAGTAGGTTTAATAGTTTGAAAATAGAATATCCAAAATGATGAATACTCTAGGTTTTGAATTAAGGAGGTAATGATCCACCTTGGTTTATGATTCCAATAATGGAAGTTTTGAGGATTGGATGAATCCAAAATACTCTGATAATATCATAGGGTTTTGGTTAGGTTCCAAGTTTTATAGCACCAATTTTTGAGAATATTTGGTAAAGAATTCTTGTTTTGAAATATTTTTGGTTAAGAAATATAAGGATTTTTTTTATGAAATCCTTGCAAAATTGTCATAATAGTCTTAGTAGTTTGTTTAGAAATATAATGAGTTGGTTTTGAAAGTGATTTTAGAGATGACTCTCCTTTCTCAATCTCTTGAAGAGAATTCTAAAAGGTTTTGAGTATTCATGTATTTTTAAAAAGGGACAAATTCCATTTTTGATTTGGGTGGGTTTTGTCATTGGACTGAGTCCTTTTGAGTTTTGGATTAGACTATTCTAGACGAGATGATAATGGATTTGAAAGAAGAAATGGTTATAGGTAATGGTTCTTCCTTCCAGGTGATACCAGATTTTGAAGAGGAAATGTGTTTTGAAGAAGAAAAGGGTTTTATTAGTAGTTTGTCCTTTTCTTTATTTGGTATCCCTAGGTTTTATGAGAATTCCTTTGTTAGGAAATTTGGTAATGCATTTGTATCTTTAAGGATACTTAATATATTTTCCCATTGGGCAGAAATGTGCTTGAAGGCAAGGTTTTGTAAAATATTTTGTAAAACTTCAATCCTTAATGAAAACAATGTATTAGATTGAAGTTTGGTAATATATAAGATTGTTGGTGAACAATCTTTGGGATAAGAATTTTTGTGGCCAGAGGTGTGTTAGGTAATCAACCCTTTCTTTCCTTGGTAAAAATGATTTATTTTATTGGTGTAAAAGAAAGTTTTGAAATATTGTGCATACATATCATCTATATAAATAATGCAGAGTTTTGAGGATGGGTTAAAAATAAGATTTATTTAGAGCTCAGAAAGTGCATATTTTAAATCGAATAGTATATCATTCCATTCATATTATCCAAATGGAGCAATGAATGTTGTTCTGTAATGATGTTTTGGCTTAAAATGAATCTTACAAAACTCATATTTTGAAAACATGCATGGAGAATGTAGTTGGTATTTTATATCTTTTTCTTGGAAGTTTGGTTTACAAGCTTCTTTTACGAAACAAATTTGATATATAAAAATTCTTTGTTTTACAAATTTTGGTTTAATTTCTAGTTTTAAAATATCATTTTCTTTAGGCTGTTTAGTTTCTAGCCTAATGGTTTTAATCTTTGGTTTATTAGAATTAGAATAAGTTGTGACTAATTCATCATTCTGAGAGTTTTGACTATTAGAAGAGTCTTCAGAATAGGCTTCAGACTCAAAGGTTTTAATGGGAAGAGTACAGACCTTTTGGAAAGTCTATTTCTCAAGTTTTGATTTCTGGAATTTCTTGGAAAATCGATAGTATGTTGAAGTATGACCTTTCTTGCCATATCTATAACAAGTGATTATTTTTTAAGAGGCTCCTGGATATTTGGGAGATATCTTATATGGTTTTGAAGATGCTTTTATACTGTAGAGTGTATTGCAGTATTTGATTTTAGTAAGAGAAATGTCAAACTGTTTACAGTAAGACTCAGTTCTTTCTATGTTTCATGCATTTCCCTTTTGAGTTGTTTTTGTAACTTTAAGTCTTTCAGATTTCAAGTCCTTGGTTTTGAGTGAAACTAATCAATTCACCATAAGTGAGTTGATCATAAGGGATTTTATATGTCCAAAATGTTTCATGAATTTTGTTTCTAACTTTTTCTCCTAAGAGCTTAGGAAGTCCTACAAGGAACTTTTCTTTCTAGTAGGTTGGTTAGAGTCTTCATGTAGCATAACTCTACTAAGGAAGATTTTCTTGTACCAGTGAAAATCACGAGTTTTGAACCCTAAAGGTTTGAAAGGAGCTCGGTGTTTTGATCCTTTATGTGTGAGGAGTCACCCATAAAATATAGTGATATTGTTAATATCAAAGTGGGTGCTACATCTTGAATAACTTCTCTGTGATGATCAAGAATGGGTTCACCATCATTTCCAATTTGGATAGCATTTAAGATATCCAACCATTATTGCTTGGTAAGATGGAAATCCCACCATCCTTTTAATTAGCATGAGAAGCCAGCTATGAGGAGTTTAGTAACTATTTTGTTTGAAGTTCTAAATTAGGTTTTATAAGGATTTGACGCCATAGTCATATGTTGTAATAGGTTTAAGATTTGTTCATCATTCATGCCATCAATATTCCATTGATAGATGGATGAATCACTATATCTGTGTGAATGAACTAGCTTGGTTGGGTTCCTAAATTTGGGGACCTAGCTTGTATGATGTTCATTGGGGATAGGGTTTTACAACTTAATGGAGCAATCTTAGGAGACGGTGTCTGAGATGTTCTTGTATTAGAGTTACTGAAATCCTTATGTAAGATACAGTTACTCTGTGCTGTTTTAATTGATTAATTTTTGAATACAAGCATCTAAGTGTAAGATACTAGCATCCTAGGAAATGTTTTGAGGATTTTCAAGGGATGATTCCTAAGAAGTTCACTCATCAAAGATAATGGTATCTAATTCCAACATATCAACACTCTGAGAAGTGATTTGTAATGTTCCAGGAGGAGGTACCAAAATGATTATATTTTCAAAGGTATTAGTTGCTACTACACTCTGGGTTTTGGGGTTTTCCCAATCATCATCTAGTAGGCTATCGAAATCTTCCATTGTGATTTCTTCAGTACTAATTTCTACAAAAAAAAGGGTTTGATTTCTTTATTCTTAAGAGTGATTTTGATTGTTTCTAGAATACTAGTGTTAAAGTTGGGTAAACTCTAGCTTGTTTTCATCAGGGGTATTAACATCTTGGTGTAAGACACTATTATGCTGAAAAGTGTTTTGAGAAATTTCAAGAGATGGTTCCTAAAATGTTTTATCATTGTAGATATCATAGTCTAAGTGTAAGACATCATTACCTGAGGTGACTTTTGTGATTCTTCTAGCGTTATAGAGTTGGAGCCAGTAAGCTTGGACTCATTTTTCCATTGTGATTTTTCAAGAGACAGTTCTTGAAATGATTTAGAGGTATTAAGGTTTGATTGTGAGATGACACTAATATTCTCCAGTTTTTAAGGTTTTTTGAAATATCAGCATGTAAGATGCTAATATTTTTAGGTGATATCTGAAATGTTTATGGAACTATAGGTGTGGATATAGAACCAAGGTTGGATTTATTTATTTCTAACTCCTCTTTTTTTATTTGATTCCTAATGGCTTCTAGGAATTCTGTTTTGTTAAAGTTAGAGAAAACATCTATTTTTATGGTTTGGATGTTATAGCCTAGTAAGCTCTTCTTGGAAGACAATATTTTTAATGTTGAAAGTAGAATCTTCATGAGGGTTTTGAAGAGAAAAAGCCATTACATTATAGGTTTTTCTATAAGGGACACTGATAGGTTTCAATGTAGGGTTTTCAACCACAATTGTATCAAATAGGGTTTCCCAAATAGGTGTTTTCTTTAATGGCTATGGTGGCTTTAAGGTTTCTACCCTTTCCAGAGTAATATAACTCAAGCTAATAAAAAAAGCCTATGTTTTGTTGGTATTGGTTAACATACCTATTATGTTTTCTCATGAAGGTTGCTTGGTTTGCTTTATAGTATTTATTAATATACCAAGTTTTGATATAGCTATTGAAGGGAATGTCAATATCTAGATGTAGGGTTTTCATGTCTAATAATTTAAACTCATTTTCATAGGTTATGACTGAAGGTGTTGACGAAGGAGATTGATTCATCTCTTGAATTTGTTCTACTCCTCTGAGTTTTGAATAAGGTATTTCTAAGGTAGAATACCGAGGTTGATTTTGAGAAGATAGAGATGTTTCGATATCTCTTTCCTTGTTTTTTTAGAAATATTTTTTGAAATATTTTCTTTCTTTTTGTTTGGTGCTTTGTTCAACACTAGTTTTAGAGTTGGCAGCTTCTAGTTTTTGAGTAAAGCTTTAAAAACCTCTATTTTTTTATAAATTAGAAGAGACTTTGATCTCTTTATTTGGTTTTGATAGAATAATATTTTTTAGAAGATTTATGTTTTTTAATATAAGCTTTTGTGCTACCAATTCTTTTTAAAGGTCTTTGGTATTCAAACGATTTTTGAGTTTCTTCCAAAGAGAAGCTTTGAGTATCAAAATGATTTTTTTCGAAAGAGAGTTGGTTATCTATTTCATTGTTTTGAAAAGAATCATAAACTGATTCATTGTTTTCATAATAAAAAAAATAATCTACAAAAGAAAAAGAAGTAGAATCTGAAAAATTATTATCAAAAGAAGCTAAAGAAGAAAACAAAAAAGTTCTACTAAAAGCCATAATTTTATATTTTTAAAACTAAAATTTAGACTTGTAAAACTTATGATATAAACTAACCATCAATATAATATCCTTAGTCTTTAATAATGAATTTTTAATCTTAATACTACTTTCTTTAATCAACTATCAAGATACTCAATTGTAAATTTTGACAACAGAAATCAAGAAGAGAATATGAAGTAGTTCTACAAAAGATAGAACTCATCATTTATACTGTTCGAATTTTCATTTAACTATATTCACTTGTACTTCGATCATTTTACTAATCTATTGGGTTGAAGGAATTCATAGGTAATAGGAATCATTTTGTAAGAACTATATAATTTCATTCAACTAATGGTTCATACTTGTACTTTGTCCATTTTACCAAAATATTGGGTTGAAGGAATTCATACTAAGTCTTATTATGTGAGAGCTATATTAATTTATTCAACTAATGGTTCATACTTACTTTAATGGTTTTACAGACCATAAATGGGTTAAAGCTTCGTAGGTAATAATCTATTGCTATATAATTTAGTCTAACTAGTGGTATTTACATACTTCGATCGTTTAACCGACCCAAAATAGGTTGAAGCATTATAGAAATTAATACTCATCTTCTCACCATATAATTTTATCCATCTCTCTATCCATATTTATCAACAAAATATTAGTATTTTATGGTTTTACTGCCACATTTTGTGAATTAGTATAGATATAGAACAAATAAATATTCTATGATGATACAATAAGCTACCCTATAAATACTTCACAAACCCCTTGGTTTGAGACACCAAATAAATTTGTACAAACGCAATAGCTATACTTAATAATATAGTAAGTATCATACTCTAAGGGCTTTACATACCCCTTGGTTTAATACCAAGTAATTCAATACAAACTTATAAATCAAACATACTAATATAATTAACAAGATTATAATATGCAATATCTTCACATACCCTTTGGGTTTTATACCATATTAAAGTACAAATGTAGTAGCTAAATAGAATAATATAGTTAATAAGAACTATTACTACTTTACATCTTCACATCTTCACATACCCTTTGTAACTTAGTATAGTTAATTATAGCATCACTAGATTATAAACAGTATATAGAATTGAGTATCTACAATTTCTAATAACACATTCAACATTCCCATTGGCTCTTATACCATAAGTTCACAATGGATCTTGGGAGTTGATCGCAGAAGTAATACTAAAGAATAACCATGAATGTTGATTATCTTTATTTTGAATAAAAAAATCATTGAACCATACGTGATAATAATTCCAGTAATTGTAGGTTTGATGAGGGGGTGATATGCTTTGATACCATAAGTGTACCAAGATTATTGTACTACAATCATGGGACAAAGCCTTGTTATATATATATAAAGATAAGAAAAATAAAAAATATATATATAAAATTGTCAAACAAATTGTTATCAAATAAATACAATGTTCTCAACTTTCTCTTTTATATAGTAGTATAGTATAAATCATAGAAGTGCTTCTTGTATAATGTAGTAAGTAGTGATTTAGAGACAAGAGAAATAAAAAAAATAAAAATGTCACACAAATTCTCAACACTCTTTTATATCATTGAATATAATAGATTTTTTTAATTCGTGTCGGTCGTCTATTATGTTAAGGTCATATCAAAACCATCATTTGTAATACTTATTAGAAATTAAATTCCATGGATGATAACTTTGTGGTAAAAACAACTACACATAAATTATCAAAAAATTGAAAAAAGAAAAGAAAAACCAACAAAATGGCATAAGAAAAAATAACTAAACAAGTGTTATGTAGATCACATGAACTTCGTGTTGTCATTGTATTATAATGTGTAGTATTTACCTAAGAATGAAATAAAAGCAAAGAATCTTGTAACAAAATATAAAAGAACGAATCACACTATAACACATGAATTGGTTTGTTCCACCATATAACTAACTATATGTTAACTTAAATATAACCTTATGTTCTCCCTTAAACTTATGATTTTTTCAAGATCATAAGTTTTCTTCTCAGAGTAACAAAATTAGTAGTTGATAATGTTTTGGTTTGGGTATTGTCTAGTTGATATTTTGATCTACAGTGTTGAATGCATAATGTTTTGTTGAGAAATTGATTCCACACAAAATGGTAATCAATTTCGATATGTTTAGTACAAAAATGTTGATTTGGATTTCATGATATATGCAAAGTACTAATATTATGAAGAAAAAAAGTTTAGGAAGACCATGTAACTTTACTCCTGATTCAAACAATAGAGATTTGATCCACACAATCTCAATTGCTCCTCCTACAAGAGATCTATATTCAACTTTAGTCGAGGATCAAGAAATCACAAGTTGTTTACAGGATTTCTAGGATACCAAGTTCCCACCAAAAAAAAAATAACCAATTTCACTTATTCTATCATCAAGGCATGAAGCTCAATCTAAATCAATATAACCAACAAGATCCAAAACATTAAATAACTGCCTAAGAGGAATCCTTGAGATAGCATAGCATATGTTTAGCTACCATAAAATGTACATCAGTTGGGCTATAATAATTTGACAAAGCTTACTCATAGTAAAAAAATTTCAGGTCTAGTAATAACACAATACTACATAACATAACACTAACAAGACTATGAAATTGAGAAGGATCAGTCAAAGGAAGGCCATTATATTTGCTAAGCACACTATAACAAACCATAGAAGAATTAGCTACCTTAGAAGATTGGAAACCATCCCTCTTAAGAAACTCATGAATAAACTTGGTTTGGTTAAGATGGAAACAAAATAATAGGTAGTAACTTCTATTCCAAGAAAAAACTTGAGATACCCCAAATCTTTTAAAGCAAAAACTTCGTCCAAATCCTTTAAAGCAAAAGCTTCATCCAAATCCACCACAAGCTAGTGTAACTATAAAGCATGAGAATCAATAATAATTACAACATCAACATAAACAAGAACAAACATAACACTTGAACTGGATCTGTATACAAATAAGCTTATGTCACTAATGGTGTTAACAAAACCCCACAAGTGCAAACATGTTTGATGTGTATGAAAGTAGACTCGGGGAGCCTATTTGAGTCAATATAGAGCCTTGTGAAGCTTACAAACCTTATTTGAATGATGAATGTACACAAAACCAAGTGGTTGGTTCAAGAACACATCCTCTTCAAGATCATCATTATAAGAAAGCATTATTGATATCAAGATGCTTAATGCTCCAACCAAAATGTAATGTAACTGGTATTATGATTCTTATAGATGTCATTTTTACTACTAGACTAAATTTCTCAATGAAATCTAAATCAAGTGTTTATAGATACCCTTGAATTGCCAACCTTGCTTTATACTTGTCAAGAGTATAATTTGGTTCTCCTTAGTCCTATAGACCTAAAGGTTACTATAACTTTGGCCTTAGGTGGAAGATCAACAGAACTCTATGCCTTATTACACATAAGTACAACATGCTCCATTTGCATAGTTTGTCTTCATTCAAGATGTACACAAGCCTTATGGAAATTTTCAATAAACAACTTAGTTGTTGAAAACACCTTTGGCTATAAATTTCCTACATTAGTACGTGTGACCATACAGTGGCTATTACCAAGAGAAGGAAGAGATTGTAGAGCCACCCCAAGAAATATACTAGGTGGTAAAGAACATAGAATAGCCATACCAGGAATAGACTTAGGAGAATAACGAGAGACATTAGAGTATGAGAAGACAAGTTTAAGAAAGAGACATCAGTAGAGACTAAGGTGTGAGAACCACAAGGAGACAAGGAGCTAAGAAGAGAAAAAATATGTGTAAGACTAGCTTGCATAGAAGTTATGAAATGAGGTGATTGATTTGCCAAGCATTGAGGACTTATAGGTGGTTTACTATATTAGACTATAGCACAAACAATGCACAAATACTAGATTGTGAAGTCTTATAAACACCAATATATAAATGTCAACTTGGGACATGTAAAGTTGAAAAAGGTAACTCTGTATGAAATATACAACTAGACAAAACAAGATTTTGGCTAAAAGGAAACTCAGATCCAGGAAACACAACATTTCTATTAACTAAAATTTTGTGATTTGTCATGTCAAGACAAATATAATCATGTTAGTTAGAAGCATAACTAAGAAAAGTACACACCATAGAATGAGCTTGAAATTTATTTTTAATATATGGTCTTAAGCATGGAAAGCATAAGTGTCCAAAAATGATGAGGCAACCATAATCTAGTTTCTTAGAAAAAAGCAACAAATATGGTGACTAAAAATGTAAAATTTCAAAAGGAAGTTTATTTAATGTATATACGAAACTTTGAAAATCAAATAGTCAATACATAATAGGAACACTAGATTTGAACAAAACATTGAGTCCAATTTCAACAATGCTAAAATGTCTATACTCAACCATCCCATATTGAGGAGATGAATGAGGACAAGTGACCCTAAAGATCACACCATAAGAATCAATCAAATGAATGAAAGGTTAAAATTCAAATACTCTATCACATTGAACCTTTTTAATAGTTGTACTAAATGGAAATTGAATCATTGCTTTAAATTTAATAAAAATAGAAAATGCTTGATCTCTAGTTTCAAGAAAATAAATCCATTAAAATCTAGTGAAATCATCCTCTATAAGCAAAAACTATTTTTCACCTTTAAAACCAAGATTAAGAGAAGGTCTCCAGATGTCAATGTACAATAAATCAAAAGATTTACTATCATTTACATGATTTGAAGCATAAGAAAGTTTATGAGACCTTTCCCTGGCATAAGCAATATAGACAGTGTTTTTGTGTGTATTAGGAAATGCACTTATTCCACAAAAATTGAACACTTTTCTCTACAATAGGTTGTGAAGCATGACCAAGGATGTCATGTAAAATTGAGGTAAAGGTTAGTAAGGCGAATCTTTGGCCAGTCTACATAGAGACTTTAGGTACACTTTCCATTAATTTATACAAGCCATTATCCATCAATCCTTGAATTAGGATTTTCTTCATATAATTGTCCTTAACAAAGAAACAATTTTCATGAATTTCAATGAATACACAATTATCTTTACAAAGTTTATAAGTAGACATAAGCTTTGTAGCAATAACAAGCACATGCAAAACATTGCTATGACACTAGATAAAAGATTAGAACCAGTGATTTTTATAGGAACTTTACCACCATTTCCAATTAGAACTCCATTTGATGGATTTCCTGCCTCATTAGTAACATGATGATTAGCACCACTAGCTAATACCCAATAATTGTCTCCTATACTTCCTAACTCTCTAGAAAAAGTCACAAATGCATTAGCTTCTTGACCTCATCCACCAGCATTGTTATTATGATCAAAAATCAAGTTCTTGATAGAATAACATTAAGAAGAAACATGACCTATCTTATGGAAAAACTGACATTGGATACCATGACCTTTTCCTCTATTATTGTTTGTTTCAATCACCTTGAAAATGGTTTGTGCCATTATTGTTAATCAAATATTATGAATTTCCTTTGTTCTTGTTCATAAGAGAGTAACTTGCTCTTCATCTCTTCTAAATCAAACATATTACATCTTCACCTCTTGTAAGGGTTTTATCTGGTCCCCAAATTATTACTAATGGTAACAATTATGTCTTCATCATTTATAGGCCTTCATATACCTCCCAATTCATCGACTATTCCTTTTATCCTATTAAAATAGTCACTGATAGAGAGAATCCTTATGAAACTTTTGTAACTGCAATTTTACTCCATAATTATAGCCCTATTAGAATATGAAAAATTCAATTCTATACTTTTCCACACGTCAAATGCAGTTTCCTTTACTGAAATAATGGAATTCATGCTGCTTGAAATCAAACTATAAATCATGCTCTTAAACAGATCATTCACTCTAGTCAAGAACACACATTCATGATTAACTAGTTTTATAACTTTAAGAAATCTTAAACATTCAATTCTTTTTCCATTGACAAAATCCTCTACACCATATTCCATGATCAAGCTCAACAATTGATCTCTCTAGGTGAGAAAGTTACTTTGATCAAGTTTGATGCATATATAGACATTTTTTGGTGAAACAGATGTTGTCAACTCTGTGAGTTGCTTAGTGCACAAAGTTTTAACTCCTTTTAAAATCTTTGTGACATTCATATGAGTTTATATTTTTATCTCCAATGGAGATTTGATTCACATCTTTATTCAACTCTTCCATGATTCTTAAAATCCTTAGCTCTGATATCCTACACGAGAATGAAATGAGAGGAAAGAATCTTGTAACAAACTTTAAGAATGAATTTAGATGAGAGATGCTATTGAGTTTGTGTTAGATATATATACAAAACTCTTACCAATGATACTATTACATATGGATTTATTTTTTACACCTCATAAGTAACTATTTGTTAAGTCAAATACAATCTTGTACTGTTATTTTGAATTAATAGTATATTAAAACATTTCTAGTACTTCATATTACATTGAACATCGTTCAATTAGACATCATTAAATTGAACTGTGATCATTTAGATCCATTCAATTTTAAACAATGTTCATTTGACCTCATTCAATATTATTAAGGTGTTATTTTTCATTGATATAAATTTTTTTTATAATTACACTATTATTTTATTTTTATTAAACTTTGATGTAAAATTTTGACTTGCTTTCATTTCTTAATTGTATTATTGTATCTTGAAAAATTATATGGAAATAAAAGGTGAAATTTCTCTAATTATGACTAATCAAAAGGCAAAATCAAAATAAAAAAAAGTTAGATGATGGGTAGGATTTCTAGGAGAGTGCCAAAAAAGTTAATGAAGGCATGCAATTAGTAATTGTGACAATTACAATAAAGTTTCCTACTTGAGGTAACATAGGTGGCTTCTTAAATTACAATATATATTTTTTAAATTAAATAATATTAAATGTAACTTAAGTTTATGATTTTTAAAATAATTTTTTCACCCCACAAGATTATAAGGTTTATGAGTGTTGATGATATTTGTGAACAAAACGTTTAAATGTAAACCAATTTATATGCACATTTTCATGTCTACTATTCAAGACAATATATTTAAGGTGTATACTTGTTTTTAATCACGTTGGAATACATATTATATACTTAGGAACTTTGGTATATATATTGGTCAATCAATCGAGGTGGTAGATTGATCGATTGAGTACCAATCATATATGATCTATGTCCTCTAGGGTTGATTTTTCAAATTGGTGTTGATTGATCAAAGTTGTGTTCTATCAATTGAGGGAATATATCGATTGAGAATCAATCATGTTCAATCTACCTAGTCTCGAATTTATTTTAATCATTGCTAGATAGATCAAAAAGGGTTTTGATTGATGGAATTTATAAGTTTAATCAATCGAGCCTAGATTGGATTGACTGAGCAGCTAGGGTTTCAACTTAAAACCTTTTGTGTACTCAAGCCAAAAGTATTCTTTTACCATATTTCCTATTAATTATTTCCCTATGGTTTATTTAGGGGACATAATAGTAATTACTCTTAGACCTAGCATTAGGGTTTCACCTCCCCTATACAAAGCAACCAAATGCTCCTTATTTTAAACAACCATATTCATGCTATTCTTCTAATTGTTTGTGTGCTCCTTCTCCCTCTCAAAATATTTTGCAAAACCCGAATAATTTCTTGTTTAGGCTTCTTTCTTGGATTAATCTATCAAACATTGTGTAATTATGTTTGATTGATTAATAAGCCTTATTATTTTGTGATATTATGATTATATATTTATGTAGATTCTTTTTTATTGGGTTCTTGAATGTTTGGATCAAATAATTTTGTGAGTGATCATAATTATTTGATTTGATTATTCAAATTTAAAGAAGCTATCTTTATTGAACTTGTGCTTCAAATTTTGTTCTAGCGTTGCTAGATGATTTAAATTAACTAATTTATTCTTGAATCTTCTAACTAGGGTTTGTCATTATTGAATCTTCCCTAGGACACACTTTGCACTTATATTATTGTGCTAACATTTCAGGTTTTTTTGAATGGGTTTGATTGCTTGTGTGACTCATGTTATAAGAAAATTGGTCTGAATCCATATATCTATCTTGTAGAGACTGTGAAAGAAGTAACAGTTTGTAAGTAGACTACTTTGGGGGCTTTAACTTGGAGGGTAGTATAAGACATGATTTTGTTATTAAACATTATTTTCATGCTAGATAGTTAGATAGACGAGTGGACTATGGTTTTCCTCTTAGGTTATTGTTGTGATGTAAGTTGTTTCCACGTAAAATATCATTTGTCAAGCTCTTATTTATTTTTAGCTTTATATTATTTACACATGATTGCATATCTAACCACTTGTGAATTTTTAATTAGATATAATTCAAAAATATTACCTATTCATCTCCCTCTAGGTTAATTAGATCCATAACTATAAACTTTCAATTGGAATTAGAGTGATTCACTAGATATTCTTAGTGTTTGCCTAGGACCTTGTTATGGATCATTTGGGAAAGGGTTCATCTACAAACCATACTCCTTTATTTGATGGGTATAAATACCTATATTGGAAGGATCATATAAGTAATATTGCTAACCATCTACGTAAACCAAAGATAATGTTGTCACACTTAAACCTAGGAAAGAATGAACCATTGAAGATAAAATTGGTAGTAACTAGAACCAAAACAATTAATGATATCTTTAGTGTTATGTCTGCTTATAAGTTTCTGTGTATTTTTTATGTTAATACTGCTAAACATGCTTGGAATACTTTAGAGGTTTTCTTAGAGGTTAATACTGCTAAACATGCTTCAAATTTTTTATGTCTGCTTAAAAGAACTAAACTTCTCAATTTAGTCACTAGGCTTGTAAACCTTAGGATGGAAGAAACTAATTTGTTTTTCTAAATTCTATTTTGAACTATTTGATATTGCTAGCACCTCGTCCAATCTCAAAAAGAAAATTAAGGAATTCATGTTGATTTGGAATATTTTTTACTCAATACCACATTGATTTCATTCAAAAGTCATTACCATTGACGAAAGCATGGATGTAGATACAATCAAAATTGAGAAACTCGTTGGTTTACTTTAAACCTTTGTGATGAGTTTTCTAGCACCTAAAAGAAGAAAGGTATCGCTTTCAAAATCACCATGATTGATGATGGTGGTATTGATAATGATGAGGATGATGAATAATTGAAACTCTTAGCCAAAAGACTCAAGAAAATCATCAACAATAACAATTTATAGACTAAATGACAACCAAGCCATTTAAGGGATCAGAATCTAAGATAACTCAAACCTATGAATTCTGAAGGTAAGAAAATTAAACCGAATAGATCACATTTTTTGAATGTAATAGGATTGGTCATTTTGCATCTGAATATTTTAACAAAAAGAAGAGAACTATAAGAGCTTTCAATGCTACACTTAGTGACTCAAAAAGTGACAATGACAATCCAAATAAATAAAAAAAATAGTAGCATAATCAGAAAATAGTGGCACCAACTATTTAACATTTCCTACAACTATTAACGGACATTCCAAGAAGACCAACAATAAGGAATGTTATTTTGAATATTTATTCAATAAATTTAATACTAATAGTCTTGATGAGCTATTTATAGATTTAGTAGGTTGCAAGTGACAAATGGATTTGTTACTTGTAGAAGTAACCAAACTAAATGATAAAGTTAAATCCTATGAAACAAGTTCCTCAATTATAGAAAAAGAAAAATTAATCTGTTTGAACTTGTCTTGTAAATTTTAAATAGGAAAACAAGAATCTTGTGTAGGAACTTGAATAATCAAAGGAATCCATGAAGAGTCTAACAATTAGAGCTAAAAAGATAAATAAGGTTCTTAACTATGGAAAACCTTTTATTGATAAGAGAGGGCTAGGCTATATAAATGTGCACTCTATGACATCATCTTCAAAAATAACTTAGTTTGATACACCTCATAACCCTTCTTCTTCAATGATACACATGGCCTTGTTTAGAAGGATGAGGGCTCCATACCTTCAACATCAAAAACCACATGTGTAAGGCTTTCTAACTCTATCTTACTGTTACACTTATGTACGAAGAACCATTGCACCTATAGTTGAAAAAATTGTTAAGTTTGTGCTTGTCTATCATCATTTGGTAGGAAATGTCATACTAGGTCCACATGTAGATTTTTGTTAAGTACTACCCATATTGATAATCCTTTCCATGCTTTTAGTTATAGGGCTCACTATTATCGTCCATCTATGCATAGTATGTCCAATAATTTTATTAAAAAGCATGAAGTTGTTGGTTGAAAGAGGCAAGTGAAATTCAACATATTTAATTCGAAGACTAATTATCATCAACCTATCATGAATGTTGCATCTTCATTTAGGATTAATTTGTAATCTAAAGATAAATCCAAGAACATTCCAATGAAAACTAAGGTAATGGATTTCAAATCTAAAGATATAGGGAAACCAAAATTTAAGAAAGTATGAATTAGGAAAGATTGTCTCTTTTTTGAGTATTTAATAAACCCTAGTTGTGCATCTTTAGTAGGTTTTTTATTTTTATTTTTATTGTGCTTAGAGGGCGTAGATTTGTTTAAACAATGAAATAGACTTTACATACTACTTTCACTTTCAAAGTTATTTTATTCAAATTGACTTTTTTTGAGCAATTGAGTACTTCGACTTGTGCATTTATATACTTTCTCACATGAAAATTAGTTGGTGGAAGTATGATAAATTAAAATTTCATAAGCAATCAAACCACCAATCACTTGTATGTAAAGTAATACAGAAATAAAAATATCAACACATGATATTTTTAAGTATAAACAACCTAGGTCACACCAAGGCCCTAAGTGGAAAACCATCAAACCATCTAGCTATCAACTATGAAAAATAAGTATCCATTTACAAGGCTAGGACTCAAACTACTAACCCAGGCAATGTTCCTAAGTAACCTGCCTACAAACTGCTGCATTGAATGCAGTCTCTACAATATAGGGATTTGGATCCATATAAGCATTCCGACAAACTCGAGTCTCACCAGTTAATTGAACTTGTACCATTGTAATCTAAAAAATTAGCACATAAACAAAATTACAAGTGTGTGTCCTAGAGCATATTCAATAAAAAAAAACCTAACTAATTTATTTAAAAAATATACCAGATAAATAAAAAAATAGCAGCTTTAGAATAATCAGTTTAAGCATAAGTTTAATAAAGATAGCTTCTTTAAAAATTGATAATCAAACCAAATAATTATGATATAATACACACAATTATTTGATCTAGCAATGCTAGAATGAAAATAAAAAAGAAGTTATAACATATAACTAAAATATCATAAACCAATTAAACTTATTAATCAAACACAATCACTAGTATTTGATAAATTAACTAAATAAAGAAATATAAATAATTATGATCTTATATTTACAAAATAAGAGAGAGAATAAAAGATGAAAAGAATATGCATAATGGCTCTTGTGTGGTTATTTTGAAAAGTATGCTTAGCTTTGTATTTATAGAATATTTTAAAGCATATTAGGTTAAAGTGTAATTACCAGATTATCCATAAAATTAGTTAAAACATGTTTACAAAATAAGGACAATACTATAAAAAGCTAATCTAACTCATATTAGAAATACTTTATAAATTAGATAATTGGCTTCTTTATTAATCCATTCAATTGCTCAATCAATCGAGTACATTGGTTAATTGATTGAACATCCATTCTGTTGATCGAGTATTCACTCGATCAATCGAGTGACTCAAATTCATATTTTTCGTATTGTGTCTAATATGCAATCTAACGTGCACCAGAATAGAAATATACCTGATATGTGATCGTTAAAACTTGATAGGTTTTTTGACTTGAAATATTCCTTAAGATACATCTAGAACCAAAAATTAAAATTAAAGGTTTTGTTTCACGAATATTGCCAATACTAACATAAACTTAACAGACTTATTGTGTAAGTAGCGACAACTAATAAGCAATATAGCTCCATACTCATACTAGACACCAAAGCCTAAGATCGAAAGTTTAGGCAAAAAGCGCACCAAATATATCTTGTTGCAGCATATTAAAAACGAATATTAAAAATAAGCTTTTTTGCTCCAAATGGATTGTGTTATATATGATCAAGATATGGTGCTATTGCATCACCAAGTGGAGGTAGAGTTTCCTGATAACAAACCAGCAGAGAAACATGCAGCTACTTTGCTGGAATTTGGGAGGACCAAGAATGGAAAGAACATCACTGCTATGGCTCTCACTGTTGGAATTCCTGCAGCTTTTGGAGCTCTGGTACTTGTCATAACAATCTTAAAAATTTCTATCCTATATCAGACCTTACAAAAATGTACCCTATGTGTTTGAATAAATACTGCATTGCAGCTCATACTTGGAGACAAGATAAAGACAAGAGTGGTATTGTGGCCTCTTGAGCCTGAAGTTTATTTTCCAAATAACTCTTTAGGTAACCTTTTTGTGTTACTCTTACTGGTCTCATTTAAAACCAAAAAAAAAAAGACTTGAAACTACTCTAGCTATGCTGGCACTGCTGAGAAATAGTTTAAAAGTAGAGAAAACAAGAGAGCGAAAAATATTCATATTGTTTAACATCTCATATTTATAAGCAGACTAAGTTGGTAACACTAGTGATATAAAATCCTAATAGGATACTTAACACACAAAAGGAAACTAAATAGAATAATAATATTTAATTTCAAACACATTTGTCTAGCAGAAACCCTTAAGGCTTCACAGATTAACAAACGTTTACTTCAGAAATTAACTTTATAATATTTCTTTTTCTTTAAAAGAATATAGGACTGCTATGAAGTTAAATTAACAATTCATATACAGCTGATAAGTCTAAATTATATATATATATGTCTAATATTTCATGATTATCTAGTTTTAAAAAATTAATTATTTTGTGTAAGTAGTTCTAAGTAAAGATCTATACTCACCAACAAAGTTTGAGTAATTGTGAGACAAGTGGTGCATATACACGTTTGATTATCGTTCAGATAATCGGTGAGATGAACTTGAGTGAGACAAACTATATATTTATGTATTTATGTACGTACTTTTACATTTGTGTAAGGTTTAGAATGTATAGTGTAATTATTATAATCTATACAATGATTTTTAATTAACTTGCGTTTTGACATATATGTATGTTTATGTTTTCCAAGTATACGTACGTATGTGTATTTGTTTGAAAGATGAACTTGGTGTGATAAGTTGATAATGAATGATAGACTTCTTAAATTAAGTAAAAATGATGAATACTTATTGTGATCAATTGAGAATTAAATGTGATACTATATATGTTTATGAAATTTGTGATGTAAAATTTTATTTATAAAAGTATAAAAATTAAAAATAATAAATATCAAAATTAAAAAAATATATATATAAGACGGTCACTAACTATCTTATATGTATATATAGGACGATCATTTTAAGTAAATAGATGGTCAGTAACCATCCTATAAGAAATCATATATGATAGTCAATGACTGATCTATTTCAAGGAAATGGGGCAATCAGAAGCCGTCCTATAAGAAATAATATAAGACGGTCAATGACCGTTCTATAAGAATTTCTTAAAGGATGGCTACTGACCATCCTATAAGATTTTCTTATTAGATGGCTACTAACCGTCTTAATAAAATCTATCAGCCACTACCATAATTAAATTTATATGCCTTTGAGTCTCAAAAAACCCCAAGATAAAATACAAACTATTATCTTCCCAAATATTCTTGGGAATATGCAATGGGGGAATATAAAGTCCAGTTTGACAAACAAAACAATTTTGTAAAAATTTAGCAACTTCTCTTCTTAACTTAGGCTAAAAGAACCTAACCTTCAGTGTGACAATAGTCTTGTCCCCTTTCAAGTGCTACAAGGCCTCCCAAATAGTATTGTTTAATTAGTTGTTCCTAATACATGCTGGAAAGCACACATATTTAGTGATTTATTAAAAATAAAAGAATGAATTATGTTGTAATATGATATTTTAACCTAAGTATTTTATGAATTTTGTTTTCAAAATCACGGGATGTATTTTGATATATTTCATGTAATTTTGGACTTAACAAATGCAAATGACAAAGGACTAATCAAATTCTCATAATCAGAGCCACAATTTCATACAATGGAGGGCCTAAATGTAAACATTTATACAAGATATATCAAGGAGAAATCAAAACATTAAATTGTCATAATTAAGGGTTTGTCATAGCATGATTACACATGCATCACAACATAGCACTCCCAGGATGAATTTACACATATCTGGAAATAAGGTCGCGTCGACGAATGAGTTGACATGCATGGTGTCTCGTGAAGTTAGATTTGTATTCCAATGATTGATTTCAAGTTCAACTTCGCCCAAAAAAATTTAGATTTGTTAGATTAGCATTTTAATTGCTTTAAACTTTGACAACTCTAATCCTAACTACATTGAAACTACATATAACTATTTTTCTATAAATATGTAGCTAGGGTTAACAATAAAAGCATCTATTGATTGTAGACATATATTTATAGACAATATATAGGTCTATAGAGAAATTGGAGGTTAGAGAAAAGATGGAATTCAAAGAGGCATTTAGAAAGTTGGAATTGAAACATTGATGTTAATCATTAGCTTCTTCTTCTCCTCCTCCTCCTCCTTATTCTTCTTCTTCTGTTTCTTTTTACTCTTATATTATTTTAATTATGACTCTTTCAATGCTATGTTTAAATTCCATGGATATGCATGTATGAATTAAAATAGCTAACTAGTTTATTACATGTATATGTTTAATGCTAGTTTAAAAGTGTTAATATATTATGAGAATATAATTACTAATATTCTTATTTAATGTATTATCTTGTTGCTTTGTGACAGTGTGATAAGTAGTGTTGATACCTTCATTAAAGGTTACTAAGAATTAAAATATTGCATAGTTTAGTCATATCCTTTTTAAAATGTAATGTAATGAATGAATTATTTAGCGATATGACTACGTTGTTCATGATTAGGTTAGTTAATAAGTAGATATTTAATCAATACCAAACTAAGAAAAGGTGCATTATGAAGTCTAGTCTTAATTGTCTAGACATTTCAAGCTAAAGTTAAGAATTCATTGATAATTATAATATTTATTCATGATATAATTGGTTAGATTATAGGTTAATGGTGATGATAGTCCCATAATCACATGTATTCCTTAATCTGTGTGCTCATGTATTTTATGTTTTATTTTTAGTTAAAAATAATTTTCAAAACCTCATTTACTAATTAACTAACAAGCTAATAAGTAGTGATAGTTATTATAGCAATTCTCTTGAGTTCTACAACTTTTTTTCTTAAATTATTTATCATTTGTACAATTTGATCACGTATACTTAGATGGTTTCAAGTGTATCAAATTTTTGGTACCATTGTCGGAGATTATTTTTATAATTTTATCATTAATTATTAATTTAATTTTGATCCTTTTTATTTTTATTTTTTATTTTTTTTACTTTTCTAGTAACTTCTTTTTCATTAATTAATACATCAGTTTTTGTTTTTATTTTCTCAAATTTGTTTTATTTTTAGATTTTTATTGTAACTTCTTTTTATATTTTGTTTTTCATTTTTTTTAGTTTGTTAACTTTTACTCTTTCTTTTAATTTTAGTATCTGAATACAATACATAAATTCCTATAATTTAACATGAAAAGGGTCACTATAAGTAGATACAACAAAATCCTCTTCTTCAAGTGAATCTAAAATTGAACACAAAGAGATGGTAGTAGTAGACCCAATACTTAAGGAATTAGATGCATCTGATTTGAAGCAACAACCTTTGTGCATTGTGTACCCCAACTTGGAGGTAGGATTTGAACTCGAATCAAGATTAATACATCTTTTACCTACTTTCAAGGACTTAGTAGGACAAGTTCCAAATAAGCATTTAAAATATTTTCATGTAGTATGCTCTACCATGAAATCAGTTGGGTTTATTGAAGAGAAAATTAAACTTAAAACATTCCCCTTCCCACTTGTAGATAGTGTAAAGAAATGACTCTATTATCTCCCTTTAGGTACTATCTCCACATGGTCTAACGTGACCAAATTATTTTTAGAGAGATACTTTTCATCTTCTGAGGCCATACAAATTGGAAAATAATTTGTGGCATAAGGTAATTCAAGGGTGGAAACCCTATATGAATATTGGCAAACAATGAAAAGATCCCAACCAAGACCTTTCAAGTGGTTTCAAATTATGGTAGAAGTTACATCTGTCAGGCTAAGATGCTAAACCAAGCACTACATAGTAAAAAACCTATTGAATTTCTTTCATTTTACTTTTATTTGATCAATAGTTTTTATTTCATATTATGATTATTGTTATTTTTTGTGTTATTTGATTATAATGGACATTACCCGACTTAGGTTGAGGAAGTATTATGCATTATCATCAAATACTATTTTTATTTAGTAATTTTTTTTCGTTATTTCTACGTAACTTTTCTTAACTTTTTAGTTTTTTTTTTCAAATTTTGTAAAATTGGAATTTTGGAAAAAATTGAAAATTTTCTATTTTCGCCACGGCACAATGCTCTCGAGTCAAAAAGTAGGAACGTGAAATAGGGTTGCATTGCGGCATGATTTTAAGTGCACCATGGTACACTAATCTTGGGTTGTATTCTAGGGATTCATTTTTTATTCACGTTGTGGCATGATTTTGTGTGTGTTGCAACTTGTGTACATTTTTAACCCTAAAATCTCACCCATGCTAGAAATAACATATCAAACACACAATTTTCTAACTTTTTTCAAGTCCTATTCCTCTCACACTCTATCACAATTATTTATTTATTCTCCCAATTTGTGTGTTTAGTTTTTTCTTTGTAGTTTTATTTCTTTTCATTACTTTCTTTTATTAGTAATTGGTGTAATTTGTCTATTACTTTGGAATTATGTTATGTATTTTGTTGAACCTATTAATTTCATGACGTTTTGTTGATATATTATTTGTGAGGTACATATTAATTCTCAATTCATGTTAGCATCGATACATATGATAAACTGAGAATATGAACTTAACGCTCAAAATTTCATAATTCACCACTACTAATATGGTAACTTTTCTTTCTCCCTTCTTTGGAGACAATATTGATTTTAGGTTGAGAGTGAATAAAGTTCTTTTTAAATTTCTATTAAGACTTCAAACAAAATTTCAGACACAATTGTTTAAAGTTTTTATTTTTTATTTTTTATTTGTTTTGTTTGTGTGTTTCAAATCAATTTATACGTCAATTATAGGACTATAATTGTGATAAATTTTATATCTGCAGGTCTCTAAGTTTTACATTAAATAAAGAATGATTTGAATGTGAACTTAGTATGAAACTCTTATGATTGGCGGTAAAAATGATTGAGTAATCTGTGTAAGAATGATTGAGTAATTTGAGTACTATAATTGTTACAATGTGAAATTGTATCCATAGTATATTTAGCTATAGATGTGAAGATAAATACTAGCTGGATGAGTTAGGTAACATATGGAGCTATTTTAGCAACTAAAATGGTGTATTTAAATTTAATAAATGTTCACTTATTTTTGTGATTCACTTTCCCATTTTTTCATAAACCCACACACACCTTAGTCTAACATTATAAACTTGACAAAGACTTATTGACCTAAAGTAGTGTGTCCACTCTATTTTAGTGGAGAGTGAATTGAAGGAGTTTGTGATTACAATTCTTACACATTTCATACTTCCGTAATTTAGAGACCAAAAATTTTGTTCTATGAATATCTTGCATAAGATTCTTTGATATGAAGATTTTATGTTTGTGGTTAGATGGATGTCTAAGAGTTAACCATGAAAGTTAGATTAATTTTTGAATTTCTTTTTGATAAAGAGTGAGATTTAAATAATCTATGTGTGGAATGTTATAGGAAATATGCGAGATGAATGTATAATTGATTCGATAGGTAATGTCTTTATTTATTTTCCTATTTTTGAGTCATTTTAATTTAATTTAGTTGTGATGTTTATGTATATCATTACTGAAAACCCTCAAGAGATTATAACTCGTTCATTAGGGCACCCTAGGGATTTAAAGGCTTATTGATGAGTGCTCAAAAAGCACTAAAATAACCATGATTTTATGCACATTAATTGATTAATATATATATATATATTTATATGTTTTATCATATATTTATATATATTTGTCCTTTTCGGAATCACGGGTATTTTTATTGTTTTTCAGGTATTTTGGCTTAAAAACGTAACTTAAAGACTCAAAGAGGAATACTGGAAGCAATACATCACAAATATATTAATAAATAAATGGGGAAAGGTCAATAAATATGGAAAAGTTGGATAAAATGGGTCAAAAATGTCAAAAAGGAGAAAATTATGCGCCACCGCATACGCCTAGTCGCTGAAGCCAGCGCTACAAGCGCCGGCGCTAGACTGCGCGCGGTGCCCGGCCACGCGCAGACGCCCCACATCCGCTACAGATCGGCGCGCGCCATCTGCACTGACACTGCTCCGCGCGCCGTGCGCTGGCCACATCGTAGTAAGATTAGCTGCCCTCATGACGCCAACGCCCATTTCACCCCATTTTCACGTGCAGCTGCCCCATGACGTCATCTTGACGTCATCAATGACTCGGCATTTGCACTACGCTTTTTCACATTTTTTAACATTTTTTCACTCATTTTTTCTCTCCATCCTCACCTATAAATACCCTTCCCTTCACTTCTAAACACACCTCAAAACACATTCTCTTCTCTCTTTCTTTCTCTCTTTTCTTAGATTTTTAGTTTTTCTTAGTTTTTAGCTTTTCTTAGTTAATTTCTCTTAGTTTTAGAGTTCTTCCCTTTTGGGAAGAACTAGTTATGTTTTGTAATTTTTTTTAGCTTTTGATTCAATAAATGGAAGTGCAAATTCCGCTTGGAGGTTTTCTCAGAACGGGAATAGCGTCGAAGTTCAGAAGGATTTTATTTTCTTCTGATTATTTTTTATGCTTTATTCTTACATGTTATATTTAATTTGTTCTGTGATTAAATTTAACTGCGTTGGTATTTAGTAAACATGATGTAATAATAACGTTGTTATGCTATAAATATTAAATAGGTAAAAATCTCTAAAATGAATTGATTTTGTTTTTATTCAAGATTTTATATTAAGAATGTTAGAGAGAAATATATTATTTTTCATTACAAACTTAAACACGAAAATTAGATTTTAAGGTTTAGTTATCCGATCTGATTTAGAGTAGTGCTCTTTTATTTGATGGTACAATCATAGGTAGTTAGAGTGAAGCTCTATTTCAAAAGTTTTTATAAGAATTATTATCTGAAAATGTATTGACAACATGTTTTGATGAGTGGTTTTAAAACTTGAAAGTTAGTACTCGGATAATTAAATTCTTAGGTTTAATTTGGACACCTTGAATAAAGTTTAAACTGTCTAACCCCACCAAAGGTGGCATTTAAATGGTTCATTTTCAATCTCTTAGAAAAATAAATTAATTTAATTAACCAAATTAGTTATCAACCCCACCCATTGGTGTTAATTGATTTGTTTAGTTAACAAAGAATATCTAACCCCACCAAAGGTGGTATTCATATAAAAAAGAGAGAATCAATAAATATCAATTCATATCTTTAATAACCTAAATAATATGAGCAAGCATAATTAACTTAGTTATTATATCCATAAATACTCCACTATTATAAATGATAAAATTTGCATAAATGTTTATTGAATCTATGTTTATTTTTATGTTAATAGATTAAAAACACAAAACCCCAAAATATCGTGACATGATGTTTAGGATTTAATTTCGTTTTTAAAAGTTTGAATAATAAATTAAAAACCACATACATTCCTTCCTTAGATCGACCTTGGGAGTATACTTATCATTTTCAACGAAATGATTCGTGCACTTGCGAGAGTTTTATAAATAGATAAAACCAAATGAACGGGTAGGATCGGCGATGTCGGTTCTGCCCCGATCAAGTGCACGAATCATTTCGTCGAAAATGATAAGTATACTCCCAAGGTCGATCTAAGGAAGGAATGTATGTGGTTTTTAATTTATTATTCAAACTTTTAAAAACGAAATTAAATCCTAAACATCCTGTCACGATATTTTGGGGTTTTGTGTTTTTAATCTACTTACATAAAAATAAACATAGATTCAATAAACATTTATGCAAATTTTATCATTTATAATGGTGGAGTATTTATGGATATAATAATTAAGTTAATTATGCTTGCTCATATTAATTAGGTTATTAAAGATATGATTTGATATTTATTGATTCTCTCTTTTTTATATGAATACCACCTTTGGTGGGGTTAGATATTCTTTGTTAACTAAAAAAATCAATTAACACCTACAAGGGGTTGATAACTAATTTGGTTAATTAAATTAATTCCTTTTTCTAAGAGATTGAAAATGAACCATTTAAATGCCACCTTTGGTGGGGTTAGATAGTTTAAACTTTATTCAAGGTGTCCAAATTAAACCTAAGAATTTAATTATCCGAGTACTAACTTTCAAGTTTTAAAATCACTACTGAAAACATGTTGTCAATACATTTTCAGATAATAATTCTTATAAAAACTTTTGAAATAGAGCTTCACTCTAACTACCTACATTGTACCAACAAATAAAAGAGCACTACTCTAAATTAGACCGATAATTAAAACTTAAAATCGAATTTTCAGATTTAAGTTTGTAATGAAAATAATATATTTCTCTCTAACATTCTTAATATAAAATCTTGAATAAAAATAAAATCAATTCATTTTAGAGATTTTTACCTATTTAATATTTCGCAAGCATAACAACGTTATTATTATATCATGTTTACAAATAGCCAACACAGTTAAATTTAATCACAGACAAATTAAATATAACATGTAAGAATAAAGCATAAAAAATAACTGTAAAGAAAATAAAATCCTTACAGAACTTCGATGCTATTCCCGTTGCTGGAAAACCTCCAAGCGGAATTTGCACTCCCATTTATTGAATCAAAAACTAATATATTACAAAAACATAACTAGTTCTTCCCAAAAAGGGAAGAACTCTAAAACTAAGAGAAATTAACTAAAAACTAAGAAAAACTAAAAAAACCTAAAAATCTAAGAAAAGAGAGAAAGAAAGAAGAGAGAAGTGTGTTTTGAAGGTGTGTTTTGAAGTGAAGGGAAGGGAGGTATTTATAGGTGATGATGGAGAGAAAAATGAGTGAAAAATGTTTAAAAATGTGAAAACGCGTAGTGCAAATGCCGAGGTCATTGATGACGCCGATGACGTCATCAGTACCGCACGTGAAAAATGGGGCGAAATGGGCGTCGCCGCGCGCGGAGGGCAGCCGCGCGCGCCGATGGCAGCTAGCGCACGGGCGCGCGTGGGAGCAGGTCGATGAGCGCGGCGCGCACGAAATTGATCTGGGCGCGCCGACGCGCGCGGACGCGGGCGTGGCGCGCGCCAGCCGCGCGCTGGTCCGGGCGCCGCGCGGGCTTGGCGCGCCAAGGGTGGCGGCGGTATGCGATTTTCTCCTTTTTGACATTTTTGATCCATTTTATCCAACTTTTCCATATTTATTGACCTTTCTCCATTTATTTATTAATATATTTGTGATGTATTGCTTCCAGTATTCCTCTTTGAGTCTTTAAGTTACGTTTTTAAGCCAAAATACCTGAAAAACAATAAAAATACCCGTGATTCCGAAAAACACAAATATATATAAATATATGATAAAACATATAAATATATATATATATTAATCAATTAATGTGCATAAAATCATGGTTATTTTAGTGCTTTTTGAGCACTCATCACAACCCCCAACCACCTTCTTGCTAGTCCCTTAGCAAGAGAAGCGATAAAAACTAAAAATTAAACTATCCTAAATCACTTCCGTAGATTGACACGGTTGCATTTAGCCTATGCAACAAGCCTTTAAACCCCTAGGTTGCCCTAGTGGACGAGTTTGAGTCTCGTGAGGGTTTTCAGTAATGATACCCACAAACATTGAACTAAATGTAAAAATTAAAAGAAATAATAACAACAATCAACTTAAAAACTAAAATTACAACAAAATCAAAAATTAACGTTTAAGAATAAAAGAAAACAACATATCACAAAAATGTCTCATACTTTTTAATCTCCTTTAAGATCATAATTAAAATCTCAAGCATAAGTTATTTTAATCTTTTTAAACAATCATGATTTATTATAATAATTAGTCGGAAATCATTTTCATATTTCATATCAAAAATGTATCAATTTAATTTCACCCAATTTCAGTGTCATGAATCCGAATTCGCTTCGACTCTATTCCTCACAAGTCAATACTCTCAAAACACTGAATCCTATGGGTTCAAACACTCATACTAATTTATATGCGAAAGAGTTGATGTATAGAAATGAACTAATATGCTCGCATATGTATAAAAAAAGAAAGGCTCAAAGTGTTATTTTGACGTTGATCTCATGGAAGGAATCAAATGTATAAATTATAAAGATATCATATATAAAAATTATTTTCATGCATAAATCAAACTCATTAAGAAAAAATTTCAAGATATATGCCTTTTACAAATGAAGAAAGTGCAATGACTTTTTAGAGAATTACTTCCTATATCTTTTTTTGTAATTAGCCTTTACTCACAACTTTGTAGGCAATGTGGGTCATAGTATGTAGATTATACTATATATTCTTTCTCTCTATATTTTTCTGAAGATATTTTTCTGAAGATATTTTTCAATATATATCAATTGTTTAGAGAGTCAACCCATGTACAGATTGTACATTTTTTTTTTTTAGGATTTTGGTGAGTGGTTAATTTTGTGGCTTTTTTGTTTGATCTTGGTTTAGGTAACCCCAGATATGTCTCTCTTTTTTTTTGTAACAGTCATGCACAAATGAGATAAAAGCATATACTATCAATTTCTACTCAAATCATTTAATCTAAGCAAAAATAATAATAAAAAATATACGATACTTTATTAAGATGAGAAAAAATTCATACATTCAATATTAATGCCTATAGAGATCATCTAAGAATTTGAAGAAATAAGAAATGTGTTTGGAGTAGAAAAAATATATATTTCACTCTCAATAAGGGAAATTAGGCTCAAATTATATCTCACAAAGGTAGTCTCCACTAAAACAAATTTACAAACACCGATTTTGGGTTTAACATAATTTCTACATCTTATCAAGAAATACTAGTTATGACAAAAATTAACTAATTATCAAAAATAATTACATAATATTTCATGATATGTTTTCAAAAATTAATCTAACAGTACAAAAGACTTAACTATTTACTTAAATTTGATTTAAAGAAATGATAAATTTTTGTGAGAATTTTTTTTTTTAATTCCAAAAATTACTAAATCACACAAGGAAAATAAAACCAAACACAAAAAATGAAGATGTGAACATAAAAAAGAAAAAAAATTAATAATTTTTTTTTTTTTTGAATTTTTAAATTGTTAAATCTTTTTTTTTTCTTTTCTAATTAAGCATGGTAACTTTTCACTTAAATAATCTATGTGTGGAATGTTATAGGAAATATGCGAGATGAATGTATAATTGATTCGATAGGTAATGTCTTTATTTATTTTCCTATTTTTGAGTCATTTTAATTTAATTTAGTTGTGATGTTTATGTATATCATTACTGAAAACCCTTAAGAGATTATAACTCGTTCATTAGGGCACCCTAGGGATTTAAAGGCTTATAACATATGTTAAATACAGTGTGTCAATCTATGAAAATAGTTTAATTTAGTTTAGTATTTAATTATTTATTTTATTTTTGATAACCTCTTTTGAGTGCCTATCTTGCTAGGAACTATCCAAAAGCTAGTATACGTGCCTAAAAAGTACATATATCTTGTAATTTATCATAATTAAGAGAATGAATTATATTTTAATATTATTTTTAAACCTAAGTATTTTATAAAATGTATTTTCAAAATCATTTGATATGTTTAGATGTATTTAAGTTTTTTTGGACTTAAAAGATGAAAATGACAAATGATCAATCAAATTCTCACAATCAGATGCATAATTGTTATAAAATGGAGGACCTAAATATGAAAATTCATACAAGATACATCAAGAAGGGGACAAAACATTAAATTGTTAAAATTAAGAGTGCATTGTGGCATGATTACATTGCATCGTGACATAGTACTCACAGGATGAATTTGCACGGAACTAGAAACAAAGTCACATTGCGGCATGAGTTAATGCACGCCGCACCCTACGAAGTTGAATTTGTATTCCAATGCCTAATTTCAAACTTAACTTTATCCAAAGAGTTCCAAATTTGTTACATTAACATTTTAATTTTTTTAAATCTTTACAAACCTAATCCTAACTAGATTATAAATACATATAACTCTTTTACTATAAATATGTAGCTAAGGCTAACAACAAAAGCAGCCATGATTATAGACACAAAAATTTACAAAAAATATGTAAATCTATAGGGAAATTGAAGGCTAGATGTTAGATGGAAATCAAAAAGGAAATTAAGGAGTTGGAATTTAGCCATTGATATTAATCATTGGCTTCTTCTTCTTCTTCTTTTTATTCTTAGTTTTTTATTATTTTAATTATGATTCTTTCAGACCATGCCCAACTAATTTATTTATGTGATTGTGGGAAATTTTCAAGCCCTAAACTATGATTTTAATTAATAAAATGTTATAATGATTTTTAGATTCAATCCTTGATTTTTGATGTATTCAACTCTACGTTTAGAAGCCATGGATATGCATGTATGAATTAGAGTATCTAACTAGTTTACTGCATGTATATATTTAATGCTAGTCTAAGATTATTAGTATATTATGAGAAAGTAATTGTTAATATTCTTATTCAAAGTAGTTTCTTGTTCTTTTGTGATAGCAGGACAAGTAAAGTTAATACATTCGTTAAAGGATGCTATAAATTGCAATTTTGCTTAGTTTAGTTATTATTTTTAGAACGTAATGCAATAAATGAATTATCTAGAGATATGACTAGGTTGTTCATGATTTTGGTTAGTTAATAGATGCAAGTTTAATCAATTACCAACTAGGAAAAGGTGCATTATGAAGTGTAGCCTTAGTTTCCTTGATTTTTCAAGCTAAAGTTAGGATTCAAGGATAGTTCTAACATTGATTCATGATATAATTAGTTAGATTATAAACAAATAGTGAGGATAGTCCTATAATCTCATGTGTTCTCTTAATCTGTGTGCTCAAGTATTTTAGTTAATATTTTATTATTTGTTTTTAGTTAAAAATAATTTTCAAAACCCTTTTTACTATTTAACTAACAAGTAGAACATGCATAATCGCTGGAACGGCTAGAAGTGGGGGCGGATTTTAGGTGAGGGTGGAGGAAAGACTCTAGTGATTGTCCTTTTCGGCTTTACCTTCGATTTTTCACAGGAGTAGTTATTGTAGCAATTCTCGTGAGTTCGACAACCATATTCTTAAATTATTTATCACTTATACAATTTAATCACATATACTTGCATGCTTTGAAGTGTATCGGTTTCTTAAGAGGGGTTTTTAGTACACACAATTTAATATTTTTGAAAAGAAATCCATCTAAAAGTATAAAATCATCATGGTACTCCTTTTGCACACATTTCAACCAAATATATGCAAAATATTCATTAGTTTCATATTCATCTTTTAAGGGAATCAAAACTAGTGATCTTGCCTTTCATAATAGTCATGACATGTTCTCTTCTGCAAAGGGCATCAACTGCTACATTAAGTTTCCCATTCCTAACTTAAAAACAAAACAATACTTTTGAAGGAACAATGGTTAATGGAAAATAGGAATATGATAAGCAAATTTTGAGACTTATTTTGTGTTAATGGATTGATAAGCTTAAAATTAAATTGACTTTAAAAATGTCACCCATTGAAATAGAAAACTTTATAAACCAAATGAATGTGGACCAGCTTCTTGTTTGTTAAATATGTTTTATTTGAAAGAAAAAAATTGCCAAAAATGATAAGTGATTATTGTAAAGAAATTTGATTTATTTTGGTTTAATTTCTTTTGTCAATAAGTCTCAAAATGATTTGTGTTCTAATTAGAACCGAAGTTTGACAAAAATATAATCATTATCTGAATTGAATTAGAATTAAACTCTCCTATATGAGTGGCTATAAATTTACTCCTCTCTCTTATCAATTGAACACACAGAAACTAGATTTATGGAAATAATAGAAAACGATTCTTATGAATTTTGCAACCATCAATCATCTCCCAAAAGCTGTCTTTCTTTTTCAAAACTTTTCATAATATATTAGGTTTCATAGTGGTAGATGATCATAAAATTTTAGTTAATTGGAATAAGCTTTGTGTGCTCACTCATATCTAGGGAGACAAACTATTGGATATTAGTCCTTAATTCAAGGAAAAAACAAGGACCTTAATTCAAGGAATAAAACAAGGAGCTTAATTCAAGGAATAAAACAAGGAGCTTAATTCAAGGAATAAAACAAGGAGCTTAATTCAAGGAGTAAAACAAGGAATCCTTAATTCAAGGAGTAAATCAAGGAATGCTTAATTTAAAGAGTAATTGAAGGAGTAAAATTTTCTTATAAATAGCTATACAATTGTAATGAAAACATGAAGAAAATAATACAAACTAGAAAACTCTTTTGTGTAGAGTTATTTCTTGTTTTTTCTACATGGTATTAGAGCAGGAAAATTAACTACTTCTGCTTTATTATTATCTTAGCATCTTCAATCTTTGAAATGGCTGAAGACAAGCCGCTAGGATCAGAAGCTGAAAGTTCATCGGTGCTTTCCTTCATGAATATGCATGAGGTGGATGTCAACCCAAATCAAAGATTAAGCTCAATCTTATTGAAAGAATTTAATTACTTGCCTTGGTCAAGAGCAGTGTCTTTGGCTCTAGGTGGAAGGTCCAAGTTGGGGTTCATAAATGGAAACATCGAAGTAC
Source organism: Hippophae gyantsensis (assembly GCA_030763125.1). Taxonomy (NCBI): domain Eukaryota; kingdom Viridiplantae; phylum Streptophyta; class Magnoliopsida; order Rosales; family Elaeagnaceae; genus Hippophae; species Hippophae gyantsensis. Next base: position 37,074,631 of record CM061034.1, read on the forward strand.
CTGATGTTTCCTCACCAACCTATGAATCCTGGCTTAGTAAAGATCAGTTGGTTATGTCATGGCTCCTAAATTCCATGGAACATAAATTAGCTGAAATATTTAGTTACTCTGAATCTGCATACCAACTATGGGAGACGGTCAAGGAAATGTATGGCAGTCAAAACAATGTTGCACGAGTTTTTCAATTAAAGAAGGACATCTCAGATCTGCAGCAAGATGGCAAGTCTTTTGTACAACTCTTAGGAAGCATGAAAAGCATGTGGAATGAGTTGGAATTATATCGTCCTCATACAACTGATGTAGCTCTGCTACAAAAGAGAGCAGAAGAAGATAAGATATTTCAACTTCTGTCTAGTCTCGATTCAACATATGAAGATATACGATGCCACATACTCATGAATACTGAACTTCCTTCCTTCACTAATGTATGTACGACAATTCAACGTGAAGAAGTAAGGAGGAAATTCATGAACAAGGGTACAATGGCTACTGCACCTGAGGCAAGAGCCTATCTACCCAACGAGAGGAAGTACAAAGGGAAGCATCCAAACTTGAAGTGTCAACATTGCAACCATACGCGTCATGTTAAGGACACATGTTGGATTCTACATCCAAAATTAAAACCTGATTTTATAAAGGATAAGGGTTTACAGAAAGTGAATCGTATAGCACACCATGCAAATCATGCTTTTGCCTCTACCTTTAATGGGTCTGATCCATTCAATAACTTCAAAGCGAATCCAACTGAACTTATGAATGAGTTTATATTGTATCTTCAAAGCAAGACAGGAGGAGCTAGAATTGACTGTGTGGATAACATAGAAGAAGGAAACTCGACAGCATTGTTAGGCAAGTTTATGGGTTTCTTGGTAGATACAAAACTCATACCACAAGAGGACATGCAAGGTATCATAAAAGCCTTTAAAACTGCTCTTAAAATAAATATGTTGCATGATTTTTGGGTTGTAGATTCAGGTGCCACAGATCATATGACAAACCATGTGTCAAAGTCTCATAAGTTTGAAAAATTAGCAAATCCTTCTCAAGTTTCAATTGCAAATGATGAGAATGTAAAGGTTTTAGGAAAGGAAAAAATAAAATTAATGTCAGATGAAATCGAGTCGGTGGTTTTATATGTACCTTCCTTTTCCTTACAACTTCTGTCTGTAGGAAAAATCACAAATACCTTGAATTGCTTAGCCATTTTTTCTCCTCACAATGTCATTTTTTAGGATTGTGCCACCAAAAAGACGATTGGTGAAGGGTTTTACTTAGATGGTCTCTATTACATATCCAAGAGCAATCCCAGAGGTTTTCAAGCCAAGTTTAACCCTATCTAAGATAATCAATTATGGCATCAACGTTTAGCTCACCCTTCCCCACAAATTTTGTCAACTTTATTTCCAAACTTAGGAAATGATGCAATTGCATGTGAAACTTGTCACTTGTCTAAGGCCACTAGATTGCCTTTTAATTCTTCCTTGTCTAGGGCTAGTAAGTGTTTTGAACTAGTTCATTCAGATGTATGGGGACCAACTAATGAATCTTTTGATGGTTATAAGTATTTTGTGATTTTTGTTGATGATTTCTCTCGAGTCATATGGTTATATCTTTTAAAGTCTAAGAATGAAGTTATGGAAGTATTTAAGGACTTTCATAATCTTGTTAAAAATCACTTCTCCTCTAAAATTCAAACCTTAAGGTCTGACAATGGCACCGAATATATGTCCCATATCATGAAACAATATTTGAGCATTCATGGCATTATGCATCAAACAAGTTGTGTTGGCACACCTCAATAAAATGGTGTAGCTGAAAGCAAAAACTGGGATTACTTGAAAAAACTAGAGCATTAATGCTACAAATGAATGTACCAAAGAGATTCTGGTCCCAAGGGGTTATGGCAGCTGCTTACATCATCAATAGATTACCTAGCCGAGTCTTGGATTTCAAGTCTCCCCTAGAGGTCATGAAAGGAAGGAAAATTAACCTCTCACATCTTAGAGTCTTTGGCTGCATCTGTTTTGTACATATTCAATCTCATCATCGAGATAAATTGGATCCTAGAGCTGTTAAATGTATTTTTCTTGGTTATTCATCTACACAAAAGGGATATAAGTGTTATGATCCCCAACTTAGGAGATTAATTGTGTCTAAAGATGTTTGATTTTATGAAACTAACCCTTTTTTCAGCAAGTCACATGAAATCACAAGTCAATGGGATGGCATCTTGGATATATTTCCATTACCAAGAATCGAACTTAAGGCTCCACAACAACAAGATCTCAGCCATGTCAACATTGATGCATCTCTCACTGAAAGTAACAATGAAGGGTCTCGTCTTAATGGTACACTGTATGAAGATGGTGATAATCAAGATGATCCTCCCAATATGGTATAAGATATGAATGAGTGTGAGATAACTCCTCCTACTCCACGACGTAATCCAATGCGTGTTAGGCAGCCTCCCACAAGACTTCAAGACTTTGTCACCTACAAACCCACACATCCCATCTCAAATTATGTGTCATATAAGAGAGTGACACCAACCCATGCTGCATTCCTCAGCACTATATCAAATTACAATGAGCCTCAAAACTTTCATGAGGCCAACAACCAAGAGGTGTGGAAGGAAGCCATGCAAGAAGAACTTAAAGCCCTAGATCAACACAACACATGGAGCATCACTAAACTTCCAAAAGGCAAGAAAGTCGTGGGTTGTAAATGGATCTATAAGCTCAAATTCAAGTCAGATGGATCAATTGAGAGGTATAAAGCAAGATTGGTGGCTCGGGGATTCACTCAAACATTCGAGGTGGATTACAAAGAAACATTTGCACCTGTTGCAAAAATGAACACAGTAAGAGTGCTACTGTCCGTGGCTGTAAACAAGGGGTGGTCCATGTACCAAATGGATGTGAAGAATGCATTCTTGCATGGTGATCTCAAAGAAGAAGTCTATATGAAATTGCCACCCGGGCATCCTCAAAGCAATGAACTGGATTTAGTGTGCAAATTGCACAAATCCATTTATGGTTTGAAACAGTCCCCACGAGCTTGGTATGCCAAGCTAAGCTCAGTTCTCACTAGTGTTGGTTTCAAAAGCAGCAATGCTGATTCCTCACTATTTGTTCGCACAGGAGCTATGGGCAAATTGGTTGTGCTGATTTATGTAGATGATCTGATAATTACAGGTGATAATGCTGACGAGATTTTCAACCTCAAACAGTCCCTCAGACAAAGGTTTGCAATTAAAGACCTTGGGATATTGAACTACTTTCTTGGTATAGAAATGGAAACCTCACACAAGGGACTCTTTCTTAACAATAGGAAATATGTCCTAGATTTGCTCAAGGAAGCTAACATGAGCGATGCTAAACCAGTCATTACCCCTCTTGACAGCAAGCTTAAACCTAGCTTGAAGGGGATGCCACTCACGGATATAAGTTATTACCAGCGACTGGTTGGTAAGTTGATCTACCTAACAATCACCAGGCCTGACATCACATATTCTATAAGTATTGTGAGCCAATTCATGCACTTCCCAACACTTGAGCATTTGACCCTTGTTAAAAGGATCTTACGCTACTTAAAAGGATCAGTGGGTCATGGTATCATCATGGAGAAGAATGACAACACACAAATCATGGGGTATTGTGATGCTGATTGGGTAGGGAATGCAATCGATCGCAAGTCCACCACTAGCTATTGTACATTTGTCGGTGGAAACTTGGTCACATGGAAGAGTAAGAAGCAAACTGTCATCGCCAGATCAAGTGCTGAAGTTGAGTACCGTGCAATGGCTTCAACTACGTGTGAGTTGATATGGCTTAAAGGTCTTTTGTATGATTTAGGTGTTCCTACAACTCTTTATATGTCCTTATTTTGTGACAATCAGGCAGCCATGCATATAGCATCAAACACATTGAAGTTGATTGTCATTACGTTCGTGAACAAGTTCAATCACAGGTGATTCAGACACATTATAAAAGAAGCTTCGACCAATTGGTTGACATCTTTACCAAGCCCCTGGCTTCTCATCAGTTTCAACGACTTTTGTCCAAGCTTGGATTCATAAACCTTCTCGATCCAGCTTGAGGGGGAGTATTGGATATTAGTCCTTAATTCAAGGAATAAAACAAGGACCTTAATTCAAGGAATAAAACAAGGACCTTAATTCAAGGAATAAAACAAGGACCTTAATTCAAGGAATAAAACAAGGAGCTTAATTCAAGGAGTAAAACAAGGAATCCTTAATTCAAGGAGTAAAACAAGGAATCCTTAATTCAAGGAGTAAAACAAGGAATCCTTAATTCAAGGAGTAAATCAAGGAATGCTTAATTTAAAGAGTAATTGGAGTAAAATTTTCTTATAAATAGCTATACAATTGTAATGAAAACATGAAGAAAATAATACAAATTAGAGAACTCTTTTGTGTAGAGTTATTTCTTTTTTTTTCTACACAAATGTCTATTAATTCTCAAGCATCTACGTGAGAGAGTGAATATATTTCAAGGACACTATATGAAACACGAGTTTCAATTATCTTTAAACCTTTTTATTTAAATTTTTTTCAAATTGTATTTAATTTTTGTTTTTGTATTTAATTATTCATAATTGTATTATTATTTTTAATTTCTAATTATATGTTCATTCTATCTCACCCTACTAACAATCTTAAAACAAATTCTTCTATCAAAACAAACAGGTTGAATGGAACAGATACATATTCTGAAAAGGAAAAAAAATCTATTCTAGAGACATAATTCTCTAAAAACTTACTGATAGCTACTTTAAGCTCCTCATCTTCTATGCTATTACACTAATATAATTGATATCTATTTTAGATTGGAAATTGTATATGCCTCTATCGTTACTCACTTGTTTTTGGTCAAATTAGATGTAGATGTTAAGACTTGATTTTTGGCTCTAGGTAATTTACTTTGATATTAATTAATTCTTATTGCTAATAAATCTCTACTAATAGTCTTATTGAGTTATCTTAGATAACTATTATTACTTGTCTACTTCACTACGAATATATTGTGAATCAGAAAAGGAAGATGAAGAAATTATAGTAGATGAAACGTTAAAGAGACTTCATTGTTATTGATTTATATGTGTGATAAGGATAGTTTTAGAGAGGTAGAAGAAGATAGAAAACAAAGGTGAAGGAGGAGCTGATTTTGTATAATATTTGAGATATTTATCACAGAATTTACTAAGGCTTTATATAGCCTTACACAGATGGAATTACAAGGGAATTATTCTAATTAACTCTAACATTCTTAACTGAATTGGTGGTCCCCTACTCATGTTCGTTGCCTACATTCCTGCGGCATTCGTGGTCCCCTTCTGCACCCACATGGTCCTCTTTGCTCGACGCTGTGCCCATGAGCAGCTCGAGCAAATGCTGCTCGTATCATTTCTCTCTCCTTTGAGAATCCTTATCCACAAGGATGAATTCAGGGTAGGATTTTGAAAAACGTCATTCATTCTCCCAAGTGGCTTATTCTTCTGAATCATAGGATGAACTAGTATGGCTTCATGTTGGGGCATGATAGTGGCGTGATTATAGATTGACGGAAGTTAGATGGAGCTCAGAGTAACTTATTCCAACTCTTTCTTTAATAAGCTGACATGAAAGACATCATGTATATGGGAATCAAGTGAAAGTGGCAATCTATAAGCCACAAGACCTACTCGTGCAATGAATTTATAAGGTTCAAAGAATCATGAGGAAAGCTTTATCCATTTGACCAAAGTTTGTATGTAGGGTTGGAGGTTCATGTTAAGATAATCTCCTTCGAGAAATGAGACCTCACATTGGTGATTGTCAACTTGACATTTCATGTGATTTTGAGCCTGTAGGAGGTTATGTCTCAGCTTTCCAAGAATAATGTCCTTGGCACGTAGATTCTCATCTACATCTTGGGCATGGGCGGTTTCTAGAACATAGGTCAATAAATGTGGAGGTGGAAGGTCGTAGACTACTTCAAAAGGGGTCATTTTTATGGAAGAGGGGATAGAAATGTTATAATCGTACTTAGCCTATGGAATCCATTCAAGCCACTTTCGTGGCTGATCCCCAATAAAGCAGGGCATATATTGCTCGAGGGTTTGGTTGACCATCTCAGTCTGTCCATCTGATTAGGGATGATAGCTGGAGCTCATGCATAATTGAGCTCCCTACAATTGGAACAAGTCTTGCTAGAAAGAGCTGATAAACACCTTATCATGATTACTAACTATGGTAGTTGGCATGCCATGTAGATGTACTACCTGGATCACAAATGTCTTGGCCACAGATGTAGTAGTGAATGGGTGTTTCATAGGAAACAAATGAGCATATTTTGTCAAATGATCAACAAAATGAACGGTAGCTCTTCAATGAAGTCCATTGAGATACCAGTCCATATCTTAGTAGGGATAAGGAGTGGCTAGAGTAAGCTTGTTGGTTTTATGCTATCAGTTTTAAATTGTTGACAAGTACCACACTCCCTTAAATTGTTAACTTGTTTGAAGTAACTTTCAGCTATCTCATTCAAATGGAACCCTTCCTTGCTCAACAAATAGGTTAGGTGAGATACAAGACTTCATGTAAAAACTAGCTTACCTGAGGAACCCTCAAACTCCTCTAGCTATGGTTGGGGTGGACCAGTTAATGACAACTTGTATTTTTGAAGGATCTACTAATACACCATGCAATGAAACAACATACCCCAAGTACTCCACTTGTGACACTCCAAACCTATATTTGGACTCTTTGGTATACAGGTTGTTAGCAGCCAAGATTTGGAGGACAACTTGTAGATGTACTAGGTGATCCTTCCCACATTATGAGTATATCAAGATGTCATCAAAGAAAACCAAAATAAACTTTCAAATGTAGGGTTAAAAGAGGTCATTGATGATGCTTTGGAAGGTAGCTGGGGCATTAGTGAGACCAAATGGCATCACTAAGAATTCATAATGGCCTTCATGAGTTCGAAAGGTTGTTTTACGAATATCTTCTTTGTGTACCCGTATTTGATGATACCCTGATCATAAATCCAATTTGGAAAATCTTAGCTCCATAAAGTTCAACTAATAGTTCATCAATTACAAGAAGATGGTACTTATCTTTCATTATACTGTCATTCAAAACCCTAAAATCCACACAAAATCTCCAACTACCATCAGTTTTTTTACTAACAAAACTTGTGAAAAAAAAGGACTATTACTAGGCCTCACCAACCCAGATCGAAGCAGCTTTTTAAGCATATTTTCAATTTCCATTTTCTGGTAGCATGGATGATGATATGGTCATACATTGACCGACCCTACACTAGGTTTCAAGGGACTACAATGGTCTTGTAATCGTTTAGAGGGTAAACAGGTAAAAGGTTCAAATATGTGTGAGAATTCTACAAGCAAATGTCTTAACTCTATGATGTTTGAATTGGCTTCAAGACTGCCTTAGTTGTATGAAGGATTTTTTTTTTAAAATAGCCCGATATTTTGTAGCTCACTGCATTCCTTGTCGATCAGAACTACAATGTTGGTTTGTTGTAATCCTTGGAACGTATGGTTGGTTCCTTTTACCTTGAAGCTTAGGGTAAGCTTTCTATAATCCATCTTAATTGGGCCAAGGGTCTCAAGCCATTGGACTTTGAGAAGCACTTGGCATGCTACTAACGACAACACATAATAAGTTGTAGTAATAAGATACCCTTGAAAGGAAATGGTGAGGTTCCTGCACTATCCAACACACTCTATCATCTCACGATTAGCCACCATGACTTCAAGTCTCTTATTATTTACTACAGTTAAACCAAATTGGGAAACTAGAGTTTGGCCAATGAAGTTATGGGTGCTACCCTCATCTATCAATACTAGCACCTTCTTATTCTTTAACTTAACCCTAACTCTGAGTGTTTGGGGATGCGTGGTGCCTGCTATAACGTGGAAGGAAATCTCTAGTACCAATTTTTGAAACTCTTACTCAGGAAGGGTTTCTTCTATGTCATTTGGGATTGTTTGAGGTAAATCCCCAATCATGAATAGGTGAGGCCACACGTAGCAGTGGCTAGCCATAAACTTCTTAACATAGTAATAACACAACCCTTTTTCTCTTTGTTCACGTTGAGCTGGAATTAAATATTATTGGGGTGGAGGTTCTAACATACCAGCTATGGCATTGGTTGGTTGCTTTGGTCGTATTGAAGGAAGATGATAACGAGGATTCTGAGTATATTTCTTCTATAATAGATTCCTTTCCTCAATCAACTTAGCTACACCAATGGTGTCAGCTAATGTTCTAAGCTGTTTGATTTTAACATCAAGACAAATTTCATCTCTCAATCCAAAGATGAAGCAACCAATCATAAATTCTTCTTGTAATCCATCAACCCTGTGAGAAAGCTTCTCAAATGATTCCTAATAAGCTACCACGCTCATGGTGTGTTTAATGCAAGATTGGGCCTCTGAAGGGTCTTCGTAGTCAGTTGGTCCAAATCTAAGTTGTGTTGCCTTGGTGAACTCTTTCCATGTGAGTGGTCCATGAAATTATGTAAGCCACTGGTGCCATTGTAATGCAATGCCTTCTAGATGGAAGCAAGCCAGCTACACTTGCAAGTTTGGAGCAATGTTAGTAAATTCAAAATATGGAATGATTGCTTCAAGTGTGAGTGAGGGTTATTTGGGTTTAAACGAGAGGTGTGAGGGTAAGGGCACATTGTTTCATCTCTTGTAAATGGGTTAATTTCAAGTGTGTTACAAGCTATGTGTAGAGCTTGTAACTCAGTGAGCATAGCCTTCAAGGTAGAGCCAACTTGGTTGAAGCCCTTCTCATGTCGTGCTAGAGTTTCTAGGACATCATTGCAAAACTCAGCATTAGATTTGGCTCAGGTATCCATGGTTGAAACCAGCTTTGATACCACTAATAAGGATAGCTTCAAAGAGGTAGAATAAGAGAGAAAACATAGGTGAGGGAGGAGCTGATTTTGTATAATATTCGAGATATCCATTATTGAATTTGTTGAGGCTTAATATAGCCTTACACAAACTGAATTACAAGGGAATTATTCTAACTAACTCTCAAATTCTTAACCGAATTGGTAATCCCCTACTTATGTATGTTGCTTGTATTCCTGCACCTTTTGTGGTCCCCTTCTATGCCCACATGAGCCCCTTTCCCCCTGCACTGTGCCATGAGTAGCTCGAGCAAATGCTGCTCATATCAATATAATGTAAACAAGTACCTTTATATTAACTAACTCTATTACTAGAGCTATATAGTAGCTACAATAAATTTGATCATACTATAGTAAATCTATTGTGAGTTTAAATCATTAAATCTTGAAAATGTTGGATGAATAAGGGTTTGATCATAATATCCGCAACTTGTTGCTCACTTGGAACATATTCCACAATCAAAGCTCCTACTTGTACTTTCTCACGTACATAGAAAATATTTATCTCCCCCTGCTTAGTTCTTGAATGAAGTACTCTATTCCTAACTAGATGACCAAGACTAATGTTTTCACGAAATATGATTTGAGGGTGAGATAGCACTACATGGCACTTTATTAGAAACCTTTGGTAACAAGCTAACTCAGTGGTGATATTAGTAAAGGCTCTAAACTCAACTTATGTGGAGGAACGAGACACTACTCTTTACTTTCTTGAAAACCATGATATTATAGAATCGCCTAAATAAATGCAAAAATAACTAGTGCTCCTCCTATAATTTGGATAAGAAGCCCAGTCAACATCTATACAAGCTTTTAAAACCAAATCACTACTCTTTAGCATAGATAACCCATGATCTGAAGTTCCAAAAAGATATCCTAAAATTTGTTTTTTTAAGCCAATGAACATCAGTAGGACTCTGAAGAAATTGGTACTGCTTATTGACTGAATCAAAAATCTCAGGCCTTTTGAGTGTACAATATTGCAAGGCACCCAACATGGTTCTGTACTATATGGGATCTGAAAGTAACACACCATTAGCTTTGGAAAATGTTTTTCCAATAGAAAGTGGAGTAGAAATAACCTTGGCCTTTAATAGATGAGCCGTATCAAGAAGCTAATGAATGTACTTCCTCTAACTAAGATGAAAATAATTTGAGCTACATCACACTTCATATCAAGATAAAATTTTAAAACACCCAAGTGTTTGTGTAAAAATTCTTGATACAATCTTTTGCTTTTTATAAGCCCTGGATTAGTGCAAGTAATGACAATGTAATCCATATAAGTCAAAATAACAATAAATCAACATTCGTATCATATGTTAACGTTCAATTTTCCATACTTGAGCACCTAAATCCCCAATGTTGCAAACAAGTTCTTAGCTTGGTAAACTAAGCTCTTTGAACTTGCTTGAGACCATACAAGGCCATTTTCAACATGAACATATAGTGAGGCTTTAAAGTGTCCACAAAGCCTTTAGATTGCTTCATCTACACATCTTCCTCCAACTAACCATTTATAAAGACATTATTCACATCAAACTGTCTTCCCACCCAATCATGAGTGTATGAACCGAACATTGACAGAAAGAGCTAGAAGCATTCATATATAGTCAAGTCTATCAAAGTAGTTCTAGGCAGAAGTAGTCAACATGGGAGCTTTCTTAATCAATCGAGGCCCTTTTATTCCATTAGAGCACAGAATACCATAGAAGATATGGAGAAAAAAGAGGTAAAACTATCACTACTAAAATTTTTCAATTGTATAGAATATATGCATATCAATGATCAAGGTAGAAATAAGCTTGATCCTAATTCCAAGAAATTCACCTTCATCGACTATGGTGAGGATGAGTTTGTCTACCACATTTGGGATGAAGAAAACAAGAAAATGATCTATAGTAGAGATGTTATTTTCAATAAACAGTGATGTATAAAGATGTATAAAACAGACGTCAATGACTCATAGCAGAATGAGTCAGTATTTGTAGATGCAGATGATGTCCCATATAGTTCTGTGATGAAAAAATTTGTAACAAGTCCTCAACTAGAGGAACTTGTTAGATAGAGTAGTGCATAATGGTCTTACATACCACAGCCTCCTACCCCAACTCCTGTATTGAAAAGGTCTTCTCGACCTCATGTCTCTAACAAAAGATACATGAACTATATGTTGCTGACTCATAGAGTGGAGCCTGAATGCTATGATGAAACTTGCCAGATTAGAGATGCTAACAAGTTAGAGCTTTCCATGAAAGAAGAAATCAAATATCTCATCTCCAACCAGACATGGGAAGAAGGCACTTCACAACAAATAGGTGTACCGAGTGAAAGAGGAACATGATGGTTCTAAGAGATACAAATCCTGATTTTAGTAGAAGATAGCAGTTGACTACACTGACATTTTTGCTCCCATTGTAAAGCTTAATACTATCATATCAGTGTTCAGTATTATAGCCATTGAAGATCTTCATCTTGAATAGTTGGATATGAAGACGACATTCCTTCACTGAGACTTAGATAAGGAGATATACATGTACCAATCAGAAGGTTTCTCAGAATGTGAATATAAGCACATGGTGTGCAAACTTAAGAAGAGTTTGTATGGCCTGAAACAAGCCCCGAGACAGTGGTACAGAAAGTTTGACATCTTCATGTACAAGGAAGGTTTCTAGAAGTGCAAAGCCGACCATTGTTGCTACTTCAAGAGATATAGGTCTACTTATATCATTTTGGTACTTTATTTTGATGATATGTTAGTAGTAGCTTCAGTTATGGATGATATCAGAAGGTTGAGACAACAATTTTCAAGGGAGTTTGATATGAAAGACTTGAGTCTAGCTAAGAAGATTCTTGGAATGCAAATCACAAGACATAAGAAGAGAGAATTCTTGTAGTTATCTCAGGAAGATTACATTAACCGTGTTTTGTAGAGATTCAACATGTCCAACCTCAAGTTGGTTAACACACCATTGGCCAATCACTTTCACCTATCCAAGGATCAGTCCCCTCAAATGGAGAAATAGAGAGAATTCATGGCTAAGGTTCCTTATGCATCATCCATTGGAAGTTTGATGTATGTGATGGTTTGTACGAGACCAGACATTGGCAATGCAGTGGGAGTTGTTGGTAGTTTTATGTCAAATCGAAAGAAAGGCCATTGGGAAGCAGTCAAGTGGATTTTGAGGTATCTACGAGACACCATAGAGAAATTTTTGTACTTTAGTAATGGAGAGTTAAAAGTACAAGGCTATGTAGACGTAGACTTTGGAGGTGAAGTTGAACACCGAAGAAGCACCACTAGTTATATATTTACTATTAGAACTACATTTGTTATTTGGATGTCACAAATACAGAAGATTGTCACTCTATCCACTACAAAGGCTGAGTATGTAGTAGTAACTAAATCTAGTAAAGAGATGATATGGCTTCAAGGTTTGTTAACTAAGTTGGGATTCAAACAAGAGAAGAATTTAATGGACAATATATCCTTTTGTTGAAAAAGGAGGAAATCCAATTAGTAATTAGTTAGTAAAACATGTAGAAGGGGGGCTTCTACATCTATAAATAGAGCACTCCAGTAGGTACTTTGTATTATCCAATTGAGAGAAAAGGCTTTAGTGAGAGAAAATTGAGAGAAATATTTTTGGGTATAATTGGGTTGTGAGTTATGAGTATTGTAAACACTTTGTATAATTTCTCCCTTTTAAAGTCCATTATCAAATTTGTATGTTATTTTATCTATTTTTGCTTTCTCATAGATTTAACTTATCGAAAATTTGCGTAATTTTTCAAAATGATCATACTATAGTAACTCTATTATTAAAAAATAAACAACCTTGTTGACTGAGCACAACAATACAATTCTTAACATATATCACTTAGTTTCATAGTGTTATATAACTATAAGCTAATATAATAATGTACGATAATTAACCGAAGTCGAATAATACAGCTTTGTTTTCATTTAATTCTAATGAGTCATAATTAGGTATGTAATTTAATTATTGTTTATAATTCAAGCTAATAAATGCTTGAAATATAGATATATTCTCTGTCAATGTCTAATTATTAATTCTTGTGCATCTATGTTGAATCCTTATTTTCCAGCTCTTTTGTATACCTTCATTTATCCTGGAACTATTTGAATAATCTCATTGAATTTTTGTTTTGTTCACTTGGAAAATGGTATTTTAAGGAAATCTAATTTCCAATTCAACTAAACTGCATGTAGTTAATATAGATATGATTTTCTTAGAATTTTAGAAATCCTATTTAAGCAAGCTTCAAAAATAAGAACAATTGAGAATAAGAAGAAGTGGCTATAGTAAGTTCTACAGCACATAGAAAACTTTATTTCAAGTTAATGAATTACATTGTACATAAAGGAAAGTTTATATACAAGTAGTTGCTATAATAACTCTAACAATTAGTTCAACAATTGCGTAGTTAATTATATTGGCTAGGGTCTAATACAATGTAGCACACACATCTAATGCACCTTCCTAAACTTACTGCACACATACACTCATAATACGTAGTCAAATTGATGGTTCTGTTAAAACCAATAGTTTGACCTTTGACGAATGGATTTGGATAGTAGGAAGATGTTTGATGAGGATATATGCTAGTTTCTCAGCTGAAGAAACATGCTTAATGCTAATCAACCTCGACATGCTAGGTGCGTGCATGCAAGATAGAATTATGAGCTAGACTTTGAGTTCTTAAATTGTTAAACAAAAGGAAATGAATAGCAGCCAAAGGTAGATGAAGCTCGAAAAAAAAAGGAACATAGCCATAATAGTTTAGCTATTGTACTTACCATTGTCTTATATTTAGATTTAGTGCTACTTCTAGAGACCACCTTTTGTTTTGATGTATGCTAAGATATGAGATTTGTGCCAGGAAAGACACAGTAGGTACTTATGGAACATCTGTTATGCACACGTGATGCCCATTTAATAGCACAGTAAGTTATGATATGAAATTGAAAAGACTTTAAGAATGTTAAACCATGAGAAAAGGTACACTTCAGATAGTGAAAGAAGTGTTTAACAGCAAGCCAATGAACCTCAATGGGCTTTGTTATGAACTAACATAGCTTGTTGACATTAAAATCTATATTAGGTCTAATTAAAGTGCCATATCACAATCTCCCAACCATACTTATAAACATACTAGGATCAATTAAATAGCTTCGTCATCTTTGCTTAACCTCTTACCATAAGTCTGGGTATCCATAAGTTCTTTTACATGGTGTGTCACTGTCTTTAGAGTCAAGCAAGCCATATTTATCTAGAAGTTCTTTTACATACTTTTCTGGATTAAGATGAAGCACATCACTACCAAAAGTGACCTTTATGCCTAGAAAATAATTCAAAACATCCAAATCTTTGAGAGCAAAGACAGAGGGAAGAGTAAGAGCTACTTGTAAGGATGATATCATCCACATAAGTAAGCAGCACCATTTAATACTTCTCGATATTTTTGATGAAAAGAGAAGTGTCTAACTTTGAAGTAATAAACCTCAAGGAAAGGATAAAGGTACTGAGCTTAGAGAACCGTACCTCAAGGGCATGTTTTAACCCATACAAAGCTTCAACTAGCTTGCAAACAAAACATTCATCTTGTTCAAAACTAGAAGATTATACCATACAAACATCCTAACTCATATCTCCATTTAAAAAGGTATTATTGATGTCAATTTTCCTAACTTTCTAGCTTTTATAGAAGACCAAAGCAAGAATGATTCTAATAGTGGTATACTTGATCACAGGGGAGAACATCTCAAATAAATAAATGCAAGCAATCTGCGAGGACCCCTTTACCACTAAACGAACCTTGTACATATCCAAGGTTCTATCAACTCTGATACAAAAATCCATATGCAACTATAACTGTTTTACTAGGAGGCAATTCAATCAATTCTCAAGTGCCATTTTGTAGCAAGGTATTAATCTCAACCTATATTGCTTTGTTTCACTCTGGTATGTGGAAAACATCCTTATAAGACTTAGGCTCAAGTAATATTGAAACCCCATGAACTGTGAAGACTTTAGGTTTAATGATACTAGACTTGCCTCTAGTGACCATAAGATGAGAGTTCAAAGGAAGAGAAGTACTAGTAGTGTTAATAGATAAGTCAACTATGAGATTCAAATTATTGGTAAGAAGAGGTAAAATATGACATTTAAGGCCCAAAACACCAATGTCAATGATGGGATCATAAGAAAACAAAGGTAAAAACTGATTAGACATAGATAAAGACTAAGACTAAGAACCATTGGATGTGGACACATCATTTGCTAAAGAAAAAAGTGTTGGAGTAGACATAGACTCAATGGACACAAGTTCATAAATAAGTGATGTTAGATATATAGGAGGTGACAGAGATGTAGGCAAAGACCTTAGTAATGAAACATTGGGTGTAGAGGGTACAGACACAGACTGAGTTATATAAAGCATGGGTCAGAGAAGTGATAACTAAGATGGGACATGAAGAAAACTATAGGATTTTGTGGATGGAATAATGGAAAGGACTGAATTACCCTCAACATAAGGAAATATATGCTCAACAAAGGTAGCATGCCTAGTTGTATAAAATTTTGAACTAGAAATACTAAAACATAAGAGCTCTATTGTTTAGGGTTATATCCCATAAAAGCACACAAAATAGAAATTGGTTGAAGTTTCTTTTTTATTATAGTCTCTTAAGAAACAAAAACAAAGACTCTCAAAGGGTTTAAAAAGAGACTGATTAGAAGGCTTTTGAAAAAGCAAATCATAATGAGTGACCTTTGAGAACTTTAGAAGGCAATCTATTTAAGATAAAGGAAGCTATTTGAAAGGCATAGCGCCATAATAGTGTATGAACCTTAAAATGAAACAAGATAGCCAAAACCTTTTCAATAGTCCTTCTATGGCTACTTTCAAAAACACCATTTTAAAATGTGGTATAAGGGCAACTATACCTATGAAATACACCTTGTTTCTTAAGTGTTTTGATGATAGCTTTGAACTCAGTACCACCATCAGTTTGAACACATTTCACTAAGGTATAAAACTATTTTTCAATTATATTTTGAAAACACATGAAAACATGAGAAGTTTGATCTTTCATTTGTAAGGGAAATAACAAAAAAAAAACTACTAAAAACATAGGGTTTGGAAAGCACTCCCTTTACAAAAATAAATAGAGAGAAATTCAATCAGCACATTATTATCACCATATAATCTTTAAATTGACAATAAATTTGACACAACATAGGGTTTATGAAGCAATTTTTTAATGAAAAGAAAGCGGTCATTTCTATTTTGTAAAATCCCTGAACCAACATTAGCGATTAGAATTTGATTAATTTTCCTACTATTATGCCATCAAAGCCAACAACATTGTAGAATTAGTTCCACCACACTGATCTTGAACACTTGCTCGTATTGCAGTGGGTGTTCCTTGAGCATTTGACTTTAACTTCAAGTGAATCTCTTAAAAGATAGCATGAAGCGACACTTTTTCCAATCTTATCACATATTTGACAAACTAATTTCCTTGAACTTCATTTCTTGAAATTCTTATTTTTAGTAAAATTTCTTTGAGACTCATTACCAGTGTAACTAATAAATTCATATGAATCATCAATTTAACCTTATTTCAAATTTCTTAAGATGTTGTAAATTAGTATATAGAAATTAACAAAAATACCGGTTTTTCTTTTGTAGACTAAAACTTAATTCTATCAACTAAATATTAATACAAGATCTAAATATTACAATAAAAATATAAATAAAAAATGATTGTAAATCATTCTCTACCATTAGTATGTATTGTAAATGAATAAAATCATATTTTAATATCCTATTCTTTGATTATATCAACTCAAAGAAATTAACAAGCTCAAAAATTTTGATCTCTTCTTACCTATTTGTTGAATTGAATAAGCTCTTAATTGAATCTCTTCATAATAGAAAATCTAGAATAAGTCCTCTAAATTCAATATATTAAAAGCATTCAATTTAAAAAAGCATATTGGATTAAGGTTTAACACACAAGCTTGGTTTAATTATCTTGACTATTTATATTCATTACAAGCAGTTTATCACTAGTTGTTTAAACTTATCAAGTGATTATATCTAATCAATTAAATTAATTAATAATGAATAAACTAATTAATCAATTATACACTTAAATAATCAAAAAAATCCATACGAATCTTGAATTGGAGAATTGATACATACTCAAGAAGAATGGGGAAGTAGAATATGGTAGATTTTATTAATTATTGCAACCCATATCTAGGAGTTTGAAATCATCAACAATAAATTATAAAATAATCTACTCATTAAAAATAATAATTCATAATGAAAAAATAAAAGAAAGGATAAAAAATCTTAGGATTGATGTTCTTGAATCTGATCTTCAATTCTTTTGATTGGCTCTTGTATCTGGTTCTTAGTTCTTACCTCTACCTTCAATCATTTGATGTTAAATCGTAATTAGCCATTATAATACTAGGTTTAGTGGGAATAAGTGGGATAACATTATTGTTCACTTACAATATGTGGGCTATGGTGCACTTTATTTCATAATGTGATAGGGTAATCAATCTCGTGCCCCTAATTAGACCAGAGAGGACTGGCCATAGTGCACTTATAGCTATGTCATTGCACATAATGTTTTTCTAGAATGCTCAGCTAACTTGAGAGAAGTGTGATATGGCACACTATTTCTATGCCATGATGCGCTTTCAATTCTTCATTATTACATTTTAACCCATCCTTGATGTATTTTGTGTAAATATTTCACAATCAAGTTCTCCAATATATAAAAAGTATGCCCCCAAGGTGAAAACTCTTCTAATTCTTATCATTTATATCTTTAATGACCAAAATACTTGAATACATCAAACATACCCAATTATTCCAAAAACACATTTTGTAATAAATTTAGTAAAAATGCAATATTAAAACTTAATTCTCTCAATTAAATCTGATAAATCACCATATAAGCATACTTTTCAAGTACTTATCACAACTCTTAACTAGCTTCTGGCTAATCCCTACCAAGCTAAGTGATCCAAAGAGGTTTTCAAAAATATAATAAATAATTCTATAATAAACTAGCTAAATCACTTCATTAGATTGACAATGTTGTATTTAGTATATGCAACATGCCTTTAAACCCCTATGTGGCCCAAGTGGATAAGTTATAGTCTCATTATGGTTTCTAGTGATAACGCCCACAAAAATCCAAAATTATGAATTTAAACGAACAAAAACTAGAAATAAATTTTGGTTCTCGAATCAATTTATATCTTTGTCTAAACAATCTCCCATAATGCATGACACATAAAATATTCAAGTATCATTTACGATTAAAGTGCAATTCAAACATTACTTTTACTTTCGTAATTGACTCTTAAACATCCATCTAAACATAAATAGTTAATCTTAATATCAGATGATTTCATGTACGACATTCACAAACAAGTTCTTTTTAAGCTCAGGATTATGCAAATAGGATATGTATAATCATTATAATCACAAATTGCATAGGCTTACTTCTCAAATCACTCTTTATTAATGTAGAATGGAGAAACTACTTTGGTTAAATAGGCCTTTATAACAGTTGTAATGTTAGATAAGATGTGAGGGTTTTGAAAGAACAAGAAGTTGAGTTACAAAAAATAAGTGAACTTAATTAAATTCAAATATCATGATTTTAAGTTTTGAAATAGCTCTATATGTCACCTAACTCATCCAGCAAGTATTCACCTTCACATCCATAGTTAAGTACACTAGGAGTACTATTTCACATTGTATCAAATATCATTATTCTCCCACTTTTCTTTCTTCTTTTCTTTATTTTTTGTGTCTAAATTAAACCTAAGAATTTAGTTATCCTAGTACTAACTTTCAAATTTTAAAACCACTACTGAAAACATGTTATCAATACATTTTCAGATAATAATTCTTATAAAAACTTTTGAAATAGAGCTTCACTCTAACTACTGGGTGATTGTACCAACAAATAAAAGAGCATTACTCTAAATCAGATCGGATAACTAAACCTTAAAATCTAATTTTCAGATTTAAGTTTGTAATGAAAAATAATATATTTCTCTCTAACATTCTTAATATAAAATCTTGAATAAAAATAAAATCAATTCATTTTAGAGATTTTTACCTATTTAATATTTTGCAAGCATAACAACGTTATTATTATATCATGTTTACGAACAGCCAGCAAAGTTAAATTTAATCACAGACAAATTAAATATAACATGTAAGAATAAAGCATAAAAAATAATTGCAAGAAAATAAAATCCTTACAGTACTTTGATGTTATTTCTGTTGCTAAAAAACCTCCAAATGGAATTTGCACTCCCATTTATTGAATCAAAAAGCAAATAAATTATAAAAACATAATTAGTTCTTCTCAAAAAGAGAAGAACTCTCAAACTAAGAGAAACTAACTAAGGAAAAACTAAACACTAAGAAAAACTAAAAACTATGAAATGAGAGAAAGAAAGAGAAAAAAATATGTGTTTTTTGGTGTGTTTAGTGGTGAAGAGAATGAGGATATTTATAGGTGAGGATGGGAAGAAAAAGTGGGTGAAAAAATGTTAAAAAATGTGGAAACGCGGAGTAGTGAATGATGACATCATTGATGATGTCAGCATGATGTGGGGGTGGCTGCGCGCGGAGTGGAGCTGGGGCGCGCACAGGCACGTGCGAAAAATAGCAAGGGCACGCGCGGTCAAGAAGTGCAGTGCGTGCGGGACTGGGCGTGCT
This sequence comes from Hippophae gyantsensis, assembly GCA_030763125.1. Lineage (NCBI taxonomy): Eukaryota > Viridiplantae > Streptophyta > Magnoliopsida > Rosales > Elaeagnaceae > Hippophae > Hippophae gyantsensis. The sequence goes on from CM061034.1 coordinate 37,094,376, forward strand.
ACGGCGGCTACTCGGCGTGGCTGGGCAGCTGCGTGCGCGATTTCCTCCGTTTTGAAATTTTTGACCTTTTTGTCCAATTTTTCCATATTTATTGACTTTTCCTCATTTATTTTTGAATATATTTGTGATGTATTACCTCCAGTATTCCTCTTTGAGTCTTTAAGTTACGTTTTTAAGCGAAAATACCTGAAAACCAATAAAAATACCCGGGATTCCGAAAAGACAAATTTATATAAATATATGATAAAATCATATAAATATATATTTTTTTAATCAATTAATGTGCATAAAATCATGATAATTTTAGTGCTTTTTGAGCACTCATCATATATGCAGTTATATATTCCTACAATGCATCATCTAGTTTTAAGCTTCAATCCTTTCTGTTGGTTTTGATTGTATTTTTAAGGATGGACATGACCTCTTTGTTGAACACTTCAACTTGTCCACTAGTCTGTGGAGGGTAAGGGGTAGTGACTCTGTGGTTGACATTATACTTTTTAAGTAGAGGCCAAAAATTTCTATTGTAAAAATGTAGTCCACCATCGCCAATGATAGCTCTTGGTGTTCAAAATCTAACAAAGATGTTAGACTTCACAAATACATAATAACAACAATCTCCAACATTCTCCCATTTAGACACATAATCCATATTATCAAATATATCATAAATAAGAATTAAAATTTGTGGCATTTGATTCTTGGTGTTGGGAAATAACGCAAATTCCCGATAAGCCAAACGGAGTTCGGCCAATCTTGCTTACGTCTCCGGACCTGTTGCAGATCTTTTTACTGAAAGAGGAGAAATTACACAAGGTGTTTACAACACTCACAACCCACAACCCAATTACACCCAAGAAAATTACTCTCAATTTTCTCTCACAAAAGCTTTTCTCTCAATTGGAATGAACACTTTGGATGGTTAATTCATTACAATTACACATCTATTTATAGGAAAATTCACTCCTTGAATTATTCCTTAAATTAATGGTTCCTTGAATTGCTCCTTGAATTAAGCTCCATGTTTTGCTCCATGTTTTACTCCTTGTTTTGCTCCATGTTTTACTCCATGTTTTGCTCCATGTTTTGCTCCTTAATTTGCTCCTTAAATTAAGGAGCTTTATAACAACAATCTCCAACATTCTCCCACTTGAAGACTGATTTCAATCTGTCTTCACACCTCGATCAATGCAGCAGTTTTTCTAGTCTTTGTTACTCTAGCAGACCAACTGAAGTTGAGCACAACTTCAGTTTGTCAATAGTCACCACCTTTGTTAACATATCTGCTGGATTTTTGCTTCCTTGAATCTTCTCCAGTATTAACACATCATCTTCCAATAGAGATCTGATGAAGTGATAACGAAGTCCAATATGCTTGGTTCTAGAATGAAATGCTGAATTCTTTGCCAAGTGTATTGCACTTTGGCTATCACTATGCAGAACATTCTTCTCCTGTTTGAATCCCAGCTCAGTTAACAAACCTTGAAGCCATATCATCTCTTTACTAGCTTCAGTTACTGCTACATACTCAGCCTCTGTAGTGGATAGAGTGACAATTTTCTGTATTTGTGACATCCAACTAACAGCTGTAGTTCCAACAGTAAATATATAACCGGTGGTGCTTCTTCGGTGATCAACTTCACCTCCAAAATCTGCGTCTACGTACCCTTGTACTTTTAATTATCCTTTACTAAAGTACAAGCACTTTTCTGTGGTGCCTCGCAGATACCTCAAAATCCACTTGACTGCTTCCCAATGAGTTTTTTCCTGGATTTGACATAAATCTGTTAACAACTCCCACTGCATGGCCAATGTCTGGTCTCATACAGACCATTGCATACATCAAACTTCCAATGGCTGAGGCATAAGGAACCTTAGCCATGAATTCTCTCTCTTCCTCTGTCTGAGGGGACTGATCCTTGGATAGGCGAAAATGACTGGCCAAGGGTGTGTTAACTGGCTTGGCATCGCCCATGTTGAATCTCTACAAAACACAATTGATGTACTCTGCCTGAGATAACTGCAAGGATCTTTTCTTCTTATTTCTTGTGATTTGCATTCCAAGAATCTTCTTTACTGGACCCAAGTCTTTCATGTCAAACTCCTTTGACAATTGCTACTTCAACCTTTTAATATCATCCATATCTGAACCTGCTACTAACATATCATCAACATAAAGTAGTAAAATGATATAACTGGACCTATATCTCTTGAAGTAGCAACAATGGTCAGCATTGCACTTCTGGAAACCTTCCTTGTGCATAAAGTCACAAACTTTCTCGTACCATTGTCTCGGGGCTTATTTTAGGCCATACAAACTCTTCTTAAGTCTACACACCATATTCTTCTTCCCTCTTTCTCGAGAAACCTTCCGGGCCGGTACATGTATATCTCTTCATCTAAATCTCCATGAAGGAATGCAGTCTTCACATCCAATTGTTCCAGATGAAGATCTTCAATGGCTACAATACTCAACACTGATCTGATAGTATTGAGCTTCACAACTGGAGCAAAAATGTCAGTGTAGTCAACTCCTTCCTTCTGTTGAAACCCTTTAACAACTAGGCGTGCTTTGTATCTCTTGGAACCATCATGCTCTTCTTTCACCCTAAGACACCCATTTGTTGTGAAGTGCCTTCTTTCCCATAGGTAACTCACTAGTTCCCATGTCCGGTCGAGATGAGAGATTTCATTTCTTCTTTCATAGCAAGCTCCCACTTCATCGGAATCTCGAGTCCGACAAGCTTCATCATAGCATTCGTGCTCCCTCCATCGCTAGCAACATATAGTTCATGTATCTCCCGTCACGTACATGAGGTCGAGAAGACCTTCTCAATACAGGAGCTGGAGTAAGAGGTTGTGATGTGTCAGAATGTTGTGTACTGTTCTGTCCAACAAGTTCCTCTGGTTGAGGACTTGTTACAAT